>CM060685.1:218180691-218765691 GCA_030686995.1 Artemisia argyi | reverse complement strand
GCACAAAGGAGGTGGGATATCCCCCTTTGGCCAATCGGTTTGGGAGTCCCTTAGGGAATTCCGGAACCTTCCCTTGTTTTCAAATTTTCCTTAGTATTACTTTTCTAATCTTCGTTTAATAGGTCATTAGTCATTTATCATTAAATACTAATTACTATTATTTGTTTTGTGTTTATTAATAATTACTTATAACATTTTATAAATAATTATTTCTTTTTCTCTTCATACGTATTGTGTACAATCCCGTGATCTCAAGTTCGATCATAACACACGACTATTATTATAATGTCTATAAAACCAACAGCTCCCACTTAGACATATCATAATAGTGTGATCACATTGGTTAGCGTCTTGCAACACGCTGATGCCTCTAGTACAACTTGAGTAAGGCTCCTGGAAAACCTTTTAATGATTTCTCATTATTATTATCCCTTTGTTTCTAATACCGTGTTAAATAAGGATATGGATCTAGGTCATTCCTTAATTAACCATTCTGTTTCTCGTTGTTAGAAATTGACAAGATTACCAAATCTTCTGAACCTTTCAGGAAAGACCTTGGGCGTGGCTACGCAAACACCTTGACAACCCTACGAGGGGCCCAACAGTATTAAACTCCAAAAAATTAATTTGAAGGAACAAATTCTTTATTGATTACAAGCAAAACACACAAACTTTGTAACACTTCTGAAAACAACCCTTATAACTACCAGTTACGTATAGCGTTAAGTTGTTCCACAAAAATGTACTACATTCATGACTGTTATCTTGTATCTCAAGTCTAAGGATAACTTCTTATGATTTACTTAATGACAAGATCCATAAAGTAACATCATATAGTTGGGATGAGTCCTATATTCAGTATCATCGAATATCGTCTGAAATGGCATGACTACGCATCAATATACTTTAAGTATATTATACCAACCTTCAGATTTGTCTTAATTTAATAATATTCCCATATTATTAACTGACAACGGACAATTTAGAATAACTTTTATTCATGGATTTAAACATGCAAAAATAGGACAACAATAATTAACAACAGAAATAAACATACCAACATACTTTATTTCATTAAATAATAATTGTTTACAATATCTTTTATCCAAATACTAATCACAGTTATGCATGAAACTACTAGCTAATTTAAGTCCAATTCCATTGGATAATTCATTAAGCTTCTCTTTCGCCAAAGCCTTAGTGAACGGATCAGCTAAGTTATCATCTGTGTGAACTTTCAGCAAATTTATTTCACTTTCGTTAACCTTTTCACGAAAAAAGTGATACTTCCGTAGAAAATGTCTGGTGCCTCTCATGACTCCAGGTTCATTGGCAAATATGATTGCAGCAGAATTGTCATAATACATATTAATAGGTAATTCAATTGAAGGCATAACACCAAGCCCTGAAACGAATTTCCTAATCCAAACAGCCTCCATAGCAGCTTCTGAAGCAGCAATGTATTCAGCTTCTGTTGCAGACATCGCAATTGTACTCTGCTTCTTGCTCCTCCAGTCTACTGCTCCTCCATTAATAACAAAGACATAACCCGTCTGAGACTTCGAATCATCTTTATTACTTTGAAAGGACGCATCGCAGAAACCTGTAACACAAAGTTCTGCTGCTGGATCTCCACCATATACCAAAAACATATCTTTTGTATTTCTCAAATACTTAAGAATATGCTTAACAGCAATCCAATGTTTTTCACCTGGATTCTGTTGAAATTGACTGGTAATATTTTGAGCAAACGCCACATCTGGCCTTGTGCATTTTACCGCATACATAATAGATCCTACAGCCGAAGCATAAGGAACTTTACTCATGCGAGCCACCTCAGCAGGTGTTGAAGCACAAAACTCATCACATAAGCCATGTTTTACTTCCATCGGCAAATATCCTTTCTTGGAATTTTGCATATTGAATCTTTTCAATATTTTGTCAATGTAAGTACTTTGACTTAATCCAATTAACCGCCTTGATCTATCTCAATAGATTTTGATTCCCAGAATGTATGCAGCTTCTCCTAAATCTTTCATAGAAAAACACTTTCCAAGATATGCCTTAACCTTTTGCAAGCTTGGAATGTCTTTTCCCATGATCAATATGTCATCAACATATAAAATTAGGAAAATTACATTATCACTCCCACTAGCTTTGTGATACACACATGGCTCATCAAGATTTTGAGTGAATCCAAACTTTTTGATTTCAGCATCAAATCTCTTGTTCCATTGTCGTGATGCTTGCTTTAATCCATAAATGGATCTTTTAAGCTTGCATACACGATTTGGGAACTCTGGATTTTCAAACCCTTCTGGTTGTGCCATATAGATGTCTTCATCTAGATGACCATTTAAGAAAGCGGTTTTCACATCCATTTGCCATATCTCATAGTCATAGTACGCTGCTATAGCTATGAGAATCCTTATAGCTCTTATGTCTGCTACAGGAGAAAACGTCTCCTCGTAATCAATTCCAAAAGTTTGAGTAAAACCTTTAGCAACTAGACGAGCCTTATAAGTGTGTGCATTTCCATCCATGTCAGTCTTAATCTTGTAGAGCCACTTACTCCCGACTACCTTGGCACCAGGAGGGAGGTCTACTTCTTCCCAGACTTCATTATCATGCATGGATTGTATTTCCCCATCCATAGCAGCTTTCCATTTAACCTTTTCAGGACTATTAATGGCAGCTCTATAACTAGTAGGTTCATTAAGATCCCCTAGTAAATGCTCATCAACCTCTACATTAAGACATAGACGGTCAGGAGCTTTCACAGATCTTGAAGATCTACGAATGGGAACTAATTCAACTTCCGGTGGAGGACCCAGACTTTCAGGTTCTACAGGAAGTGCGCTAGTGTTTTCTGAAGGTAATGCATTATCTAGATCATATTCTAGATCATATACTCTCCCACTGACTTCTTGAGTTACAAAATCACTTTCAAGAAAGTCACCATATCTAGCAACAAACACTTTGTTCTCAGGTGGGTAGTAAAAGTAGTAACCCATTTTTTCCTTTGGGTATCCTACAAAAATGCACTTTACAGATCTTTGTTAGAGTTTATCTTGTGAGTCACGTTTAACATACGCCTCACAACCCCAGACCTTTAAATAAGACAAGTTCGGAGCTTTTCCAGTCCATATCTCATATGGTGTCTTATCAACCTTCTTGGTGGGAACCATATTCAAAATACGAACAGCTGATTCAAGAGCATAATCCCAAAAAGACAAAGGAAGACTAGTAAGATTATACATTGATCGAACCATTTACAACAATGTACGATTCCTTCTCTCAGATACACCATTTTGTTGTGAAGTATATGGAGATGTGAGATTCTGGACAATTCCATTCTCAGTTAAGAAATCTTTAAAATCTTGATTAAGGTATTCACCACCTCGATCAGAACGAAGAGCTTTAATCTTCTTTCCCAATTGCAATTCTACTTCTGCTTTGAAAACTTTAAATGTTTCAAACACCTCATATTTATGCTTAAGTAAATAAACATAACCATAACGGCTGAAATCATCTGTAAAAGTTAGAAAGTAAACAGCACCTCTCCTTGACACATGTCTAAGTGGTCCACATACATCAGTATGTATCAAACCAAGTAGATCTGAAGCTCTTTCCATATTGTTATGAAAAGGTTTCTTCGTCATCTTCCCAGAAATACAAGACTCACACTTATCAAATGACTCATCATTGATATTATTCAAAAGCCCATCTCTTTGCAGCTTTTGCATGCGAGTCTTGCCTATATGGGCAAGTCTACAGTGCCAAAGGTAAGACGAATTCAAGTCATACTTCATTCTCTTACTTATGCTGTACATCGAATTATTATTATTGTTGTTGGTCATACAATCATTCATATCAATTTCAAACATACCATTCACAGCAACAGCATTAAAATAAAATACACCATTTAAAGAAACAGAAATTTTATTGCCATCAATAGTATGAGTAAAACCAAGATCCAACAAACATGAAAAGGAAACAACACCTCTAATTATAGAAGGTGCATAATGACAATTGTTTAAAACAAGTACTAAACCCGAAGGTAAAACTAAATTAAACATTCCTATGGCTTCAACTGCTGCTTGTGCTCCATTTCTCACATGCAGAAATTGCTCCCCATAAGCTAGTCTCCTTTCCTCTCTAAACCCCTGTAGTGTATTACAAATATTAATACCACATCCAGTATCATATACCCAGGAGTTTAATTTATGAGATAAAGTAAATAATTCAATGACAAATAAGTTACCTGAAGTGTTGGCGCCCATGTGCCCAGTCTTCTTAACCTTATTGTTTCGCAAGTCATCGAGATAAAGAGGACAATTCCTCTTCCAGTGGCCCATCACCTTGCAGTAATGGCATCCTTGATCCTTCTTTGGATTATTCTTCACAGGAGGGTTCTTCTTAGGTTGAGGTGGTTGATAAGCCATAACCTGCTTATTCTTATCAGCCTTCTTCTTTCCTTTACCCTTCTTCTTGTTCGCATTTGGCTTGTTAATTCTACCCCCTTGAATAGCAAGTACTTGGGGCGTAGGAGCCTTTGGTGTTAACCCTTTCTCATAATCAATGAGTAGTGCGTACAATTCACTTACTGTCTTCCCCACGCAATGCATATTGAAGTTCCTCACAAAACCATTAAAATCCTTGTTAAGGGATCTATTGATTAAGTTCACAGCCATATCATTGTCATAGGGTTTCTTAAGTGTTTGTAGTTGATCCATGAAACTTTTCATCTTCAACACATGAGCACTCACAGGTTCACCATCACCCTGCTTACAACCATGTAGAGACTCCATCAAATCGTAAATCTCTACATTTGATGGTTTCTCATACAGTTTCTTGAGTTCATCAATCATGTTCATGGGGAAATACTCTTCAAACTTCCTTTGAAGAGGTGTGGACATCGCCCCTAACATCATTGCGGCCACATCAATATGTTCCTTACAATCAACATTCCATTTAGCCTTAGCAGCTTCAGTAGCTGCAGGACCTTCAGGTTCAGCAGGACAAGGCGTTTTCAAGATTTCAAGTTGACCAGTTACTCGCAGGACAATCCTGAGTGAACGATACCAATCATTGAAATTCTCTGAGCCAGTCAATTTTTCTCGTTCAAAATAAGTTTTGAACACAGAACGAAAGTTGGTGTTATCAGTTTGAGCCATTTCTACAGATAAAGAAAGTTCAAAACATTAGTATTTTTGATAATACAATTTTTCAAGAAAATTAAAATACCCAAGGAAATCATATCCATAGAATAATCTTGAAAACTAGGATCCTCCATAAACATAGTTTCATCACATCAGTTGATCTGCTAGTAATGAAAGTATAATATGAGGTAACTTGTCGTACAAGTAATTGGCATAACATTTGTCCAATTCTTAGATATATGGGATTTACAATCACAAAACATTTGTATTGTAAGCATGTTTAATCCCCATCTTAATGCCTTGAGTCCAAGATCTCACTTACTACTCAATTTAAGTTGTCTAACTTAAAAACTGTAAACTCACAAATCCATTACATCAGTTGATCTGCTAGCAATGAATTCTTAAAATTTACCTCTCCATTGCAATCTCGCCAAGTTCTCACATGACGTAAATTACAACTTCAAGTGTTCTTAATTAGATGGCATTAGACTTAATTTTATAAGGGTATTAATATTTTGATGTGATCAAAATAATGTATGAAGAAGCATGCATACAACTTCATAACATTGGTTTTACAAAACATTTTTATTACCAATTTGCTAAGAGTAAAATAACAAAGTTTT
Source organism: Artemisia argyi (assembly GCA_030686995.1). Taxonomy (NCBI): domain Eukaryota; kingdom Viridiplantae; phylum Streptophyta; class Magnoliopsida; order Asterales; family Asteraceae; genus Artemisia; species Artemisia argyi. The sequence goes on along the minus strand of CM060685.1, from coordinate 218,759,906 downwards.
GATTGAGGTATCGGGTTCACAAATTAAAGAATTACCATCAATTATCGTCCACTATATCGTACTTTTGCATAAGCCCGAAGGCTTAGTGTTTCGGATAATCATTGTGGAATTGTGGTTAATTCACCCTTAAGATGACAATGTACGTAATATAGTGATATAGGTAAGTCTAGGGTCGGCAACCAGACAGTTGTAGAGAACCGGTAGGTGCATGAGCTTTAAAAACCCCTCTCTACAAGTACGTTGGATGGCAACCTTCGGTCCGCCTTTCGCACACTATGTACAAAAACATCAATTAACCAATCCTTTGAAATTTATTCTTAAAAACCAAAACAATTTCACCATTATTTAGTCCGTATTATTTTTCTATTCAAAAAATTACCCTTTTCGTTTATAAACATGTCTAACACAATTAATAAACAAAAACAAGTAATGTAAAATAAAAAATAAAACAACTAAATAAACAAATATACATAATCATAACAATTAAATATGTATAAAACATGTAGCCACATGTAAATCTTATTCAATAGTCCTATTAATAATCAAATCTAGGTGTATAGCTAAACTCATTTCAACGCTCAGGGCACCCAAAAGTAAAGAAGGGTATGCTTCCATTGGAGGTGGTTCACCTCTGCGAAAGATAACAGATGAGCAGGTATAATATATGACGTGTTTGAAATTTTGGCTATTGTTCATGTATGTTATAGATAAATCTACTAGCAAATATCTCATACGGATCGACATACACTCGGCTAGCTAAATAGTCATAGCTTTACTATCACCAGTTATTCTGATGCTATGGCTTAAGTTGTGTCCCACCCTTGTTTCTGTCTAGATTCTGATAAGTAATAGGCAATTTGATGTATTACGATGTTGGTAGTCTTAACTGTAGGGAAGTATATTATTTGTGAATTGTATATCCTGCATTCATAAGAATCGTGGTATATAAATACCATACAACGAATATTCTAGACATGGGCCGTAGCCCGTACAAATACATGTTGGGCTAGATATATTATTATACGACTAACACTCCCCCGCAGTTTGAGCGGGAGGACACCGAACCCTCAAACTGGAACGAAACTCGTCAAACAAAATTGATGATAAGCCTTTGGTAAAAATATATGCATATTGATAACGCGACGGTACTTGAAGCACTCTGACCTGACCAGCAGCAACCAAATCCCTTACAAAATGAATATCAATCTCGATATGCTTCGGACGTTGATGCTGAACCAGATTAGAAGATAAGTATACAGCACTAACATTATCACAGTAGACAAGCGTAGCAGAAGACAAAGGCGTATGCAACTCACGTAGCAGGTTTCGCAACTAACAGGTCTCAGCAACAGCATTGGCAACACCACGGTACTCTGCCTCTGCACTAGAACGAGAAAGTGTCGGCTGACGCTTTGAGGACCAGGAGAGGAGATTGTTGCCAAGGAAAACACAATAGCCAGAAGTAGATCGCCTTGTAGTAGGACAACCAGCCCAATCGGCATCCGAATAAGCAACCAATTAGGAAGTAGAGGATGAAAACAATTGCAAACCATAGTCTAATGTGCCCCGAACATACCTCAAAACCCGCTTGAGAGCATTGAAATGTGGCTCTCGAGGATCATGCATATATAAACAAACCTTCTGCACGGCATAGGAAATATCAGGTCTAGTAAAGGTAAGATACTGTAAAGAACCAGCAAGACTCCGATATAACTTAGGATCAGAAACTGGATCACCATCATCACCCAATTTAGACTTTGTGTCAACAGGAGTCCGAGAAGAGTTACAATTGACCATATGTGCACATTCCAATATTTCCAGAGCATACTTTCGTTGTGACAAAAACATCCCAGAAGAGTCACGCGTAACTGAAACACCCAAAAAATAATTAAGAGCACCCAAATCTGTCATAGCAAACTCCTTATGTAAAGAAGCAATGATCTGCTGTAATAAACCATCAGACGAAGCAGTGAGCACAATATCATCCACATAAAGTAACAAAAATGTAGTATCATCACCCTGTTTATAAATAAATAAAGAGGAGTCACAACGACTAGAAGAAAAGCCAACAGTAGTGATGTAGTTAGCAAAGCGCTGAAACCATGCCCGATGAGCCTGCTTAAGACCATACAGTGAACGTTGCAATAAACATACATAGTCAGGATGAACAGTATCACGAAACCCAGGTGGCTGATACATATAAACAGTTTCAGCCAAATCCTCATGTAAAAAAGCATTCTTGACATCCAACTGATGAACAGGCCAATGTCGAGAAATAGCTAAACTAAGAACAGTCCGAATAGTACTGGGTTTGACAACCGGACTAAACGTCCCATCAACATCAACACCCTCTATCTGATTACTACCATTCGCAACAAGACAAGCCTTGTAGCGACTAAGAGTCCCATCTGCTAAATACTTGTGACGAAACAACCACATACTGCGAATAATATTCGCATCCGGGGGTTTGGTACAAGAGTCTAAGTTTTGTTTTTAATAAGTGCATCATGCTCATCACACACAGCATTTCGCCAATTCGGATTACGAAACGCATCAGTAGGAGAACGAGGTAAAGGAGAAATCGTAGACACATGACCAACATAACGAGGATTGGGACGAGAAATCCCGACATGAGCACGTGTGACCATGGGGTGAATCGAACCGGTAGGCTGGGTAATTATAGAAGGAGGTGATTCATGAGAAACAAGGCGTTTGTGGCGTTGGTGGCAGTTGTGGCGTTTGTGGAGTTGGTGTAGGTGCAGGAGATGGACTTGGTGGCGGTTGTGGCGTTTGTGTAGTTGGTGTAGGTGTAGGAGATGGACTTGGTGGCGGTTGTGGCGTTTGTGGTGGGAAATAATCTTAGAAGATTAGAGATGACATTAGATGAGTCATCCAAAAATTCATAAGAAGAACTGGCAGTGGGAGTGGTGATATTTGATGTTTTTGTAGCAAACGGGAAAACAGTCTCATCAAAGGTAACATGTCGTGAAAGAATAATTTTATTGGTGTTCAAATCTAAACAACGATAACCACGATGATTGGTGGCATGACCTAAGAAAAGGGAAGGTGTGGCCCGTGCACCAAGTTTGTTATTAGTATCGATGTGAGGATAACAAAGACACCCAAAGGTACGCAAAAGACTATAGTCAGGTTTTAAACCAAAAAGGCGAGTAAATGGAACTTCATTATCAATGGCACGGGATGGTAATATATTTAAAAGATAAACAGCCATATTAAGAGCCTCAGTCCAGTAATTAGGAGGAAGATGTGCTTGAAACAACAAGGTACGGATAAGGTTATTGATAGTTCTAATCATCCGTTCGGATTTCCCGTTTTGTTGAGATGTGAAAGGACAAGAAAATCTAAATTGAATCCCATTATCTAAAAAGAGCTTATGAAAGACTTGGTTGTCAAATTCCCCACCATGGTCACACTGAAAAGCCTTAATTTCACATTTAAATTGAGTACGAACAAAGGAACGAAACAACATAAATTTAGACAAAACATCAGATTTATTAACTAAAGGATAAACCCAAACAAACTGAGAATAATGATCCAAAAATAAGACATAGTATTTGAAACCAGAAAGACTCGGAATTGGGGAAGTCCACAAGTCCGAGTGTACAATATCAAACGAAGACTGAACCAAACTACTAGAACTAACAAATGGAAGTTTCACATGTTTGCCAAGCTGACAAGCATGACAAAGCATGGGAGACTGCTCTTTATTACATGAAATAGAATTACTAGAAAGGACACGACGTAACACTTCACTTCCTGGATGTCCAAGTCGTTGATGCCACGTATACTGACTCACGAGAAAAGCATGCGGAATGGTGGAAGGCTGAGTGACTGGGTAGAGGTCTCCATTGCTAACACAGCGGAGCAGCACCCGACGCGTTTGAAACTCCTTAACAGAAAAACCAAAAGGGTCAAACTCAACAGTACAATAATTATCCCGAACAAACTGACGAACAGAGATCAAATTTTTGACAATATTAGGAGTAATTAAGACATTATTTAAATGAAGTGGTCGGTTAGGAGTAGGCAAAATACTATGTCCAGAGTTGATAACGGGAATTGAATGCCCGTCACCAACTGCAACAGATGGGTAAATGCACGAATTAAAAACATCACTAAGACAGTCAACATAATCATTAATATGAGACGACGCACCTGTATCCATATTCCAGTTTCCTGGAGCAGGATCCTGAAGTGTACCAGCAACGAATATTCTAGACATGGGCCGTAGCCCGTACAAATACATAACAAACAGACACTTATTGTCGATTGGTTTTATGAAGTACCAACGACCTGACACAGGAGCGAATATGGCGACTGGGTTTAGGGTTTGATATTCAGAACCGAGAGGAGGCCTGATACCATGTAGGGAAGTATATTATTTGTGAATTGTATATCCTGCATTCATAAGAATCGTGGTATATAAATACCATACAACGAATATTCTAGACATGGGCCGTAGCCCGTACAAATACATGTTGGGCTAGATATATTATTATACGACTAACATTAACATCACCCCTGCTCGTTGCTGCAGGCGGATGCTTTAAAAATGGCGCTTGAAGCAAAGGAAGTGCCAGCTAATGTCTATGTTGCAATGCGTTACTGGTACCCGTTCACTGAGGAAGCTGTTCAGCAGGTAACTATTTACACATGTCTGAAACCTTTAGATCTGCAGGAAATCTTAATTTAATAAGTTTGGGCCAATTGTGATGGGATAGCACTGAATCTGTCTTCTAGGTTATATGTGAATTAAATTCTAGTTTTCCTGTTCTACTTTAGAATCACGCACTCTTGTTCACTAAAAAACTAGGCCATAGTATGACAGATGCTAGTGCAAGTTCTGTTTGCTGATCTTCATTCCTTGACATGTTTTAGAGAGAACTGTGCATCGGCATGAATTAACCAGAACCCGAAGTATTATATTTTAACATGATGATGCTGTTCCCGCTTGATATTTAGGTCTACAACGCTCATTTTATGTCAGCCTATGTAGTTTCCTTGATTATTTGAACTTTCAGGCGCACATAAGAAATGCATTTTTAGTAAATGAACCAGATCTTGTCGGTTATGCATTGCATCAAAGCTTTATAATTAACTTGGTGAAAGTCCATGCTTTCGACGTAAGATCAACATTTCACTTAGAAGGAAAATAATAACTTGTAAATGTTATCAGATAATGAAGTTTGTTAGTAGAGAGCTGCAATGCTTTTCTTCTTCTTGATATGGTCGGCTTATCAACTATAGGGTTAACGAAATGTAATAATATGCTACATACATTGAAATGTAATACTGTGATATGGACATGTTTTGTTATGAAAAGTTAATTCAAAGTTTAGAAGTTGAGTTGAAATTACTTGTTCAGAATATCGATAGTGATACCGATCTATTTCTCAATGACAGATTAAGAAGGACAAGATTACGAAGCTTGTTTTGCTTCCTCTTTATCCTCAATATTCAATCTCTACAACTGGTTTAAGTGTTCGAGTTCTCCAAAGCCTCTTCAGGTAAATTTATGATTTCATTTTGTAATCTAACAATTTCTATGTTTTCTTGTATTCGGTTTTATTTTAGCACAATATCTTAGACAATATAATCTGATATCCCCACAGTGAGGACAAGATGCTGTCAAGACTTCCTGTTGCTATTATCCAATCTTGGTATCAGAGAGAAGGTTATGTCAAGTCCATGGCTGACTTAATTCAGAAGGAATTGCAGGGTTTTGGTTCACCTGAGGAGGTAAGGTTCTTTTTCAGATTGCTTGCGATCTATTAATGATCAGTGGAACCATATGATTATATCTAAGAGCTATGTTTGTCGTTATCATGAAATTTGCAGGTCATGATATTTTTTAGTGCCCATGGAGTACCAGAAACGTATGTTAGAGATGCTGGTGATCCGTATAAAGATCAGATGGAGGAATGCATTTACTTAATTATGCAAGAACTTAAAGCAAGAGGAGTCGACAATGACCACAAACTGGCTTATCAGGTGATCCATTTATTAATAAACGTTCAGCCTTGCGTTCTAGAAGATACTAAAACAATCAGACACCTATGACAGTTTCTTTATCACTTACTTCGGTTACGTTATTTTATATCAGAGTCGAGTTGGGCCCGTTCAGTGGTTAAAGCCTTACACTGATGAAGTACTTGTTGAGCTTGGTAAAGGTGGTGTAAAGAGTCTCCTAGCAGTGCCCGTGAGGTAATTTTTTTTAAGTCACCTTTGTAAATGACCTTTCTCTATCTATTGATTTGATATGAATGCGAATATGTGATGTACTACCTGAGGCTTAGTAATTGCTGCTTTTACATGAACGTACTCTGACTATAGTAATTCCCCCAACCACATTTATGCTGAGAGAGAACAGGTCACGGGTTTATCTTTGTTCTAACTGGTACACCAAAATTTTCGCTTAAAGGTGAACGGGTCAAAACCCCAAATTGTTTGTTTAAAAAGTGTGTCTATACGTTCACAAAAATGTCACTGGTCTACCCAATTCATACATAAACACTGTTTGTTTTTCCACTTCTGAACGCTCATGTATCGTCAAACCATTAATGTTAAGTTGGTGTTTGTGAATGTGCAGCTTTGTGAGTGAGCACATAGAAACTCTCGAAGAGATAGACATGCAATATAAGGAGTTGGCCCTCGAATCTGGCTTTGAAAATTGGGGCCGTGTCCCTGCTCTCGGGTGCACCTTTACTTTCATCACCGACTTGGCGGACGCGGTTATCGAAGCCTTGGCCTTCTGCTACAGCAATGACACCATCCACAAGTGAGAGTGAGCGTAGTAGGTTTTCTCAAGACCCTGTTAAGTTTGCTATCAAGGTACTGTTAGGTTCATTCTTAGCTTTTATATTGCTAGTATTCCCTTCGCTCAAGAATCAAAGCGTCTAGAAGAGATCGGAGATCAAAGTCTAACGTTACTTATGAAGAAGGTCAATTAAAGGAACATAACTTACAATATATAGAAGTCGGGAATTTTGTTACATTTACAGATTGAATTTGAGATGTCTTTTTGTCAACAACGGATATGTTTCACCTTGGTACGCTTTATTGTTAAGAAGGGTCCACGTTTCTGGATTTAAGCATAATACGTGAGTTTCAGATTTTCAGATTTGTGATCAATCAAAATTTCCTTTTGTGTTATTCTGGGGTTGTAGTAACAACATGGCGCAACTTGTTCTTGTACTATAATCAAGTTTACCATGATCCGGATCGGTTCCACTTGTGCTTGTGCTTTTGGATTCACCTTTCAACGAGGCGCAACTTATCATGTGTATGGCAATGGCGTTTAAACAACTCACACATCATGCATTGTAGTTGAAGGTTTCTTAAATCAAGACGAACTTGTACGAAAGATTTTATATGCTTGAGATTACCACAACACCCAATCCCCAAATGCTAACTAGTGATCAACCAACTAAAAAAGTTTAAAATTTAAAAAAGATTTTTATGCTTAAAAAAGTTTGTTTCAGCTTGTTTACTCTTGAATGGGTAGATTTTGTTTTGAGTTTTTTAGTTGATGAGTCGAAAATTGAACTTATTATGAGTAACCATGTTTTTTGACGTGTTGACGAACAACTAATAAAAACAATGTGAGCAAATAACATATGAAAATTGTGTACGAATCTGGAACAAATTAAAACGATAAAAATAGAACTAATCTGTAACAAATTAAAACGATTAATGTAAACCTAATTATAAGATAGTAAACGCTGGCAACTTTTTCTTAAATCTACTAATTTCTTTCATCAGGAAGGAATTTGTGCCAATGCCATGGATTGAAAACAGCTTATTTTTGGGACGATCCATAAACATATTCGGGTAACGATCACTAACCGGAAGAACAATGTTGGTTTTATGTAAAACGCCACTTTTCAGGTTGTAAACGAAGAACTTATTTCCGTCGCCTATGGTTGTTATTAATATGTCCCCGTCTTTATTCCAACACCCCAAAACCTCAATGTCACCATAAGGAACAATTTGTTTTTCAAATCGACAATGTGGTACCCATTCTTTCTGCTTCAATACCCAAACCTCCATGCTCCTAAGACACACATATCCAACCTCGCCATTCAAATCAACCAAGTGATCGTAAGCACAACTAGAGTTTCTCCATAAATCACCCATTCTTTTAGGAGGATCAATCAGCCCAAACTCTTCTTTCTCTACATCAAACCATATTACCGGTCTTCCACCTTCTTGGGTTGGTGCGTCAAGATGACTAACCAACCAATGCAAACAACCATTAGCAAATATGGCTTTTCCTGCTATTGGATAAGACGGGACTTGGGGTATTTCTCGCCATGAGTTTGTGCCAAATACATGCACCATTGTGCATAGATCTTTCCTCACCATATCAAGGTTATCTGTTGGCGCATAACCTTTAAGCAAAACAAGAACCATCTTCAAAGTGTTGGCTGAAGCATCAAAACCAAGCCCGCATGACTCTCGTAGCATGGAACTTTCAAAACACATAGGAAGAGGTGGAAGCTCGTAACATTCTTTCGTTAGAGGATGGACCACAACCAACGAGTTTACTACGTTATGTTCTTCTCCATGTGACAAACACATATGCCCGTTGCAAGAACCAAGGACTTCAATTTGCGGATATGAAGATTTAAAGAGAGGTTCCTTGGGCAAAAACTCCAAAAACGGGCCCTCTTTCGGCTTCAAGACATAATCATGAGTAGTTCCAGTTTGTATCGATTCAATGACATGGTACAAGATGGGTAGTTCTTTTACAACTCGTATGTAAGGGTTTGTGTAATCAATGTAGTTACACCATACTTTCGATACGCACCGGGATCGAGCCAAACATCGAACATTTAGTCTTGAGAAGATGTCGAATACGATTCTTGAAGGTAATACATACATGACGAAACTGTTTGATAATAAAAACTATGATTATGGACTATAGTGGTGATCGATATTTATAGGGAAAAAAAGAAAAGAGCAAAACGTAATAGATGGAGATATCGATCTTTGCTATGAAAAAGTATAAAATACGTATTTACGGCAATTATAAAGCAAACGTACCTACTCTTTCCTAAATTGATGTGCCCAATTTTAAGAAAGACATATACATAGAAATTTACATTTTTTTTTTTTTTTTTTTTTTAAGTATGACATAATCTAGTCATCCTGTAGGAGAAAAGTTCTTTTGTGAACTAGTTTTTTTTACATACCAAGGGACAAATCCCCACCATCCATTTAGTTTAATCTAATGGTGGGGATTAACCTAAGATTAAACATGGAAACCTAAGTCCATGTCTTTTTCTTTCCTTTTTTTTTGTCTTTTTTATTATTTACTTTCTTTCTTTATTTCTTTCTTTCTTTTTTTTTTTTTTTTTTCTTTTTTCCAATTAACGTTACACCTTCAATTCACGTTTTTTTTTTTAAATAAGTCAAGCTTTTCTTTTTTAAATAAATTCACGATTTTTTCTCATTTTATTACGTTTTCGTCTGTTTTTGTCTGTTTTCACATGATTATATACGTTTTCAGACGTTTTTGTCCGTTTTCAGACGTTTTTTTACCGTTTTCGTTCGTTTTTTTACGTTTTCGTCTGTTTCAGACGTTTTTGTTCGTTATTATACGTTTTCGTCTGTTTTCAGACGTTTTTATCCGTTTTCGTCAGTTTTTATATGTTTGCAGACATTTTTGTCCATTTTCATACGTTTTCATCCGTTTTTATACGTTTTTGTCCGTTTTCGTCCGTTTTTATACGTTTTTGTCCGTTTTCATACGTTTATATATGTTTTCGTCCGTTTTTATATGTTTTCCTCCGTTTTTACACGATTTCATCCGTTTTTATACGTTTTCATCCGGTTTCATATGTTTACATATGTTTCCGTCTGATTTCATACGTTTTCCTCCATTATTTTATGTTTTCGTCCGTTTTTAGACGTTTTCGTCCTTTTTCCTACATATTCGTCTGTTTTCTTACATTTTCGTTCATTTTCATAGGTTTTCATCCGTTTTTCAATTTTTTTGGCCAATTTTAGACGTTTTCATACGTTTCTGAATATCACAAGTGATATTCGGTGATACTCATACGTTTTTGTCTGTTTTCATCCATTTTTTTACATTTTTGTCTGTTTTCAAACGTTTTCGTCTATTTTCATACGTTTCGGCAGTATTTATTCGTTTTCAGACGTTTTTATCTGCTTTCAAATGTTTTCATTAATGTTTTACATTATCGTCTGTTTTCAGACGTTTTCGTCTGTTTTTATATGCTTTCATCCATTTTTATCTGTTTTCATACGTTTATAAACATTTTCGTCCGTTTTTATGTATTTTTGTCTGTTTTCAGACGCTTTCGTCTGTTTTCATACTTTTCAGCAGTTTTTATACGTTTTCGTCCGTTTTCATCAATTTTTCATACGTTTTTGTCCCTTTCCAGGCGTGTTTTTACGCTTTCATACGTATTCGATCGTTTTCATATGTTTTCGTCCGTTTTCATACGTTTCTGAATATCACAATTGATATTCTTAATATCACAAGTGATTTTCTTTGATATTCAAAATATCACTTGTGATATTAATAATAACAATTGTGATATTCAGAAACGTATAAAAACGAAAGAAAACGTATGAGAACGAACAAAAACAAAAGAAAACGTAAGAAAGTGAAAAAAACGTGAATTAAAAAAATGTGAAAATCACTTATAATATTCTGAATAACACTTGTAATTTTTTGAATATCACTTTTGATATTCAGAATATCACTTGTGATTTTCACATTACAAAACATTAGTTGAACATCACTTGTGATATTCGGAATATCACTTGTGATATTCAGAATATCACTTGTGATTTTCTGAATATCACTTGTGTTTTTCTGAATATCACAAGTGATTTTCAACTAATGTTTTGTAACATGAAAATCACAAGTGATAATCTGAATATCACAAGTGATATTCAGAAAATTACAAGTGATATTCATGTTACAAAACGTTAGTTGAAAATCACATGTGATATTTTAGAATATCACTTGTGATTTTCATGTTACAAAATATTAGTTGAAAATCACTTGTGATATTCGGAATATCACTTGTAATATTTTAGAATATTACTTGTGATTTTCTAAATATCACTTGTGAATTTCATGTTACAGAACAATTGTTGAAAATCACTTGTGATATTCAGAATATCACTTGTGATATTCAGTGATATTCAGAGTGATATTCAAAATATCACTTTTGAAAAAACGTGAATTAAAAAAAGCGTGAAATCACTTGTAATATTCTGAATATCACTTGTGATTTATATTCAGAATATCACTTTTGATATTCAGAATATCACTTGCGATATTCTGAATATCACTTGCGATTTTCATGTCACAGAACATTTGTTGAAAATCACTTGTGATATTCAGAATATCACTTGCGATATTCAGATATCACTTGCAATATTTTGAATATCACTTGCGATATTCTGAATATCACTTGTGATTTTCATGTTACAAAATTTTAAAAATCACTTGTGATATTCAGAATATCGCGAGTGATATTCAATATCACTCAATATCACTCGCGATATTCTGAATATCACAAGTGATATTCTGATAATCACAGTATATCACTTGTGATATTCAGAAAGGTATGAAAACGTTTGAAAACATTTAAAAATGAACTAAAGTGAATGAAAACGGACGAAAACGTATAAAAACGGACGAAAATGAATGAAAACAGATTGAAACCATATGAAAACGTATAAAAATGGACGAAAACGTATAAAAATGGACGAAAACGTATGAAAACGGACGAAAACATATGAAAACGGACGAAAACGTATGAAAATAGACAAAAACGTAAGAAAACGGACGAATATATAAGAAAACGGACAAAAACGTATGAAAAAAAATCAAAAACAGATGAAAACGTAAGAAAATGGACGAATATATATATATATATGAAAACGGACGAAAACGTATGAAAACGGGCGAAAACGTAAGAAAATAGACGAAAACGTATGAAAAAAATTCAAAAACAGATGAAAACGTAAGAAAACGGACGAAAACGTATAAAAACGGACGAAAACGTATTAAAATGGACGAAACGTATGAAAACGGGTGAAAACGTAAGAAAATAGACGAAAACGTATGAAAACGAGCGAAAACGTAAAAAAACAGACAAAAACGTATGAAATCGGACGAAAATGTATGAAAACGAACGAAAACGTAAGAAAACTGACGAAAACGTAAAAAACCGACGAATATGTATGAAAAACGAAAAAAACGTAAAAAAAAAATGAATTATAGAAAAAACGTGAAGTTAGAAAAAAAATTGAATTATAGAAAAAACGTGAAGTTAGAAAAAAAAAAAAAAAAAAAGAAAAAAAATGAATAAAAAAAGAAAGAAAAGAAAAAAGGAAAAAAAATGAATAAATAAGATAGACAAAAAAGACAAGAAAAAAAACATGGACTTAGGTTGTCTTATTAAATCTTAGGTTAATCCCCACCATTAGATCAAACTAGATGGATGGTGGGAATTTGTCCCTTAGTTTGTAACAAAAACTTAGTATGTAAAATAACTCACCTCCATCCTGTAGATAGTATTTGTTATGGATAGTATTTTTTTAAAAAACTTTTGTGTTTAAACAAATTTTAATTAAAAAGTTAGCATTAAATGAACTAGTATATCTATAATTATACGGAGTACATATTTATTCATTTTAAACATGAAATGCGATGTTAAACATGAAATGTTTGGTATTCATTGATTGTTAATTTTTTAATTATTGAATGTTTAAACAGAGTCCCAAATGTGGTTGTTAGCAAAACCAACTTTTAATAAGATGGGAAGTTGTATATACGTGAACGTGAAAAATTATTCTAGATTTTGTTTAAGAGCTCTGGTTGTGATAGTATTTGCTCGGCGGCGCCATCTGACATGGACCCACGTCAAACATTCAAGCTCACGCCACCATACCATGTCTTACCGGTGTCAAAACCAACGCCAATTCCTTGGTTTGAGCTAAAACGGATTTTCTTTTTCTTTTTTGTTTATTTTTTAATTGATTAAAAATGGTACGTGTGTTGGGTCTATTTGTGTGTGTGTGTGTTTTTTTTTAAGTGTATATGTGTGTGTTACAAGTTTTACAAACATGTATCAAACATGGTTACAATTTGAGACTTTTTAAAAATATTTAAAACATGTACCATATTATTATATATGGTTGGAAAGCATGGGCGGAGCTACATGAGGACCGGGAAGGGTCCCGGCTCCCTTAGGCTTAACCCCGTTAGTGTATTTATTTGTGATTTCATGTGTTATGATATAAGTATCGCTTTCCGAAGGCTTTTAAGTTCTCTAGCACTGATCACCTGAATGCTAATACTATTCCAGTTATCGTTTTAATTTGTACGTTGGTTGAAATTTTGTCAATTTAACTCTTCATATGTATCAGTGGCAAGAATCAAGAACTAAAGATCAAATAACAAGTTTATGCTTAGCTATATACTTGCATGTCTTTTGATAACCGAATAATCAAATGGTATATAATCATTCAAACACATGTCACTACTTTCTCGTGTAATTTCATTCTTTTAAATCATTTTACGAGGAGTTTTGACGTTGAATCGAGTTATTAGAAGCAAGCGTTTGTCGTATATACATTGGCATAACGTATTTGGCTCAGCGTTCTGAACCTGACCGAACCAGTCTGTTGAACCGAAAAACCTGGGTTTAATCGGGAGCCGGAAAAAAACACGGTCTAATATCCGATTTCGGGTTAATATCCTAATTTTATGACTAAAGTTGCATTTACATAATTCATTAACAGCAAGACCCACTACTTCAATATTCAATGAGCTTAGTCGACACATGTTACACACAAAATTAATCATAATTTTTATGTCTATCAGTCATTTTCCGATTTTGTCAAAATTAATCTACCTCTAAAACCGGCTCGAAAATTTAAAGTTTAAAGCTACCACACCAATCCATGCTAATACACATAAATAACATCAACATCGCAACAAAAGAATCCTTTAGTATCCATGACTTTATCACATTAAATTTACAACGCACATCAAAACACGAAGATACCACAACTATCGATCATTTCGTTCCACCCTTAAGACTATGCTACGTTTGACGACCAACTTATTAAAACTAGTTAACGAGTGTCACTCTTTAGTGTTTAAAATATAAAAGTTGTTTGTGTTAAACATATTGCTATTAGAGATAAATAAATACTATGTTGATCACTACAATAAAATATAAAATGTAGAAAACGATACCGTAATTATTTTGATAGTGTGACACAAAAACACAAGGAAAATGTTGAGGCGTGTGATGCTCACACTTTCCTTAAAACAGATTCGTCCTCTCCACGGTGCTTGAGAAATCATAGACGTCTATCTCCCAGGATACAACAACAACAGATAACCCCGTTAGTACAAACGAGTTATCTAAGCGAACCAAAACGTGCCTTCCCTCTATTACAAACGGATACACACAAGCTCAAGAATAATGGTGAACAAAGGATAGGAGTGAGTATTTTCTTGGTGTATTTGAAATGAAATAATAAGCCTCAATATATAGGGATTGGGAATTGAAGAAAACGGTCACAATAATTAGCATTATTAATCATACTAATGGCTAATGAACATATAGTTAATTCGGTGGTTACATGACCAAACATTAACCTTGTGATTAACTATCATCATAATGACCATCAGTTGTCATTCAAACCATTTGACCATATTTCCAACAATTAATTAAATTTGTCGTTACATATGACCAAACATTAATCTTGGTCTAAAGCCCCATTAGTATATTTGATAACCATAAATTGTTATTCAAACCCATTATTGACCATAATTTACAACAGTTTGAAAACAACATTTAGTGTTTGCATTTTATTAAACTCTAAGAAGCTAATAAAACAAACAATAACCGTAGCAACTAAACGAGAAAAAGTTATTATGGTTTGCAATAACTTTCTCATACAAACTTTTTTTTGGATGATTCCAATAGTCACTAAACGAGAAATGGATATCTACAACTTTTGTGTTTTGAGTCAAGCGTAAAAACCGAAGGAAAAGAGTGCAATTTTCAGAATTCCACAAGGTTTGACTTTTGTGAGGTCAATTATTGCATGTTTTCACAAATCCGCAAACTCTCGCACAACTTGTAGATTTTGTGAGAATTTAAAAAAAAAAAAAAAAAAAAAAAAAAAAGAACTAATTATTTGATGAATTATGTTGGTAAAAATATATTATTATTATTATTATTATTATTATTATTATTATTATTATTATTATTATTATTATTATTATTATTATTATTTATAATCATCACTTTATTGAAAAACAAATAGGATTTTACAAGAAATTAGTGGGGAGCCGAGATACTAACTGAGCCCCCACACCTCTAGCTACAGCAAAACCAATCCTACTAAAAATATGTGGAGCAGCACGTGCTCCAATGTCTTGGGTCATAGAGAATCGTCTAATGCGCTTCAATAAGGTCACTGACTCCTCCCAAACCAACCAGTCAAGCGTGTGCAGTTGATAGATCCACCTGGGAGAAAAAGTCAAGTATTAAAATCCGTGGAAGTACAGGGAAATCCCCGGGTCGTTAAGTCCCAACGAGATTGAAATTGTATTTGTAAACGGTTTTGGGAATAAATGGTACTGAGGACAGTAACCAAAGATTAAGTGGGTTTGATTTACACTACTGATATTATTTGGATAACAATATAAAACAAGCACAATAAACAGCTAAGTATACACGTAAACTGAAATGTAAACAAATACGTATGCGTACAGAGAAAAGGTAAGTTTTAAGAAAAAATAAACTACAGGGGTTAAAAATGAAAATTCTATAAATTTAAACTTAAAAGAAAATTAAATTAAAAAGAAAATTATTTTTTTGGATTATTTTATTATTTATTATTAATTATTTAATTAAAAACTATTTAACTATTTAATTAAAACTAATTTAAATTAAACTCAGTTGACTATTTTGATCCCATTTTATTGAAATAGACAATTTGACTTTTTAGAAACTTGAACTCAGTTGACTATTTTGAATTTCTAATCAATCCTACTGATTAATTAAGGTGTGATAAGCTATAATGAAATTAAATTAGGCTATAACAACTAATATTACACTGATTAGGATGATTAATAGGTTTAAAATTCCAACAGTACATAAACAAGATGAGATTAAAGGCTATGTTGACTATTTAACTAATAAGAACTGAATTTTATTGTTTGAATAACCTAACTAGTCCTAATGTAACATGTAGCAATTAAAAACAACAACCTAAACAACCTGCATACCACAGTTATCAGCAAAACCAAACACTCCTTATTTAGACTGATTTTGAGTGTTTCAAAGCATAACACAGATTTAACACTTAATACTGATCCTAAACTTTATATTAACATATAATAAGTCCTAATTAGCAAAAAACAACAACAATAACAGCTTGCAACTAAGAAATTACCGAAAGACCTATTTGGCTGTGAAATTGAAAATTTAAGTAACTATAAATATCAAATAACAAGATATTGATTTTAATCAATATTATCACTAACCAATACCAAATAAGCTTAAAGAAACAAAGATGAGCAGATAAAAAGCTATGCTACAGTAAGTAGTAAAAAGTGAGTTTGAAGGTTTACCATATGCAATCCTGCATTTACCAAGAAACCAAGATCAAAACCACTTCCTATAGGCTTCCACAAGCCTCTATTACCAAGGGCAATCCACAATGAACCCTGCTCCAGCCTTGTTCTTCATTGAACACTTGTTTTTTTATTTATTTTCTATTTTTCTTATTTTTTTTTATAATTTTGAGTTTAAGTGTGAATACTGAATTTAACTATTATAATGCTTTCAATAAGTTACTAAATGGACTTATATGAGATTATAAGTCCAATAATAACAGGTTTAAGCACTATATAAGCTAATGTAAGATTTTGAGTAATTGAAACTTGCATAAACTTTAAATGACTATAAGATTATAATTGAAGCTTGAAATAAGTTTATATTAATACTAAAAACACTAGTACAATACTTGGAAACTGAAAATTGAACTGAGATTGCAAACTATTATTTAAACGACATACATGAATTGAAACTAAAAACTATATATTCTTCCTCAGCCTCTTGCTCCTTTTATAGCACTCCAAAGTGTTCCACGTGGCCTTCTGAGTGAATCCCACCTATTCTGAGCCATTGGATCCCATCAATTGATCACAGCCATTCAAATGGCTTTTTGGCGCCAAAAGTGGGATAGGTTGCTTGCAGCCGATTTCCCAAGCATTAAATGCTTTGATGTGACTAGTGAAGGTGGGGGGGGGGGGAACAATTTGGAGTGTAGGTGTGGTTTATGGGTGGTGGTGTAAGGTGTTGCAAGGGTGTAGGGTGGTGGATGTTGTAGGTGTTACACGTGGAGTCCCCTAGTGCAAAACCAGGGGAAGGGTTTTGTTGTAGGGGTGACAGAGGGTGTTTGAGGTGGAAAGGTGAAGGCAAGTGGTGAGGGGGATGGTGTATGGTGGATGAAGCAGGTGACGAGGTGAGGTTGGGGATGATGGGGGTCAATGGGTCAACGAGGTCAACATATTTGACCCCGTTTTATTATTTAAGGGATTTTGGGCCTTGGCATTTTTGGGCATAGGGATAAAAAGGGTTGGCTGGTATTTTTGGATTATGTTTGGATTGGGTTTATTAATAACAAAAGGGATCCGTTTGGTTTGTAATTTGCATAAGGACCAATTTTGTTATTTTCTGAAAGTTTGAGGGGTAAAAATGGCATCTTTCCAAAAGTTATCACAAGGGTTAAACATGCCAATCTTCAATACCCCAAGGACCATTATTGATAAATTTCCATTATATTATATCCGGGGACCTTTTCTGCCAAACTTTGAAACTCCAGGGATCAAACATGTAACGTTGCCAAACTTTCCAATATAGGACCATTCCTGCCATATAACATTAGTACAAGGGCCAAAATTTATTTTCTCAAAGTTTTTATATCCCAAAGACCATTTTTGTCAATTCTGCAAAGTTGAGGGACTAAACATGTAATTTTGTGAAACTTTACACCAAAGGACTAAATATGTAACTTTGTGATTAAAAAGGACCTTTGGTGAGTTTTTCATGTTTTTAGAATAACCAGGGACTAGATTTGACAAGTTTTAAAAGTTGAGGGACTGAAACTGCCAATTATGCAAACTTTGTACGTTTTTTATCTGTTTTTGATTATTTTGCATCTGAAACATATAAAACACACTTCTGGGATAATTTCAGTATTTTGATGTATATTTGAGTGTTTTTGGATGTTTTGGCAGTTCAGATTGGTATAAAATGATGAGTATTTAGACACTCATTAGTCACTGCATCTTTTTCAAGTTCTCCAAAAGAAGAGAATGAAAAGGGGAGGAACCCATATCCGATATCAGCGCATTTAGCTGCGTATTTGACACGTTTATGTTGTGCGGCTTCAATAACCGCCCGACGGGGCATAAAATCAACCATACACGAACGTGTCAAAGGTGACGATCCTGTAAGATCAACACAAACATCAAGGCCACCATCCCAAGAGTAAAGTAACATATCGGCCGGACGTAAGGTTTTTTCCCTCTCTCCACGAAGCCCAATATCCATCTCCTTACGAACTGAAACTCCAGACCGAGAACATATATCAACAAGAACATCACGCACAATATTGTGCCGATGTTTAATACCAACTAAGCCTGCGCACGATACAGCATGATCTCCAAAAATATCTCCAGGAAAAACCTTAGAACAAGCTGAACATGGCATATGGACAGTAAAAAGAGGAACACCCAACCGATAACACAACACACATCGGTAAGTCCTAGCATTCATAGTTTGTCCCAATCCGGATATCGGTGCCACCCTAAGCCAATCTGACGTGTAATCCTCTTTTAATGAGTTCCATAAAGCCATCTGTCTAGAGGATAAATGGAAAGTGGATTCAACCGTTTGGGCAACACATGCGAAATGTATATCTGCCAATTTCTTCATAAGTTTGGGGGCAGCGATCTCACTAGGGTTACTCAGAAGGTCAATATCCATATTCACATTAAAAGTACACAATGCATCATCAAAAGAGGGACCAGTAGACACAATACCAGAACTACGGAGAAGCTTAGTCTGTAAGCTGGCAGATTGAAGTCTAGAAGCAAGGAAGGCATAGTTCAAGACATCACCTGCAGAATACACACCAAGTCCCCCGAGAGCAAAAGGTAGGGTGGCGAGTCTCCATTGCCAATCACCAAACCCAGGTCCAGGAGCAGTGACAATACGTTCCAAAGAAGAGCGAAGTGCTGCATCAAAAGAAACCTGAGCACTCTCAAAGACCCGAGGAGGACATGTGCGCATAGAAAAATACAACATGGAAATACCGGCACATGCACGCAGTAGCAACAACTCACACTGGGGATCATTAAGCTTAGCAACAGCATCCATAAGCTCAATAGTTTTAGCAACCCTTTTCATAACAAGCTTACTACTAAACTCAAAATCCACACTGGCGGGGCCCCCCAATAATTTAACCCCATGCGAAGGTCGAGAAATATTAGGGGGAAAAACACCAACATACCTGCTCCTGGGGTCTTCCTTCGGCCAAAAAACCTCAGTTTTATCAACATTGAGGTGTAAACCACAACTAGGTCCATCCATCATAATCAACTCCAAAACCTTCCCCACAACCAAAGTATCCCCAATAATAGTACCATCATCAAGATACCAAGCTTGAAGAGAAAGAGTGATGGAGTCTCGAATCTTACAAGCCAAGGGATGTAACACTAAAGCAAAAAGAAGAGGCCCAAGTGGATCACCCTGTTGCACCCCTTGGTGCGACCATAAAGTATGCTCACCATAATATAATCTAGCAGGACTGGAGTAACAGAATTCCACCCAACGTGAAATAGTCGGAACACGAAGGCGAACTTCTCGTAACATAACAGCACGATCCACCATATTGAAAGCATTTTTAAACCAACAACATAGATAAACCCACATCACCCCCACGGTCTTCAATCAACCGATTCACAGCATGAAGGATTGCCTCCCCACCTCCCGAAACACCCACACCAAATTGCAAACCGTCAAAATAACCATCCAAAGAATGGCCAATCATAGAAGCACAAACCTTGGAGACTAAACGCCTCCAAACAGTACCAACAGCGATAGGACGGATCCCCCCTCCTGGTTTGACCAAGGGCGTGAGAGGAGCACTAGCAACATACTCTCCCAACACCCTTGGGCATTTACCCCCAAGAAAAAGGTTCACCACCTGGGTGATAGAAGCGACTAACTCATCAGAGATGGCAACAGAAGCACCATTTAAACAATCCAAAAGGTGTTGAGCACGCAAACCATCCCTTCCACACGAGAGAAACTCTTAATCATATCAAGAACCATAGCAGGAGATGCCAAAAGGTGATGATGATCAATAGGTATATCTGATAAAAGGGGGGAAGATTGAAAAGGGTGCTTAGCTTTTAGATCCGCGAGAGTAGTATCATCATAAGCCGCAATACCCGATAGAAAGAACTCTAACAGCCGCAGTATAATGGCCATCACAAATCTTCCTCTTACACTGCTTGATATTACGGTCACCCAAGTCCAGGTTTTCCTCATCAACATGAGACCACAAAGGGGGGGGGGGTTCGGCTAAAACCTCACACACAACTTGCAAACTACCACCAGGTGTGCCCCAAGTAGAAATAGCATTAACAATATACTCTTCCTGTCGTTGACGCTTAGTAGCAGACCTACACTCTTGATTACTCCTAGGGCAAAAAGTTTTAAGCAGGCAAAGAGGCAAGACTAACAAACCAACCCAGCAAGAAATGTCGTCAGGCGAGCAAACAACCTTATCAAGAGCTCCTTTCAAAACCCGAGAAAACCCCAAACGACATTTAGGAGGAATGGATTTGACAGTACGCAGCCCCTTAGAAAGTAGAGTATCAAGGAGATGTAAATCAAACCCACCAAACTCATCAGAAACCAAATCCTCAACAAGAGCAGCATGAGAAGGAGCTTGTGGTTTGGTGAGATCATGCAACACGAACCGAACAACACCATCACCACAATCAGAAGGTGACACAAAATCGGACCCCCCACCATGCCGACACTTAGCCCGTAAAGTATGCGTTTTGAAACAACCACCACATAACCACAATCTCATACGCTTAAGAGTAACCTCAGCCCTTTCAAAAATAACCAAATCCGACTCGAGAGAATGTCTAGTGAGAGCTCGCGCCTCCCCACTAAAGTGTCGATCACGAAGATGTGTGATCAAATAAGTCTTAGTTAGTCCATTTCCACCCCCATCACGACACCCATTAAGACCCGCGAAAGGGCAATGAAATATCACGATAGGCATAGGAAACTAGCAACAAAACCAACTGAAATGCCAAAACAAAAAACATCGACTAGTATAAAACTACTGTAGCAGAACCGCAGCACTGTAGAACTGTAGCAGACTAGTAAAAAAACTACTGTAGCAGAACTGTAACACTGTAGCAGAACTGTAGCATCGAAACCCTATACAGTGCAACAACAGTACCCAATGGGACGTAAGGAAACTAGAACTGTAAGGAAACTGCTGAAACCAATGGGACGAGCAACAACAGTACCCAACCAATATCCAGTACCAACCAGTAACCAATATCTAGTACCAACCAGTAGACGAGCACCCAGTACTCAGTACCCAACACAACACAACCAGTATCCAATCACGAGAACAGCAAACAATATCCAAACACGAGCACAATCCAATCAAAACAAAACACACCGTTTTTGGAGAAGCAAAACGATCACAACATCGTCGAGAATGAAACGGGTCTCAAAACGAAACCCTAAAAAGAATCAAACGAAACCCTAAAAAGAGAGAAACTGTACAGCAGCGATGAACAGCAACCCTAGAAAACCCTAATCGAATACTAACCTTTAACAAGATCCATGATGAATGAATCAAGATAGGAAGGACCGATCCATGATGATGATCAAGGGGACTCCTGAAGAAACCATTATATCGCCATATTCGCCCCTAGTAGGGAGAGCGTTTTTATTATTATTATTATTATTATTATTATTATTATTATTATTATTATTATTATTATTATTATTATTATTATTATTAAAAACAAATAGGATTTACAAGAAATTAGTGGGGAGCCGAGAAACTAAATGGGCCCCCACACCTCTAGCTATATTATTATTATTATTATTATTATTATTATTATTATCAAAACATAATAAAATTTACATAAAGTTGGATGGAGTCTAGTCACAAGCTGTGCTCTCATCCCTTTCTGAATACAAATGCTAACTCTATGAAAAATAAAAACACCACTTTTAGCGTTATTTGAGTGGCTAATGACAATAGACTTAATACGAGAAAGTGTATCCACTTTTAGTGTTATTATTATTATTATTATTATTACTACCTCCGTCCCAAAATTATTGTCCCCCGATAAAAAACACACAGTTTAAGAAAACATAATAATTACTGCATTCACTCTCTTCCTTTTTTTGCAAAATGTCACTTTTACCTTTATGAAATTAATTAAATTATTGAATGATGTTTGTAAATTTTAGAAACATTATGTACAATATGTTAAACTTGCTACATTCTTCACAACTATATTTAAAAGTGGACAATAATTTTGGAACAACCCGAAATAGAAAAATAGAAAGAGCCACTATAAATTTGGGAGGGAGGGAGTATTATTATTAAAAATTTGGGAGGGAGGGAGTATTATTATTAAACCTACTCATAGCATGAACGTATACCTTCCCAACTGCTAACACAACTCACCATACACATCCAAACACGAACATACCCCCATTATCCATCCTTCAACCCAAACCGCCTCAACCCGGGTCAACCCGGATCCACCCCCAAAACCACAAAAACACACACAAACCCTCACTCCATCACGATCCAACAAAGAATCCGAAAAAAATGGCACAGCTACTCCGTCAATCCCACCGCCTCTCACTCCTCGCGTCCCACACACGCGCCGCCGCCTCAATCCACACCACCACCCCATCCCTCACCACCCCCACCCCCTACTCCCCCCCCACCCCCACCCTCAACCACCTCCCCACCCGGCCTCTCCAAAACAGCTGAATTCGTGATCTCGAAAGTAGACGACCTGATGAACTGGGCCAGGAGGGGGTCCATATGGCCCATGACTTTTGGCTTAGCGTGTTGCGCGGTGGAAATGATGCATACGGGTGCTGCGAGATATGATTTGGATCGGTTTGGGATTATTTTTAGGCCGAGTCCCAGACAGAGTGATTGTATGATTGTGGCTGGGACTCTTACTAATAAGATGGCCCCGGCGCTTAGAAAGTATAGTTTCTGTTTTGCTCTCGCTTATTGTTTTGTTTGTTTGTTTGTTTAATGGTTTAGCGGTAGCAGTTAGCAGTAGCTGTTTATTTATTTATTTTATAATAGGGTTTGCGAATAGTTAGTTAGAAATGGCCCTTGCGCTTCGAAAGTATAGTTTCTATTTTACTCGCGCTTATTGTTTCATTTGTTTGGTTGATGGTTTAGGGGTATCAGTTAGCGACTTAGCGGTAGCTGTTTATTTATTTTATAACTAGAACGGTACCCGCGCAATGCGGCGGATCGAGTACGTGTGACTAAGCTTGAGCAATTCGACCGGATAGACCGGACCGACCGAAGCACCAACGGTCCAGTCTCGGTCAGGGGTTTTTCATCATTTCGGTCTCGGTCCGGACCGGTCCGGCTTAAAAATCGGACATTTAGCCTATTTGGACCGGACCGATCGAAGGACCGAGACCGGACCGACCACATTCGGTCCGGTTTTGGTCTATGGTTTTTGCCTAGCTCGGTCTCGGTCTCGGTACGGTCCGGTTTTTAGACCGTGAGCACCTTTACCTGTGACTATATTTTGCGTTATTCGGTTACACATTTAGTTGTCTTTATGCTTTATAAGTAGAGATATTAGAGATGGTTAAGCCAAATAATTTTAGTTTGAACAACTAACCGCTTCCTAACAAACTTCCTAACTAACTTGCTTCCTAACTAATTAATTTTGAAATCTTTCCATAATAAGCAATAAAAAAGTGAATTTTAACTCTTTCTGATTATAAAATAGTAACAAATGCATTATATAGTAGTATTGATAGTGTTTGCGAATAGTTAGTTAGAGATAGAGGTATGTTACCAAACGCTTTTATATAAGACTTAACTAATAAGATGGTCCCCACTCTCAGAAAGTAGTTTAGCGGTATCAGTTAGCGGTAGCTGTTTATTTATTTATTTATTTTATAATAGTTTGTTAGAGATAGAGGTATGTTAATAAATGGTTTTAAATGCTCCTATTTGAAACGTTAGTAAAAGAAGTGCTTAGTGTTACTGTCATTTTACACTTTATGATTACAGATACGGCCACGTTACCACACGCTTTTATAAAACAAACAACCTTCTAACTGCTAAGTTTGTCAAACATATTATCTGATATGTTTGATTGTGACTTGAAACAGTAGATTGTATAAATTAGCGCGATGTTCTGTGATGAGCTTTTGCGGTGTTTAGAATACAATGCTTGTTTGTTAACGAGTGTTTAGCCTTTTGTTTTTGTATATTTGCTCCTCTTTGAAACGTTGATAAAAGAAGTGGTTAGCATCTAGCTTTTATGGATATAGCTATGTTAACGCCCGCTTTTAAAACT
Organism: Artemisia argyi; assembly: GCA_030686995.1. Taxonomy (NCBI): domain Eukaryota; kingdom Viridiplantae; phylum Streptophyta; class Magnoliopsida; order Asterales; family Asteraceae; genus Artemisia; species Artemisia argyi. The sequence continues at coordinate 218,735,176 of CM060685.1, read as the reverse complement.
AACTGCTATTTGAGAGGGTGAGCTTATTTGGTCAAACATTATTGATAGCTACTTTTTTATTGATATGTTTTAGTTGTGAACAATTAATTGTTGATATTAGAGCTATGTTTAGTGGCGATCATTTGAAAAGTTAAAAAAATAAGTGCTTTATATCATTTTACACTGTAATGTTACCAAGCGCTCTTATAAAACCAATAGCTAACTGCTACTGCTAGTTTTGCCATAGTATAGATCTTATGTGATGTACTTCTGCTAAGTTCTTTTCAAATTTTTGATCCAATCCATACAGAAAAGGTTTGGTGACGAGCTTTTAACTTTCTTACATTATGTTAGTTGAGATAATTAGATTGTTGAAATAAGGGATATGTTTGGTGACAAACTTTTGGTGTGTATGTTTATTTGGCAACTAGTGTTTACCTTTTTTATTTTGTCTGAACATGATCATTTGAAAGAAGCGTTTAGAGATAGCGTCATTTACACTATAATTACATATAGTTACTACAGCTGTTGCTGAGCTTATGTGATGGTATATATCTGAGGGTGTTTGGGATTGCTTTTAGTTTGTGCTTCTACATTCTAGATAAGTGCGTATAAGTGGTTTAAAATTTCTCATTCAAATTCATTAATAAATGGTTTTCGGGTTCCCTTTATTCTGCTTATGTGGCTACTTTTAAACAAATAGATGTTTTTGTGTCACCCAAACTGCTTCGGCTTATTTTGAAGTGTTGATTGAGATGAAATATGTATTTGTTTACTTTTACATATGATATTTTTATAGATGGATTTTGATTAAAATTTGCTACTAAGTTAATTTTTCTGACTTTTATTGTTTTTTACAAAATAAGCAAATCCAAACACTATATTCTATATTACCTTCATTTGTGGAGGAAAAATAACCAATCCTAGACACCCTTAGTTTAAGATTATAAAGGTTTCATTAGTGTGGATTGTATTCTGTATGCTGGTGTCCATATATCTAAGGTACAAGGAATCACCACCTCTTTTTTGTTCAAGAGGTTTGATAGGAACTTATTTGGTCAAAGGCCGTTGGTAGCTAGTTTAATAGTTATGTTGGATGTAGATACTTAGCTTCTAAAAAAATGCTTAGGTCTATGGTTGACAATTATTACAAGCATATAATCAGCTGTGAAAAAATCGATGCAGCTGCAGCTGATAGTGTTTGAATTTGCTAATGCTGTAAGCAGAGAATAGTTAATCGTTTCTTTTCTTTGAAAACCCAAAAGTGCTTATTTGGCTTTTAAGCAACCCCCCCCCCCCCCCCCCCCCCTCTCTCTCTCTAAAGCATCAGTATTGTATATTTTTCAATCAGGATCTCTAAGGGTTTCATGACTATGGAATATTATCTTGGGTTTCGTGATCACTTTATTGAAGAAGCTTGACTTGATAGGACCAAAGGCTATTGGTAGTTAGATAGAAACTTTCGAATTGCTGGTTTTTTTGTGCTTATTATATACTTGATTTTCGATTTATTTGGAAGACCATATTAGTGCTTTTCTTTGTGATTAAAAAAGCTTACAGAACTTTAGGCAACATGACATATGATAGGTGTTTCACATTTGTGGAATTTGGGTCATTAGATAGTAATAGCAAAGTTGCTACCTTCTTCTTGCTTTCGTTTCTGCTGTTAGTTTTAAAGAGAGGGTTTAAGAGACATAGAACGATGTTGAATTGTTAATGTGAAATTTTAATGCTTTATTATACCTTAAGCGTGAGTGGCAATATTTTGGAGCTTCTTGTTTAAGCATATGTAGCAAAATACAATGTATCTAGAACCTAAGTATGTAGGAGTTGCTGCTTCGTTTTTCATTGATGTTAGAGACTTGGTGACAGTGTTGTCAAAGGTGAGCGCCTTGTGCGTCTAGGCGACAGGCGACGGCGAGGCGGACCCACAGCGCCCAAAACCCTAGGCTCAGGCTCACAGACATTTAAAGCGACGATTTGGGCCTAGGAGTGTGATTAAATGGGTTGGTTTTGGTCGGAATCATGTTATAAACATGATACAAGGATCCAATCATACCCAGAAACACGTTTGGTTTGATTTTGGAAATTAGGGTTCATGGTACGATTTGGGATTTTTTGATTTAGTGTGTTTTAATCCAATTAAGTTAGTGGGTTTTGGTCTGAATCATGTTATAAACATGATACAAGGATCAAATCATACCCAGAAACACTTTTGGTTTGATTTTGGAAATTAGGGTTCATGGTACGATTTGGGATTTTTTGATTTAGAGTGTTTTAATCCAATTAAGTTAGTGGGATAGTGTTAGAATGCAGTGAATCTTATTGCAACCTTAGAATCTAACCAGAAACACAAAATGAATCAAAATCAAAGTTTATTGCAACCCTGCGCTTTTTTTTTTTTTCGTGCCCGCGCTTTTTATGCGCCTCTCGCCTAGGCGAGATTTTGGGTCTTTGCGCCTTGCAATCGCATTCGCTTTTGACAACTATGCTTGGTGATTCTTAAGTGTGGAGCACCATGCACTATGGATGGGATGATAGGTTTCCAAATTTTGTTTAAATTATTTAGTATTAATGATTTTATGAATGGCTTCTGTTACTTCATTTGTGGTTCGTTTCCCATATCTTGTGGCCTTGAATGCGTTATTTACTAGTATACTAGTATTGTTATCACTTTTATTTTAAGAACTGTTCTGAAATTTGTAAGATGCAACTCATCCAGGTGAAAATAGATATGGTCTAGTTGAAAGTTAATATACTACTATCTGATAATGTGTCACAATGGCTGTTTGAAAGTTGTAACCACACTCGCCCGCATTCATTTCTCTACTGTCCAGTTTGACTTTCAAAAGTTTTACCTTTCTGTGATGAAAATATTTTTCTATAGATATCTGGTGAATGTGGCAAATGGTAAGGCTATGTTGACCCCTAAACGCCTTTTTTCATTCTTTTTAGGTTTTCAATGGATAGTTGATGAGTAACATACGTCTACAGAAACAAAAAGATAACAGTAAGGATCTGGCGTATGAATTAATTTAGTAGGTCTAATGCATAAAAGATACAGGGCAACTTTTGGTTCGTTTGACCCGTTCTTATTTGGTAACCTTTTACATCGATGTATACTAGATCGAACATGACCCATATTAGTCTATTCATAAGTAATCAGTTCTGATTGTGTGCATCTTGTTTGCTATTTGCCTTTTTAACTCGCATGACATGCTAAACTTGTTTTTTTTCTTGTTACAGGGTGTACGATCAGATGCCTGAGCCAAGGTGGGTGATCTCAATGGGAAGCTGTGCAAACGGAGGTGGTTACTATCACTACTCATACTCTGTTGTTAGGGGTTGTGATAGGATTGTCCCAGTCGACATCTATGTTCCTGGTTGCCCACCAACAGCCGAAGCTCTCTTATACGGCCTTCTTCAGCTACAAAAGAAAATCAACAGGCGTAAGGACTTTCTTCACTGGTGGACCAAGTGAGATGTGTTCTGCTTATGGGAGTCAAATAAGTTCTGTATTTGCTGTTCCTGCTTATGTTGGGAGAGTTGTTGTAAGACTTGCATATTGTCTGCTGAATGATTTTTGTATGTTACGTTATGTGCTATCATGGCTGATTGTTGTTTTTGTTAAAAGATGGGATTGAATAAAATGCCGAAAAATGCTTTTATATATGTAGAGATTGGAACAAAAATCTCTTCAAAAGCTGTTGTCGATACTCTTATTTGTGTTATTTTGTATCGTCCGTATAATGTTTAACGGGTGCTTTCCCAAGTGTTTTTTTTTTTTTTTTTTTTTTTTTTTTTTTTTTTTTTTTTTTTTTTTAAAGAGTAAATTGCAAAAATCGTCCTTGTGGTTTGGCCAAATTGCATGTTTCGTACTTGTGGTTTCATTAAGTGCAAAGATCGTTCATATTTTGCACTGTTACGTGCACTTTTGGTCCTCTATCATTGCAAAAATCGTCCTTGTGGCTTGCCAAATTTCAGTGTTGAAGGACCAAAAGTGCACGTAACAGTGCAAAATAAAGACAATCTTTGCACTTATTGAACCACAAGGACGAAACATGCAATTTGGCCGAACCACAAGGACGATTTTTGCAATTTACTTTTTTTTTTCTTTTTTTTTTTGGTTCAGTTTCCCAATTGTATTTGAACTGAGTGGCCTGTTTTGGGAAAAATCAATGCCGAGTCATGCTTAGGGATGGCACAGGTCGGGTTTGGGGCAGGTTTTAGTGTATCCGTACCCCGTTTATAATATTCAAACCCGTATTTGCCCTATTACTCGCCGGATACCCGATTAATATTATCCTTCGGTTTTTCGGGTTTCCCCGCGGGTTTCGATTATACCCAATTGAATAATATATGGGCAAAATGACGGTATTAAGATCAAGTCACACTAAAATTCACCGAAAAAACAAAGGAAAACACCCTAATTTATTTAATTTTTTTAAGTTAAAGAAAATGAATATCGTATCAAACGATATAACACTTTTGAATAATTCATGTACAAAATAAAATATGTTATGTAATAGAGATACGTATATAAAAAATATAATGGAAGAAATTATATTTAATGTATAGTTAATTATAATATCAATAAAGCGGGTGTTAAGTTCAGGCATAATTTGGTACGTGTGATACGTGGGAATCGCACCAGGCTTTACCTCTCAAGGGATCTTGAGAAGCTTACAACCCCCACCAGGCAGTGTACCTGATCGTTGTAGTATAGTATAGTAACAAGTACCGGGGGATTGATCGTTCAGCTAGGAATAGTGTCGCTAGGATTAGAAAACCTAAATACTAGTTCTAAAGATGAGGGATGATTATTTTTGTATTTTTATATTTTTTTAGAAAGCAAGTAAAATTCTCGGGTTTGAAGGATTTGGGCGGAATTAGTTGCTAGTCAACTAACCCAATACTAAGATGCAATCAAAATAAAATACTAAAAATGAAAATAAACTAAATTATACTAAAGTTGTGAGCAATAAGTGGAGAAAATGTGTTTACTTAGATTTCACTACTCCCTAGACATCTTTTACACGTTAATTACTTGTTATAGTTGCATGGATGACGGATCGTATTCCTTAATATCATTCATGGGGTGGCGCACTTAACTCCCCAATTCTATGAGCTCTTATCTCCTCCTATACCATGCCCAGCACAACCATAGGGATTATAAACAGTGGCTCATGCATTAAATACAACCAATAACGACCTAGTGCACATCGGTTCATGTTTCTTAAGACGTTCAAGCATGTTACCATTTGGAGATCTGCCAGTTTTCTTAAGCCTAACATATAATTCATTCATCCAAAACAATTATAAACAAGTAATCAACACATAATTAACATCTAGGTTTCATTAGATCCAAGCAAACACAAGATAGATCTAGCCTAGCATGATGGAATTAAGACAAGAACAAGATATAGACAACCAACACATAGACATATTGATTGAATTAAAGGAATACTTATCTCAATTACACATGAAAGGTATCAAGGGGTTAGAACCCTTGAAAAACCTGTAAAATTCGCACCAAGTTCGTACTTAGGGTTTCTCCAAAACTTCTCTCTTTTTAATGTGAAAATTAGAAAACTATATATAGGAAATAGGGTCTGACGGCGTCAAGACAAAGTATGTGACGCCGTCACCTCGCCGCCAAAATAATTCTCGGACTGCCTTGATCTACTTTTGACGCAGTCATGTGTTATGCATTTCCAGGCCGTCATGACTTTTACTCTTGACGCCCTACTTCGTGACGCCGTCAAATCTGTACTGGGTCGTCATGGAAATTACTCTTGACGCCGTCAGGAATTCCTTCTTGACGCCGTCACCTACTGTTCCCAGCAAGGAAAATTAAGACTTTGGCGTTTTCTTCACTTTTATGCTCCAAAAACATCCGAATTGCTTCCTTTTCCAGATTTCACTCCCAAAGTACCTAAAATCACAAAAGGAACGATTTAGGGCAATATTTGATCAAATAAATTCGAATTCCGGCTTAAATGACCCCCTAAAAGTGGTTCATTTTTCGCCTCATCAACATGATATCCTTGTTGATATATGTTCCAAAGCCGGGATTATGGTGCGTAAAGAGGCTCCAATGGGATTTCTTTCAGAGGAAGGGAGAGAATTACGTCCTGCAGATGTGCTATTGTTTAACTGGTTCCAAGGCAAGGACGCATGTCTGGATGTGACTGGGGTCTCTCCGTTTGCTGGGACTGGGGCGAAGTCATGGGCTCCTGGGGCTGCTTTGAGTAATGCTGTGGAAAAGGAAAGGAAGAAATATGCGTCCAAGTGTGAAGACAATGGATACAAGTTTGTCCCTTTCGCCTTTTCTACGTTTGGAGAACTTGATGTGGAAGCTTTGAATACACTTTCGCGTGTCGGGGCTACTGCCAGCAACCACACTAACAACGTTAAAAGCGTTGCTTTTATTTTTCATCGAATTGGTTTTTGTATTCAAAAAGGAGTGGGAGCACAGATTGTGTCTAGACTCCCCTCCAATTTCATGTAATTTCCATGGTTTCAATGAATAATAATAATAATAATAATAATAATAATAATAATAATAATAATAATAATAATAATAATAATAATAATAATAATAATAATAATAATAATAATAATCGTATACTACGTTTAGGATTTGAAAACAAAAAACTACGGTAGAGGTTGGAATGGAAATCATCATTTGTAAATTGGGTTAAAGGATGAGGTTTTCCCTTATCAAGTTACCGGGGAGGGCGAGCCTTTTTGACTAATATGTGTGCGGCCTCACCGGGTTAATCCTGGAACCGTTCCCAACTCTTCCTTCACCACTCCCAAAATGTACACATTTAGCGAGGTTTGAACCCTATACACTTTATGAGGAAACCAACGACCTTACCAATAGGCTATTAGTGGTGGTTAATGGAAATCATCATATTTGTGAACATAAAAATGTGTATTGATGTAAACAAAGAAACCAACATAATCATAGACTAAGGACTTAAAACTCTATGCTTATCTCTGCCAAAAATGCTATGACTAAAATTTACTAGTTACCACACTTTATTTTTTTTAATTGGAATTTGTGATGATGTCACACAGGCTATTAGGAAACATAACTGTCTCTGTTTTACATCCATCTCCCGACCATCAATGTGTGCTTCGTGTAAAATGGTATCTTTGAGGTTGTAAACGTAGAACAACTCCATTCCTTTATCCACTCTGGTGAATTTGATTAATATGTCTCCGGCCTTGTTCAAACTCTCTAAAACCTTTATGTAGCCAAAGGGAAAATAATGGTCTTCCAAATTACAGTGTAGCACCCATTCTTTCTTGTGGTTCAATACGCAAACCTCCGTTGTCCTATTACAATAATATCCAACTTGGCCATCTAGATTTACAAAGTGATCGTATAAAGGATGGTTAGATTTCCTTTTGGAAAGCTTACTTATTGTCTTGGGAGGTTTAATCAACCCAAATTCCTCATTTTCAACATCAAACCATATTACTTGTCTTGCACCATCTTCGCCATTATAGCTAACCAACCAATGCAAACAACCATGAGCAATTATATCGTTACCAGATATGTGATAAGATGGGACTTTGGGTTTATCTCGCCATGAGTTGGTGCCAAATACATAGTGTTAAGAGAAAAGTTAAACTCTATGTAACAAGCTGAATTGAAGTCAAAAAGTCAAACATAAAATGGCAGGAAAGGTAGTTAACTTTCCCAAACGCCTTTAAATACCCGTTTTCACTTTCCTTTTATTTTACTTCTGAATTTGTAAACTTTCTCTCTGTTCTTGTTTCTCAATCATTGTAACACACTCATAATTCCAATAGCAAATCGTTTTCGAGATTGTTCTCGAGACCTTGCACTTCTTGGCTCCTCATTGTTGAAGTGAAGACGGGTTTGCACCTGCCTTAGCTTCTCTTAGTGGACCTTCTCGACCATCAAGGGCAATAATTGGTCATAATGCTTATCGCAGAACTCCCTTATCGCCTCATGTGGCATAGGTCCACCCATTCCTTGGCTTTTCTCCTTTTCCAATGTGTTTCGTACCACAGAGCGTTCCTGGGTTGGAGAAGAACCATTTGCCGGGTTACTCATACTGGTCAGAGTATCTTTGGAAACGTAGTTATGTTAGCGAGTCACGAACGGATGGCGCCACTTGTTAGTACAAAACTTGGGCTCAATGCAAGACTTATTTTAGGCTAGTTCTTAATGGAGTGAATTTCGGACTTAAGAATCTGTGATGAAGCTGCTAAGAAAGAAAGCAACGTTAGTCTCACCGCGGAAGGGGGCTTCCGCGGTTAACCTCCGGTGTAAGAGTAAGTGTTTGGTCTAGAGAGATAAAGTATGTACTAAGAGTGTGAGAGTTATGTGTGTTACCATTTGAGAGCAGCGAGTGCCCTCTCTTTATACCATGGTATTTGTTGTCGGTTTCCTGGGATCCCGTACTGTGATAGTGATGTTTTTAGATGGCAAACCCCTCAGGTCCATTCCCATTCTTGTCTTTATGTCGTGAGTGACAGTTCCTTCAGAGGAGGAATGGCGTCTTTCCTATTTGGGGTCCGCCTTGGTCAGCTATATGATAGCTGATAATATTCCATACTTTTTTTGGGTTGGTCCATGGTTTAGGACTTTGAGTTTACCCCGGACGTAAGGCTCGCCCGCGGCTAGTATGCTAGGCCGCGGTCCTTTATGATGAGGTGTTTATTGTCCGGCCCAGTTTGGGTTGTTACAAGCGTGCCCGGCCCGACGTATTAGGTTCGGGACTACTATATGTGATCACACCAAGCCATTCAAAGTTCAAACTACAACTAACAATAAATTACTTTGCACTAACCGTTCAATCCCTTCATTAAACTCTTGACCAATTAAATTGTCTTCACCAACACATTTTACTTTAGTTGAGAAAAAAAAATCGCACATTTTACTTTTACCCAACAACTTCCTTCACTTTTTTTATTTTTTATTTTATTTTTTATTTTTTTATTATTATTTTTTTTAATCTAAGTGTGCATGAGATTGTTTTACTTGGTTAAATATAAACATATGTCTTCACCATCGAATTTGCTTAGTTAAAATTCTTCCCTTGAAAGTATACTACGGGGTTAATTTATAGGGGTGGGATACTCTAATGTTCATTTTGAACAAGATGATAATCTTGTCATTGTTGTTTGAAAAGTGTATGCTTTTATTTACAAGGGTAAGACACCCTTAACCAAAAAAAAAAAAAAAAATGTATGCTTCAATAGTTTTGTAAATAGGTCATCTTAGACTATTAAGACTCGTTGCATGTTCGAATGGTCTCTGGACTAATTAAAATCGCCTTTAAGAAATAAATGACCTTTTTTTAGTAGAATTCGGTCTCTACTGAGCGAAATCGGATTAAGTAGTAACACCCCTCAAAACTTTTCTAAAGGAGCAATTTTTTTTTTTAATTATTTTTTTAATACTGTACTTTAATAAAACATTAGGAGTTTGACATTGCTATGTGTTTATTGGGTTAGGAGAGTTGGGTTGTATAGCTGTTTGGTTATTTTGAGATATTTTGAGTGTGTTTATCTTGACATAAGCAAGTAGTTAGATTGTGAAGACTAGTTAATTCAATTGTGTTTTTGACATGTCTTAGATAATAATTGATTTTCAGTCATTAGGTATGCGCTAATGGACCGACCACAAAGGATCCATCCTGGGCATAAACATTAGATGGATGGTATAATTGATGTAACTTACAACTAATTTATATATCGACTTTTGGATGAGATCTATATACAATGCTTTTGGCGCACACTTATATTCATTTTTGGTCCATGATGATTTACTAGGCGAAACTAAAAAAAAAAAGGTGTACTTTAAACTCTTTGTGATTGCATTATTACTTTCCTTTTGGTACATATTAATCGTGATTAAGAAAATCTCAAGAAAGACTTTTCATATTATCTACTGCAGCAAAAAAAAAAAAAAAAATATCATCCCATATCTCGGTGTGCATTATTTTCAAATCCACATTAACATACATTGGTTTGTTCATGTATCTTTATTCGAATTTTTTTTCAAACTTTGAGAGGAAAGTTTCCTATACACTTGACAGTTGACACTATTTGTGTTATGGTCAAGAAGTCAATAGTCTACTACCATTAATAATGCAACTACAAATCCAATCTCATACTAGTTGTTAAGAAGTTTCCCATCATACTTTTGTTTTTCACATGTCGTGCATTAATGTTTCAGTTATTGTGTCTGCTATTTTGTTATTTATTACGTACTCTTTTGAAACTTTGAAAGGGAAGTTTCCTATACGCGTGTAATGATCAAAAAGCACACCTCTATTATCACATGGTACTCGTCATAGTACAATAATGCATAGTACAATAATGCAAAGACATACTCGGTACTGGCACAGAGGCTCATCCACAAACCACATATACAAACGCCCTATTCTAGTAGTAATACAGAAACATGATGTTTTCACCCGATGACTTTGCTCACCTAAAAACCCCCTTTGAAAATATACTATCAAGTCACGAACAACTTCGCTGACGAAAATGTCATCGGCATACTATAGTTATGTTACTTAACTTATTCAAAATATACATTATTTTTTTTAAGACGCAAACTTTATTTTTACAAAAACCTTACGAATGAAAATTAAAAAAATAAGGCATACATTTTTAATTGTTTTCTTAGTTTTAATTTTAGTTTTTCTTAGTTTTAGTATAACACCCTGCAAAAACCATTTGTCTCTAGCATCGACCATCACAAATAACCCTTAGCAACCCTGCATATCAAAACATAACACATCCAATTATATCCTAAATAAATCAATTAAATTTCAAAACCGTTTCATAACACAAACTTAAGGTCAATCAAACGCTGGCATTGTTTCGGCACTTACCATCCTAACGTCTAACTCAGAAACTGAATTCCACGTTTGAAATCACTACTTCAGGCTCCCTATCTTCTTCAGGATATCCAAAATTTCCTGACTTCAGGTCAATGTCCTTAAAGGAAGTCCCATGACCCTGATTATCATGCAAAATCGGAGGGTTAGAATTAGGCTCAATTAGAGGTATGGTAACGGTAAAAACCAAAAGGGGAAAAATGCTAACAAATACAGTTAGCGGTGTCGCTTACAACTGAACCCGGATAACCTGGCCCAACCCAAATTCGGGTTCACCCGAAGAACCCTTTCTAAATCAGGCCAGCTAACAATATTGTCCAAACTTTTGTAAGTCAATCAAGGGGTTTCTCAATTAGTTTTAGGCTTTTAGCTTGCGGCTATAAAGGCTAAAAGGTGAGTCCGCAATGGACACAAAAAATAGACACATCCATTCAATTCTAATGCTACTGTTGGCTGGTACTATGGTTATGAACAGTTTCAGGCTACTAGCCTGCCATGTATAATTGCTGCACACCATGGACCGAGCCACATTGTGTTGAGAGGGGTCAAATGACCCAACTCACAGTTTAAACAAATAATGCTATTACAATAGACTAATGAAAATTTTATAATTACGATCATTAAAATATTATGATAACCCCTCTAAAATATTACTGTATGATACCCCTGCTACTTATTAGTTATTACCTAACAAACTAAGTTTCAGAATTTAAAAAGCAAACACAAATATCTTAGTAAGCTTATTATAAGTGTGGAGTTATGACAAATGAAAAAGTGGACGTAACGAGAGTGTTTCAATCCAACCGTTCCCACCTCTACAAAATTACACAATTTTGACACACTAGCTACTCTACCATGCTGGCCGTATAATGGTTTATGAGTACTTGAGCAAACGAGAAAGTAAAATGGTGATTTATAAGTAAATGCATAGCATACCGTCACACCCTCCCAAAGACCACAGCTCACGAACTCGATGGGTTGAACTCCATCGCAGCTGAATGTCATAATTGGGGCCGCCTTTCTCCTGTTGTGAGTAAGCGAGAATCCATTCCCGGGCAAAATGGGGCAATATGGTGATTGTTCCCTATCCTGCACTAAAAAATAAAAATCAGAAACGTGTTATTCAACACTCAATCTAACAGCCCAAAAACATAGGTTATGTTCGTGTTCCCTAGCAAACGTTGAACAAGCAAGACAAAACCGAACCAAAATGCATAAGCTTTATATTATGTAGTATAATATAAAATTCAATAATTAAAATTTTATTAATGACATCTCAAATTTGACACCTATATTTGTATATTTTTTTTCCACAAAATTTATCAAAGTTTGACCAATTTTTTCAATTTTGACTTTCAATTAGCCAATAAAAATGCTCGATTTTGCCATGTGTCAAAAGAGAACAACATAATCGGCCTAATATTTTTCTCAATGAGATTATTTTAGCAAAATACTTCCAAAATAATGTGATTCTTTTAGATTTAAGTTCATTTACATACCAAAACTTTACTTACATACCAATGGATCAATTCTAGCCAATCATTTTTTAGATAAGATAACAAACCCACTTTCATCACCTTATTTTTCAAAAAACTAATATCTCTTAAAATGTTAATCATTAAGCGAAAAAGATCACACCATTGCAACGAGTATTTAATTATCTTTCTATAGACGGGCACTTCGATTTCAACAAACTTTTTTTTGTTTTTTCACGTTTTTTTTTTCGTTATTGAAACTTGAATGAGAAATCACATATGATTAAACAATAGTTTGAATATTTGAATATCTAAAGATGTAATAAGTTGAATATAACTTTTCTACGATATTTTAAAAGTTTAACCATTTTTTTCCTTTGAAACTAGACATTTATAGCTTTTCAACCATATATAACACACTGTATTTTTAGTTGTAGATTATTCCAGTTTATTCATCAAAGTTGAATAAAACATATAAAATCACATGTGATTTTAAACTACACGTGATTTCAATCATATGAGAATTTTACTACATGTGTTGTTTTCACATGTGATTATAGAAGTTTCAAGAACGAAATGCTATAATCTATAAACCGAATGCACTCTGTGATATATGGTTGAAAAGTCATGAATGTGTGTTTTTCTTCTCAAAAATGGGGAAAAATCTTTAATTTATAAATAAATACTTATGTCAGTTTTAGTACAAATATTTAGTGTTCAAGCTTCGATATTAGTGTTAAATCACATTGATATGTCATGCAAATTTCAATAACGAAACTAAACGTAAAAAAATGACCAAAAAAAAAAGTTTGTTAAAAGTATATGAAAGTTTCCGTCTATAAAAAATTATTAATTGCTTGTCGTAACAGTATAATTTTTTTTGTCTAACAATTAATGGTTCATGAAATATTTAAATTTTAAAAAATGGCTATGATTGAATTTTTAATTTTAATATTAATTAATATTCTCTTTTTTTTTCTCAATAGAAAATTGAGTTGCTAAGATTTGTCCTTTTTGACATTTACTATGGTGGTTTATAAAAAAGTCTAAGAAAATTTGAAGTGGTCTATCATTTTGTTAATCATAGTGGAAATGTGTCTCATACTTATATGGAATGAAAATGTTTACCATTTTGAACTTCTTCTAAATTTAATGCATTGGTGTTTAGTGAGATTTTTATGAAGCTTTTAGAAGTTTATGCAGAAATGTTTATAACAAAAAAAAAGGTTTATGAATTAATGATTTAAAATGACTGGACACTAGTATAAACCTTTATAAAAATTGATTATGGTAGATGCTCTTAAAAACTTTTAGCATGTAAAATAACTATACTGTTCTTTTATTACTCTGTATATAAAAGATTTTGGTAAAAAGATATTCGGTAATAATGCAAAAAGACAGCAGCGTCTTACTCGTTGCAGCACAATAATGCAAAAAGCACACTCTATTATCACATCATACTCATTTTTTTTCTTCAAAAGGAGCAACTATTTTTTTTCTTCATAGTTTTATAGTTTAATAAATGTTAGGAGTTTGAGATTGTTATGTGTTTATTGGGTTAGGAAAGTTGGGTTGTATAACTGTTTGGTTATTTTAAGATATCCTGAGTGTGTTTATCTTGACATAAGCTAGTAGTTAGATTGTGAATACTAGTTAATTCAACTGTGTTTGACATGTCTTTGATAATAATTGATTTTCACTCGTTAGGTATGCACTAGTGGACCGACCACATAGGATCCATCCTGGGTATAGACATTATTAGATGGATGATATAATTGATGTAACTTACAACTAATTTATATATCGACTTTTGATAAGATCTATATACAATGCTTTTGGCGAACACTGTATATTCATTTTTGGTCCATGATGATTTACTAGGCGCAATTAAAAAAAAGAAAAAAAAAGAAAAAAATTGTACTTTAAACTTTTTGTGATTGTTGTCAAGTGTTTGTATATATGAGACAGTAGTTTATAGGAGGTCATGCTTAATTGCATTAATACTTTCCCTTTGGTACATATTAATCATTATTAAGAAAATCTCAAGAAAGCCTTTTCATATTATCATATCATCCCAATATCTTGGTGTGCATTTTTTTCAAATCGACATTAACATACATTGGTTTGTTCATGTAAATCTTTATTCAATTTTTTTTAAACTTTGAAATGAAAGTTTCCTATACATTAATAATGCAACTACCAATCCAATCTCATAGTAGTTTTTTTTTTGAACTATAACTTTCATTAGACCAAACCGAGCAGCCCCAAAAACAGGGCCCCCAAAACAGCAAGAACACTACTTACATGAAACAAAATATACACCATCTATCCCACGAGATAGACTTAACCTTACCTCTATTTGAAAACCATAAAAAACCGACAGTCTTAACCTCACTAAGAATGTTGCTAGCACACACCGGCTTATTAGAGAATCTAAGCTCGTTCCTCGCCTTCCAAATCGCCCAACAGCCAATCATTAACAGACCCTGAAACACATCTTTAGCCGTACCCTTCAAACCCACGAGATTATGAAGCTCGATTAAATCCTCAAACGAGAAAGCGTAGATGTTAGACACCTTGCACCATTGGCTAATACCTTGCCACAAAACAGAAGCCACAATACACGCCGTAAAAATGTGATCCACCGTTTCATCCGCAGACCCACACATCTGGCACAACGGATCCACAACCGGAACATGCCTCTTTAAAAGCGACATAGAAGTAGGAATCCCTCCTAAAGCCGCACGCCAAACAAACACATTGCATTTAATCGGGATCCAACTACACCAATTCATAACGACGATATTGCTAGCATCAATCCCAGAATTCAAAAATCTCTTGACCTCCGCAACCGAAAACTTCCCATCCTCATTACCAAGCCAATGCCACTTATCCACCCGACTACGCGACCCACCAGGCCACCCATGCAACAGATCATGCAACCTGGTCAATTGAGCCACTTCCTCAGGCCCATTCGGCTGACGTTTCCAATTCCAATCAACCAAGCAAGACCTTCCATGAACATCGATCCTATCCTTCACTTTACATTTTTTGACTTTTTCCAACCTAAAAAGATCAGGGACCAGGTCTTTAAGAGGTGAATCCGTCATCCAAGGATCAATCCAAAAAGCAATATCCGCACCATCACCAACAATCCCTCTAAACATCCTCCGAATAGGAACACCTTCAACCACCGTGTTAGCCAGGGACCTAACGATGGCTCTCCAAACCCCTCCGCTACTCTTACTAGCCGGTATAAAATCCCAGTTCCTATTACTAACATGAATAGAATCGATAACCTTTTTCCAGAGGCCATGCTTCTCATTCTTGTACCTCCACCCCCATTTAGCCAAAAGCGCCGAGTTGGCCACGTAAAGCTTACTAAGCCCTAGACCACCTTTATCCTTAGGCAACGCCACCTTATCCCACGCGACCCAATGCATTTTCCGATTCAAGCTAGATCCTCCCCATAGGAACCTTCTGATGTACGACTCCAGATCCTTAACAACACGTTTGGGAGCTTTGTATAGAGAAAAGTAATAATTAGGAAGGCTTTCCAAAACAGATTTAATAATCGTCAACCTTCCCCCAATAGATAAAGACGAAGCCTTCCACTTAGATAGCCTTTTTTCAAACACATCGTAAACCACCCTCCAATTACTCACACGGTTCATATTAGCTCCAACCATTAGACCAAGGAACTGGAACGGGAGGGTCCCCACCTTGCATCCAACCGTACTAGCCAAGTCCTCCGCCTCCAACGTCGACACACCAGTCCCAAATAAGCTGGATTTATCCAGGTTAATCTTCATTCCCGCACAAATGTGAAAACATCTTAAAATCCTAACCACATTACGAAGGTTCTCTTTAGACCATTCCCCCAAAATCACAGCGTCGTCAGCAAAGAAAAGGTAAGATAACACTACTTCCCCCCTCGGTAATCTGACACCCTCGAACCTCCCAACGTTCCTAGCATTCTCAATCATGCGCGACAACCCTTCCATCACAATAATAAACAAAAATGGGGAGATGGGATCCCCCTGCCTCATCCCTTTACTGCATTGGAACTCAAAAGTGGGAGATCCATTGACGAGAACCGAGGACCTAGCCGACTTCAATATCCCCATTATCCACTTACACCACACCTCCGAGAACCCCATTTGCCCCATAATAGTTGGTAAGAAGTTTTCCATCATAGTGTTATCACATGTGGTGTATTATTGTTTCGGTTACTGTGTATGTTGTTTTTTGGAGTACTATTTTGAAACTTTGAAAGGGAAATTTCCTATAGGCTAGAGACAATGTGTGTTATGGTCAAAAAGTCAATGCAGCTACTAGACCTCCATAGTCCCATACATTTGTGGCCAGTTTGATAAAAGATACGGAGTATATTCAAAATAGGGTAATAATGCAAAAAAAACAAGTCTTACTCGTTTTACTACAATAATGGAAAAAGCACACCTCTGTTATCACATCATACTCGTCATATACAGTACAATAATTCATAGTACAATAATGCTGAGACATACTCGATCCGTATTGGCAGAGAGGCTCATCCACATTCACATATACAAAACGCTCACTAAACACATTTATTTTTTATATGATTATGATCACTTCACCATCAGCTACCTCACTCCTCTTTGTGTATTTGTTCTTCCATATCTTGTGAGAATCCTTCGCATCATTTTTGTAACCCAAAACGCCTTATTCTAGTAGTAATACAGAAACATGATGTTTTCACCTGATGACTTTGCTCACCTAAAAATCCCCCTTGAAAATATACTATCTGTCACAAACAACTTCTCTAACGAAAATATCATCGGCACACGATAATTATATTACTTAACTAATCCAAAATATACGTTCAAGTCACTTAGATTAAGACTAAAATTATAGAAATGCATGCTTCTTATAAGTTTAGTAACCTAAGTGAACAAAATATAAAAGTTCAATAACTTAGACTCATTTTTTAAAAAAATTCAGTAACATGTTTGCATATTAACCATTTTTTTTCTTTGGTCCGCCACTATAACTAAGTTTCTATTTCAATAGCTAAAATTGTTTAGAAAAACCCCATCATAGATCAACATTATGTTAGAAACATCCGCCATTGTAACTAAGGTTCCATTCAATAGCAAAAAGTTAATTAAAAAAAAAAAGAAAAAGAAAAGACAACAACTTTATTTTTACAAAAACCTTACGAATGAAAATTAAAAAATGAAGGCACCGTGCATCCGTTTGTATGATGCACCAAGCCATTCACAGTTCAAACTATAACTAAACAATAAATTACTTTGCACCAAACGTTCAATACTTCAATCCCCCCATTAAACTCTTGACTAATGTTTTAAAACTCGGGTTGACCTGGCCGGTTCAACCAGTTGAACAGGCTCGGAGACTGGGGAGGATGAGACCGGATTTTTGCTTGTTTGAGAACCAGTTTGAACTGCCGGTTTATCGTTGACCTGGGTTGACCTAGTTTTATAAACCCGGCCGGGTCATGACTTTTTATCAAAATTTTTAACAAAATGATTTTTTTCCATTAAATTTTCTAAGTTTAATTGAAAAGTTGAAGTTGTGACGACAAACATTTGTTAAAATTTTGTAAAATAGTAAATTATAGTTATACACTATCTTACAATCACCAATTATTATAGTTATACAATAGACCATTATAAGTTAGAATCACTTGTTGAAATTTTTTGCTATATTATTATAGATATGGACTTAAAAAGCAAAACTTATCGGTCTAGTCTCAATCTTCTTCATCGGTTTAATCTGTATGATATTAGGGTAAACTGTATCTTTATTATGTGAATCATTCGGTATATAAATACCATTACAAAGAACATTCTAGACTCGGGTCTTAGCCCATACAAGTGTTACATGGACTCTAATTATTAATATATCGACTAACATAATCAAATGTATGAATAAAAGCAGATAAATTGTGAGATCATGCAATACTAATTATTAAATATAGAAAAAGGTATATATATGTATAGAATCGGTTGGACCCGGCGGTTCAACCGGTGACCCGATGAACAGGTGACTAAACAGGGTCGATAAAAAAAACCGGTTTTTAAAACATTGCTCATGATCAATTAAATTGTCTTCACCGACACACATTACTTTTACCCAACAACTTCCTTAACTTTTTACCCTTGTTGTGATTTTGATTTTTCTTGTTTTGTCTAAGTGTACATGAGGTTGTTTTACTTGGTTAAATAGGAACATATGTTTTCACTCATCGAATTTGCTCAGTTAAAATTCTTCCCTAAAAAATATATAACAGGGTTAATTTATAGGGGCTGATATTCTCTAATGTTCATTTTAAACAAGATGATAATGTTGTCATTGTTGTTTGAAAAATGTATGATCTATTTTTCGGGTAAGACACCCCTTAAACCCCCCCCCCCCCCCCCCCACCCCCCGGAAAAAAAATAAAAAGTAAAAAAAAAAATTAAAAAAAAAACCAATAGTATTGTAAAGGGGGTTGATTTGCACATCTTTTTTTTTTTTGATAAAAACACCATTTTGTACAAGTTTTATATCATACTGTACAATACTGTAATGCACACGATACGATGTGGTGAAAGAATAAAAAGTTATAGTTTGCAAATCAATCTCCTTTTGTAAATAGGTCATCTTACTGAGACTATTAAGAATCGTGTCATGTTCGAATGGTCTCTGGACTAAAATTGCCTTTAAGAAATGAATGGCCCCTTTTTAGTAGAATTCCGTTACTATTGAGTGAAACTAGATCAAGTAGTAGCACCCCTCAAAACTTTTTCTAAATGAGCAACTCTTTTTTTCTTTCTCTATAGTTTTATAGTTTAATAAACATTAGGAGTTAGAGATTGCTATGTGTTTATCGGGTTAAGAAAGTTGGGTTGTATACCTGTTTGGTTATTTTAAGATATCCTGAGTGAGTTTATCTTGACATAAGCTAGTAGTTAGATTGTGAATACTAGTTAATTCAATTTTGTTTTTGACATGTTTTTGATAATAATTGATTTTCAGTCGTTAAGTATGCGCTAGTGTACCGACCACATAGGATCCATCCTGGGCATAGACATTATATGAATGATATAATTGATGTAACTTACAACTCATTTATATATCGACTTTTGGATGAGATCTATATACAATGCTTTTGGCGAACACTTACATTCATTTTGGTCCATGATGATTTACTAGGCGCAACTAAAAAAAATGTGTACTTTAAACTCTTTGTGATTGTGTCAATGTTTGTGTATATAAGACAATAGTTTATAGCTGGTCATGCTTAATTGCATTAGGGTGTTGGCAACCTTTCATGCACTCTCTCTCCCATCACTCATTCCCAAGCAATCCTCTTATGCCACATCATTCACCCACTTTTTTCATCACTCACACTTATTTTTGTTGGCATCCGATCACTCACCTTTCACTCACTTCCAACGGTCAAAAAATCATGCAACGTTCGAATTTTACAAGCCATCCCGTGCGTGAAAGTTTGCCGTGTGGGAAGGATCCCATGCGGTACCGCACGGCCGGCAGCGGTGTTCCCGCACGGGATGGATCCCGTCTGGTGCCTTACCGTGTCCACTGCCAACACCTTTATTACTTTCCCTTTGGTACATATTAATCGTGATTAAGAAAATTTCTCAAGAAAGCCTTTTCATGTTATCATTATCATCTCAATATCTCGGTGTACATTTTTTTCAAATCCACATTAATATTCATTGGTTTGTTCATGTAAATATTTATTCGATATTTTTTTTAAACTTTGAAAGGGAAGTCCTATACACTTTGACACTATTTGTGTCATGGTTAAAAAGTCAATAGTCCATTTATAATGCAACAACCGTTTCCCATCATACTTTTGTTTTCCACATGTGGTGTATTAATGTTTCAGTTACTGTGTATGTTGTTTTGTGGAGTACTATTTTGAAACTTTGAAAGGGAAATTTCCAATACGCTAGAGACAATGTGTGTAATGGTCAAAAAGCACACCTCTATTATCACATCATACTCGTCATAGTACAATAATGCACAGACATCCTGTATATAACACGTGATGGGACACAGAGGCTCATCCACAAACAATATATACAAAACTAAACACATTTATTATTGATATGATTATGATCACTTACCTCTCTCTCTCTCTCTCTCTCTCTCTCTCTCTCTCTCTCTCTGTCTCTGTGTGTGTGTGTGTATTTGTTGTTCCACAATCCATATCTCGTGAGACTCCTTTGCATCATTTTGTAAACCATAATGCCCTATTCTAGTAGTTATACAGAAACATGATGTTTTCACCCGATAACTTTGCTCACCTAAAAACCCCCTTTGAAAATATACTATCAAGTAACAAACAACTTCTCTAACGAAAATTTCATCGGCACGCACGATAGTTATGTTACTTAACTTATCCAAAATATACGTTCAGGTCACCCTGATTAACACTAAAATTATAGAAATGTATGCTTCCTATAAGTTTACTAACCTAAGTGACCAAAAGAAAAGTTAAGTACCTTAGATGCATTTTTTAAAAAGTTTAGTAAGATTTTTAATTTGCATATTAACTATTGTTTTCTTTGGTCCGCCACTATAACTAAGTTTCTATTTCAATAGCTAAAAACATCTTATATCCAAAAATAGGGTGGCGAACAACTGTCTAGAAAAATCCCACATAGATCAACATAACAACATTATATTAGAAACATCCGCCATTGTAACTAAGGTTCCATTTCAATAGCTAAAAGTTAGTTAAACATTTTTTTTAAAAGACACAAACTTTATTTTTACAAAAACCTAACGATTGAAAATTAAAAAAAAAAATGAAGGCATCGTGCATCCGTACGTATGAAGCACCAAGCCATTCACAGTTCAAACTATGGTGGTGTTTGTTTTCTTCTAAAATGTCTTAACAAGCTCTTAATGTGCCAAACCTTTTAATCGGTCAACGTTTTGGACGTTCAAACCGTTCGTTTTTTTCTTTCGTTCAGACGCGGTCAGACGTATAAACATCTTACTGGCCTAGACTTTGGAAGGGTATCTTAATGCCTCTCGTTGACACTTAATAAAGAGAAAAAAACATTTCCTTCTCCCATATTCCCTTCCAAACCTATCCAAACCTTCAACACATATTGCAGCCCCCAACCTAAAAAGCAAAAAAAATATGACGATTAATATGATCTGTAATAACTGAAATGATTAGAATTTGATATCTGTTGATATGTATGTTAATGTTTTTTTTATTGTTTCTTCTTTTAACGTTTTTTATTAGAATTCAATACCTGTTATGTTAATGTTAGATAGCTAATTTATTCAATATCTGTTACGTTCCTTTTGTTGTTTTACTCTAGTTTTCTACATAGTGTTTGTATAAGTATAACTTATGAATCATGATAAGACCCTTTGTTTCGGTACGTTTATAGGTTCTACATTATGATACGAGCCTAATTTGGATGCTTTAGGTCGATCATCAGTATTACAAATGGTATGATGATAGCCAGAAATACATATCATATTGCCATTTTCTTTCGGGTATCATAAAAGATGTATAGATATATGACTAGTTTACGAGATTCAGTTACGGCACAATGTCCTTGAATATATATTTTAGATTATGACATTTTATTTTCATGTTATTAAACTTTGTTAAATTTATGACTCAAATGTTTTCTTTAATGTTCGGATGTTTTTATGTTTTGTAAGAATGAAATTGCTTTACATTTAAAACATTCAGACATAAAAAAATAAATAAATAAATAAATAAGTAAAATCTTATTTGATTCAGATTCAGACATTTACGCATCATATTCATATTCAGATGTGCTAAACATCCCCTATAACTAAACAATAAATTACTTTGCACCAACCGTTCAATTCCCCATTAAACTCTTGACGACTTGACCAATTAAATTGTCTTCACCGACACACATACTTTTACCACTACTAGAAAAAGGGCTATCCTTGACTCCAAATGCGAGTCAAGAAGAGCCCTTATGACGCCCAAATGCGAGTCAAGGAAAGACCTGTCATAAATATTCATGATTCGCATTTGTGCGTCATCCCTCTATGACGCGCATTTATGACCCAGGTTTTATGACTCCTTTTTGCGAGTCATAACTTAATTTTTTTTTTTTTAAATTAATTTTTTCCAGTTCCTAATTTTAACATAAAAACCTGATAATACAAAATTAAAAACACAAATGTCAAATATCAAGAATTAAAAATATATAAGAATCAAAAATATACAAATGTCAAATATCAAGAATCAAAAATATACAAATGTCAAATATCAAGAATAAAAAATATACAAGAATCAATAATACATGTTATCCGACTCACTTGGAGTCACGGCTCCAACAGGAACCACAAAAGGTCATACCCGAGACCGTCTCGGCTAGCTCATCCGAGCTCGACACAAAATAAACCGACCCCAAGGGTCACGGTAACAACAAAACAACCTCAACATCATATAAATCGTGGCCAAAAATCAACCATAACCAAGAATTTCATCAACATCACCCTCGATATCATCTATACACAAGACCAAGAATCAAAAACTCCACCAAGCTCAAAAAGAATACAAGCCGAGAGCATGGAGCTCTCGGTTTTACCTCGACCTCCTCCAAAAACATGAAACCCGGATACCAAACTATAGATTCATCACATTTTATTCAAAAACCCATTTATATATCATGTTTTAATCCACAACCCAAACGAAAATCTTTAATTCGTGACCCTCGGTCACACTTTCATTAAAAATTCGAGTGAAACTCGTCTCACCTTTGATTCTCAAGACCCAAAACGTGACAAACTTCAAAAACAAGAAGATGGTGATGATTTTTGGTGATTATACGAAGTGATATAGGGGTATAGGGGCGCGTGTCATGGTAGATCGGGAAGGAAATGAGATAAGGAGTGGATTGGTGGTGGTGGTGTGGTCGTGGGAGTGGCGGTGTAGTGGTGGCAGCCGGAGTTTGGGGCGGCGGCTAGGGTTTGGTGAGGGGAAGTGATATTAAGAGAGAGAGAGATGGGTGGTGTTGTTTGTGTTGTGTTTGTGTTTGTGCCAGGCAAAAACCAATAAGGACGATTTTTGTATTACTCCCAAGAGAAAAAAAAGAAATAATGATAATAATAATTATAATTATAAAAGAGGAAAAAGAAATAATGAAAAAGTTGAATTCTGAAAAGTTGAATATTAAACCGCCTTTAGTTCAATCAAAAATTAAACCGCCAAGTGGTCCGTGTTTTTTAAAAAATTTGACATATGACACGAATTTTATGACACACAAAAATGCGAGTCAAGGATTTACAATTTATGACAGTTTTTTATGACACACAAAAATGCGAGTCATTATATTGTGTGCGTCATAAAATGCGAGTCAAGGATAGACCTTTTTCTAGTAGTGTACCCAACAACTTCCTTTACTTTTTACCCTTGTTGTGTTTATTTGGTTAGGAGAGTTGGGTTGTATAACTGTTTGGTAACTTGGTTATTTTTAGATATTCTGAGTAGTGTGTTTATCTTGACATAAGTTAGTAGTTAGATTTCGGAAACTAGTTAATTCAATTGTGTTTTTGATATGTCTTTGATAATAATTGATTTTCAGTCGTTAGGTATACACTAGTAGACATTAGATGGATGATATAATTGATGTAACTTACAACTAATTTATATATCGACTTTTGGATGAGATCTATATACAAAGCTTTTGGTGAACACTTATATTCATTTTTGGTCCATGATGATTTACTAGGCGCAAGTGTAAAAAAAAAAAAAAAAAAAAAAAAAAAAAAAAAAAAAAAAAAGTGTACTTTAAACTCCTTGTGATTTTGTCAATGCTTGTTTGTATAAGACAATAGCTTATAGCAGGTCATGCTTAATTGCATTATTACTTTCCCTTTGGTACATATTAATTGTGATTAAGAAAATCTCAATAAAGCCTTTTCATGTTATCATATCATCTCAATATCTCGATAGGCGTGCAATTTTTTCAAATCTATATTAATATTCAGTGGTTTGTTCATGTACAACTTCACCGACATAAATGTCATCAGCATACGATAGTTATGTTACTTAATTTATCCAAAATATACGTTCAAGTCATCCTGATTAACACTAAAATTATAGAAATGTATGTTTCCTATATGTTTAGTAACCTAAGTGAACAAAATAAAAGTTAATTACCTTAGACGCATTTTTTAAAAAAGTTTAGTAACATGTTTAATTTGCATATTAATTATTGTTTTCTTTGGCCCGCCACTGTAACTAAGTTTCTGTTTCAATAGCTAAAAACATCTTATATCCAAAAATAGGCTGGCGAACAACTGTTTAGAAAAATCCCATCATAGATCAACATAACAACATTATATTAGAAACATCTGCCATTGTAACTAAGGTTCCATTTCAATAGCTAAAAGTTAGTTAAACAAGTTCTTTTAAAAAGACACAAAACTTTATTTTTACACAAACCTTACGAATGAAAATTAAAAAAAATGAAGGCACCGTGCATCCGTACGTATGAAGCACCAAGCCATTCACAGTTCAAACTGTAACTAAACAATAAATTACTTTGCACCAACCGTTCAATCCCCCATTAAACTCTTGACCAATTAAATTGTCTTCACCGACACACATTACTTTTAGAGCACACATTAAACTCTTGACCAATTAAGAGTGTATTTTTCTCTTTTAATATTTGTATTAGCAATGTCGTAGGTTTTTCAACCAATGCATTTGATATTAGGTTGGAAGCTACACATGTATTTTGTCATCTTTGCAGGACATATTCTTGACATCAATTTTCAGTGGACTTTATTACAAAATCTTTGCCGTAAAAAATGTTTGAGCAACTGCTTCGGAAGAATGACATTCGAAGATTGAAAGATATACATTAAATTGAGAAGAAGCATTATGCACACTACACTCTTTTTCCCTTCATCAAGTGGTTTTATCCCATTGGATTTTTTCTTGACAATGTTTTTAATGAGCCGGTGTATAGCGTATAATAAATTGTGATTATCCAAGGAGGATTATTGTAAATATTAATGGGCTTATGTCTTTTCACATTTATTTCTAGTGCGCTTTAGGGTCTTTAGGGTTTGAGATGTATTCCTCCACCCTATATTAATCTACTTGTAACCTTGATGATCACTTAATTAGAATTCTCTCTTCCTCTCTTGTTCTTCATTATTTTATAATAATATTCAATATAGGGTAATAATGCAATAAAAACAACAGCCGCGTCTTACTCGTCAAAGTACAATAGTGCAAAAAACACGCCTTTATTATCACATCATACTCGTCATATTACAATAATGCAGAGTACAATAATGCAAAGACATACGGAGCATTATTGATATGATTATGATCACCTACCACCAGCTACTTGACTCCTTCTCTTTGTGTATTTTTTCTTCCACATCTTGTGAGACTCCTTCGCATCATGATGTTTTCACCTGATGACTTTGCTCACTTAAACATCCACCTTGAAATAGGAATATATGTCTTCACCGATCGAATTTGCTTAGTAAAAATTCTTCCCCTGAAAATATACTACGGGGTTAATTTATAAGGGTGAGATTCTCTAATGTTCATTTTAAACAAGATGGTAATGTTGTCATTGTCGTTTGAAAAATGTATGCTCTATTTACAGGGCAAGACACCCTTTACCAAAAAAAAAAATGTATGTTTCAATAGTTCTGTAAATAGGTCATCTTAGTGAGACTATTAAGTTTCATTGCATGTTCGAATGGTCTCTGGACAAAAATCGCCTTTAAGAAACGAATGACCTTTTTTTAGTAGAATTCGGTTACTATTGAACGAATGAACTTTTTTTTTTGTAGAATTCGGTTACTATTGAGCGAAATCGGATCAAGTAGTAGCACCCCTCAAAACCTTTTCTAAAGGAGCAACTATTATTCTTCTTCTTCATAGTTTTATAGTTTAATAAACATTAGGAGTTTGAGATTGCTATGTGTTTATTAGGTTAGGAGAGTTGGGTTGTATAATTGTTTGGTTATTTTGAGATATCCTGAGTGTGTTTATCTTGAGTGTGTTTATCTTGACATAAGCTAGTAGTTAGATTGTGAAGACTCGTTAATGCAATTGTGTTTTGGACATGTCTTTGATAATAATTGATTATCAGTCGTTAGGTATGCACTAGTGGACCGACCACATAGGATCCATCCTCGGCATAGACATTAGATGGATGATATACTTGATGTAACTTACAACTAATTTATATACCTACTTTTGGATCAGATCTACATACAATGCTTTTGGTGAACACTTATATGTTCATTTTTGGTCCATGATGATTTGCTAGGCGTAACTAAAAAAATAAGTGTACTTTCTTTGTGATTGTGTCAATGTTTGTTTATATAAGACAATAGTTTATAGGAGGTCATGCTTAATTGCATTAATACTTTCCCTTTGGTGCATATTAAGAAAATCTCAAGAAAGCCTTTTCATGTTATCATATCATCTATATATATGTCGGTGTGCATTTTTTTCAAATCCACATCAATATTCATTGGTTTGTTCATGTAAATCTTTATTCGATTTTTTTTTCAAACTTTGAAAGGGAAGTCCTATACACTTGACACTATTTGTGTTATTGTCAAGAAGTCAATAGTCTACTACCATTAATAGCAACTACCAATCCAATCTCATAGTAGTTGCTAAGTTTCCCATCATATTTTTGTTTTTCACATGTGGTGTATTAATGTTTGAGTTACTGTGTATGTTGCTTTGTGGAGTACTATTATGAAACTTTGAAAGAGAAATTTCCTATACGCTAGAGACAATGTGTGTAATGGTCAAAATGTCAATGCAGCTACTAGACGTCCATATTCCATACATTTTTACCCAACAACTTCCTTCACTTTTTACCCTTGTTGTAATTTTGATTTTGATTTTTCTTTTTCTAAGTGTACATGAGGTTGCTTTACTTGCTTAAATAGGAACATATGTCTTCACCCAATTCTTCCCTTGAAAATATACTACGGGTTTAATTTATAGGGGGTGGGATTCTCTAATGTTTATTTTGAACAAGATGATAATGTTGTCATTGTTGTTAGAGCCTTCGGTATGTTAACATCCTCCTTGTGTTATTCCTATGTGGCAATGCCTTAGCGCCCGTTGGAGCCTAGTTATGATACCGAGCCTTTGTTTTGCGTTAGGGCGTTGCCCTCAATGTTACCACCATAACACAGCGTTACAAGCTTAATGAATAAAATAATTACAAAAAAGCCCCTTAAATGGCTAGTATTTCAAAATATATATATGTATATGTGTGTGTGTGTGTGTGTGTATATGTATTGGCCCCTCAGCGTATAGAAACGGCTAGTAGGTTAAAAAAAAATTCAAAATCCTTTTTTAACAACTCAATAATTGCACGCCTTTATTCTCACACTTTCACAACTCAATAATTGCAAAAAAAAATGTCGGATTTCAATAACGAAGAGAGTTTCGTAAACCTAATGGATTTCAATAACCCAAACATGGGGTCTTCAAACCCGAACGGGGGTTCTTCTTCATCACAAAACCCTTTGCCTAACCCTCTCGGCTTGTCGGAGGATGAACTTTACTAACAACATCAAGCATTTTTATATTGGCAACGAAACCAACAAATGCTAAATACCAATTTCCAAAACCTACAATTCGGGCAACCAACTCAACCGTCCTCTCAATCTTAACATACCCACATCGATACAAATGATGTATCCGAAGCACCTATTTCTCCACAAAAACCTATGCTCAAAAGTCGTGGTAAACGTAAGGTCAAAAAAAAAAAAAAACCCAAAGCAACTGAAGAACTTTCCGATGATGACGTGTCCGCTACTACCTTACGTTGGCAAGGAGTTAAAGAAAAACTACTTGCAGAGTGTTACGTTGCCATTACCAAGGATCCAAAAGTTGGTCGTGCACAACCGGGCGACACGTTTTGGAAACGGGTCAAGGATGAGTCCAATAAAACCAACTTTCAAAAACGCAACAAGGACATGCTAACAAGAAAGTGGAAAACGTTGAACCATGATTGCCAAAAGTTCAACGCAATCTTTAAACGGGAACAACGTTTGGAAAAGAGTGGGGAAAATGAGTTGGATAACATGAAACGGCTTAGAGAAACATACCGCAACGAGCATAAAGGATCGCCATTTCCTGATGAGGAAGCATAGGGCGTTTGGCGAAAGCATAAAAAATGGGACACCCCGAGGAGGTTGATTTAACCGGAGATGTCCCACGGCAAACAAACGAGGCATTATCTGGTCATGATACTCAACCACGTCCGATGGGCAAAAAACGTGCTTCTAAGAAAGCCATATCCGAGACAACCACGAGTACCGGGGGGATGGCTACCGGTGGAACGAGCTCGTCAAGCCAATTCTCGGACATTATGACATCCTAGTGTCATGTCAAACGGGAAGCGGCCTAAGAGGCGTATCGTGCAGCTAAAGAAAAATATCAAATGATACAAAAGTTGGAAGAGATGTAATTTCTGATGATATAGACTGCCGGCAAGGATTCAAACGTTGCGTTTTGGATCGACATGGAAAAAGACAAAATCATTAAAAAAAATTTGCAACTTTGACAGTAGATATAATTGTTTTTCGTAATTTCCAAGTTGTAATTTCGTTTATGTCATGTTTTTATTATTTCGTTTTTTTTGTTCATTTTTTTTATAATTTGTATTGTAACGTTTACGTTTTCATGTTATGTTTATGTTTTAAATGAAGTATTAGTTTTAGTTTAGGGGTTGAATTTGTAAATTTTATTTTTTAAAAAAAAGTGAGGCCTGAAATGTTGAGTTATGGTTGAATTATGATAAGAGGTATTTTTTTGTAAGTTAAGATTAAATTGCTAAAGCTGATGTGACATTGACGTGACGCTAAGTTATGAGATAACTTGAGTTATGACACCAAGGGCTCTTTGAAAAATGATTGCTTCAATAGTTTTGTAAATAGGTCATCCTAGTGAGACTATTAAGACTCGTTGCATGTTCGAATGGTCTCTGGAGTAAAATTGCCTTTAAGAAATGAATGATCTTTTCCTTTTAAAAAAAAGAAGAAAGGAAATGAATGACCTTTTTTTAGTAGAATTCGGTTACTATTGAGTGAAATCGGATCAAGTAGTAGCACCCCTCAAAACTTTTTCTAAAGGAGCAATTTTTTTTTTTTCATAGTTTTATAGTTTAATAAACATTAGGAGTTTGAGATTGCTATGTGTTTATTGGGTTAGAAGAGTTAGGTTGTATAACTGTTTGGTTATTTGAGATATCGTGAGTGTGTTTATCTTGTGATGCGTGGGAATCGCACCTTGCTTTACCTCTCGAGGGATCTCGCGAGGCTTACAACCCCCACCAGGAAGTGTACATGATCGTTGTAGTATAGTATAGTGACAAGTACCGGGGGATTGATCGTTCAGCTTAGGAATAGTGTCGCTAGGATTAGAAAACCTAATTAATAGTTCTAAAGATGAAAGATGATTATTTTTGTGTTTTTATATTTTATGAAAGCAAGTAAAATCTCGGGTTTTGGAAGAGTGGGCGGAATTAGTTGTTATTCAACTAACCCAAAAACTACTTTATAACTAATTAAACTAATGAAAATGAAATTAAGCTAATATTAAACTAAGGCTGTGAGCAGTATTTGGAGAAATTGTGTTTACTTAGACTTCATTACTCCCTAGATATCTTTTACATGTCAATTACTTGTTACACTTGTATGGATGACGGATTGTATTCCTTAATACCATTCGTGGGGTGGCATACATAACTCCCCAACTCTATGAGCTCTTATCTCCTCCTACACCATGACCCAGCACAACTATAGGGATTGTAAACAGTGGCTCATGCATTAAATACAACCAATAAAGACCTAGTACGCCTCGGTTCATGTTTCTTAAGACGTTCAAGCATGTTACCATTTGGAGATCTGCCAGTTTTCTTAAGCCTAACATATAATATCATTCATCCAAGAACAAGAATAGACAAGTAATCAACACATAATCAACATCCAGGTTTCATTAGATCTAAGCAAACACGAAAGAAATCTAGCCTAGCATAGTAGAATTAAGATAAGAGCAAAAGATAAACAACCAACACATAGACATATTGATTGAATTAAGAGTATACTTATCTCAATTACAATGCAAGGTCTCAAGGGTTTGGAACCCTTGAAAAACCTGTAAAAGAGGCACCAAAATCGTCTTTGGGGTTTCACCAAAACTTCTCTTTTTTTTTTAATGAAAAAACTAGAAAACTATATATAGGAAAATCGTCCTGACGGCGTCAAGAGTAAAATCTGACGCCGTCAACTCGCCGCCATACACTTCCTCGGACGCCCTAGATCCACTTGTGACGGCCTTGGTGACGCCGTCACCACCTACGGTAAATTAATCTTGGCCACTTTGACGCCGTCATCTCTCCATCTGACGCCGTCACCAGCTACGGTAAAATATTCATCTTGTCTGACGCCGTCAAGAGCAAACCCTTGACGCCGTCACCTTGTATTTCCAGCTTGGATTTTTGGTACTTTGTCGTTTTCTTCACTTTATGCTCCAAAAACGTCCAAAATAGCCTCTTT
This sequence comes from Artemisia argyi, assembly GCA_030686995.1. Lineage (NCBI taxonomy): Eukaryota > Viridiplantae > Streptophyta > Magnoliopsida > Asterales > Asteraceae > Artemisia > Artemisia argyi. The sequence goes on along the minus strand of CM060685.1, from coordinate 218,704,236 downwards.
TCCAGAATTCACTCTCCAAACACCTAAAATCACAAAAGGAACGATTTAGGGCAATATTTGATCAAATAAAGTCGGATTCGGGCTTAAATGACCCCCTAAAAACGGATCATTTTTCGCCTCATCATCTTGACATAAGCTAGTAGTTAGATTGTGAAGGCTCGTTAATTCAATTGTGTTTTTGACATGTCTTTGATAATAATTGATTTTGAGTCGTTAGGTATGCACTAGTGGACCGACCACATAGGATCCATCCTGGGCATAGACATTAGATGGATGATATAATTGATGTAACTTGCAACTAATTTATATATTGACTATTGGATCAGATCTGCATACAATGCTTTTGGTGAACACTTAGGGTTCGTTTGGTAGGACGAAATGAAATATCAAATGAGTGGAATAAACAATGTAATGGAATGAAGGACGTAATGTAATGATTCATTACCGTTAATAATCATGTTTGGTTGGTAAGATATGACGTAATGGAATCAATAAGAAAAAAGACTAAAATGACTAGGGGTGTTCATCGGTTCGGTTCGGGTTGTTCGGTTAAAAAATTTTTTTGGGTCATAACCGAAAACCGAACCGAACCGAAAATATATATAACCGAACCGAACCGAGAACCGAACCGAAGTTCGGTTCAGTTATGGGTCAAAACCGAAAACCAAAATTTTTACTTGAATTACACTATTTATATTTTTTAAAAAATTTAATTATATATATTTTTGGCAAAAAAAAAATATTTCAAGCATAAAAAGGTGTTTTTTATATTAGTATAAAATTTTAATGGATATTATATATATATATAAAATAATATAAATATATATAAAAAAAAATATATATTTATATAATTTTCGGTTTTCGGTTTAGATAGCCAAACCCATATCCAAACTGAAAACCGAATTTTTAATTCGGTTCAGTTCGGTTTTAACAAGTTCGGTTCGGTTATATGTTCGGTTCGGTTCAGTTTTCGGTTTATTCGGTTTATTACCCGACCTATGAACACCCCTAAAAATGACCATTGACGATAAGAAATTTATTTAATGTGGCTAGTTAATGATGGACTTTTATGTAATTTTCATTTCATTACAACATGTAATAAAAAAAAAGGAGGGACCCCTAACGAATGAAAATAATGGTTTTTGATGTAATGAGTCATTCTTTGCAATAAAGCATTACATTAAAAATAGGGATGAGCATTTCGAACCGAATCCCGGAACCGAACCGGAACTGTACCGGTACCGTACCGAAACGGTACCGATCTTGATATACGGTACGGTACCGGTACTACGAAATAAGGAGGAAAAAAATTCGGTACCACTAATTCGGTACGGGACCGGTACCAAATCGGGAAATTCCCGGAATAAACGGGAAAATCCCGATTTCCCGGTACCGGTACCTGAATCCCGTTCGGTACGGTACCGGTACCCTAATTTATGCTCGGGAAAAAATCGGTACCACTAATTCGGTACGGGATCGGTACGGTACCGGTACCGTGCTCATCCCTAATTACAAATGTGTAAACAAACAAGATTTTTTCATTCCACCGTAATAACCTTTTCCAATTCCCACTTTGATTACAACATACCAAACGCTATGTTATATTCATTTTTGGTCCATGATGATTTACTAGGCGCAACTAAATAATAATAATAAAAAAATGTACTTTAAAAGGAAAGTTTTTATTCGGTTCGGTTCATTTTAAATGCTACGTTATACTCATTTTCGGTGCGGTTCGTTTTTTTTTTTTTTTTTTTTTTTTTTTTTTTTCACACAAATAGGTTATAACATACATTGGTTTGTTCTTGTAAATTTTTATTCGAATTTTTTTTCAAACTTTGAAAGGAAAGTTTCCTATACATTTGACGCCAGAGACTATTTGTGTGATGGTCAACTCAATAGTCTACTACCATTAATAATGAAACTACCAATCCAATCTCATAGTAGTTGCTAAGAAATTTCCCATCATAATGTACTTTTGTTTTTCACATGTGGTGTATTATTTGTTTCGGTTACTGTGTAAGTTGTTTTGTGGAGTACCATTTTGAAACTTTGAAAGGGAAATTTCCTACACGCTTGTGTGTAATGGTCAAAAAGTCAATGCAGTTACTACGTCCATACATTTAAGATAACAAGGAACACACCTATCCACATCTTCTATATACACAAACAGAACAGATTTTTATGTATATCACCCAAACCTCCTTCACTTCTTTTTTGTAACAACCCACACACCTTTTTTTGTTCAGATAAACAAACTGATACAAACATGATGTCTTCAGTCAATCATGACGATTTTGCTCACTTAAAAATCCCCCTTGCAGATGTACTATCCGCCACTAACAACTTTGATGACGAAAATTTCTGGGGAGAAGATGATTTTGCAAATGCTTACGTGGGACAGCTCTTGTGGTCCGGTGAGTTGATTAAAATTGATGCTCGGAGGTTTAATAAAGATGAATGGGATGATGAAATAGAACAACAGTTTTGGTTGGAGATTTCATTGCTATCTAGTCTCAAGCATAATAATCTAGTTTCTCTTGTTGGGTTTTGTGATGATAATGATGAGAAAATCATCATTTACAGGGATGATACCAGCGCAAGTCTCAGCAAGTATCTAAGTGACCCGATGTTGTTGACGTGGGTGCGAAGATTGGAGATATCTCTCGGTGTTGCGCAAGCGTTGAGTTATATTCATTATGACGAGTCACGCGACTTTAGCGTAATACACCGCAACATCGACAGTGAATCGATTTATTTAAATGATGACTGGGAACCCAAGTTAGGTGATTTTATACATTCCATGAAGATCAAAGCATCTGAAAGGCACAATTCTTTCAATATTGATAAAGGATGGAGTATGGATGGGTATACAGACCCAACATATGAAAAGACCAAAAGTGCAAACCACAAGTCAGATATGTATTCCTTTGGGATAGTAATGTTTGAACTACTGTGTGGTAGGAAAGCAGTAATCAAGGACGACCAAGATAATAAGTACTTAGCTTTGGTGGCCATTACCCATTATAGGGAGAAGAAACTCAATGAAATAATTGATTGGGGTCTACGGAGTCAAATGGACTCTCAATCATTCGACATCTTCGCGGAAACAGCGTATGACTGCTTGAACGAAGAACGATCGCAGCGCCCAAATATTGAAGAGATTGTCACGAGACTTGAGAGAGCGTTGGAACTTCAACTCGAACATCAAAATGAGGTAAGACGGTTTTTCCTCTTCCATCATTCTATAATAATAAGTACGGAGTAATATCTATTTGTTAGTGTATACACCTTCACTCTGTCAGTTTACACTTTAGCTAGACCGTATAAAACTCCTAGTACCTTATTAGGCTCTGATTAATATCATGCTCATGCTGTGTTTAACACACTTATAATCTCATTTAGAGTTTTAACTCTTAGGAACTATTCTAAGATTAAAGCATATATACATGTCCACACATCCAACTCTCTGATGTCCCAAAAGCATGTAATTGCTCTGAAAAACAGCATACAAACCTTTAAAAGTATCTAATTGCCAATCGCTGTAAAAAAAACATGGTTGTTGTAACTGTGTCGGAAGTCGGAACAACATATAAAAGCTGTAATTGCCGCTAAAAAAAACAACATAAAAGTATGTAATTTCTTTTAAAAAAAGAGCATCTAGTTGCGGCAAAAACTTGTTTCCAAACAGCCATGTAAAGGTATGTCCAAACAACATATAAAATCTGTTAAAACAGCATATAAGCCTGTCCAAACAGCCCATCTTTCTGCTGTCCAAATAGCATATAGAAAGTGTTTAAAACACCATAAAAACCTGTCTAAACAGATTTTAAAGCTTTCAAAAACTTGTAAAAAGCAATGTGGAACACATATAAAAGATTTAATGACAAACCAGCTGGAATTATAGTAACGGGTAAAACCCGGTGGGTCACACTGGGTTTGGAGTTCTTAAAACCAGTTTCTTTTGTTCTGTTATCTTTGCCGGAACCGATTCGACCGGTTGGACCAGCCGGGTCGAACCGGGTTTCAAAACATTGAAAAAGAGAAAAGTGGTATAGTAAAAGTATTTGTTGATGTCTGCAAACATTTGTGAACTATGACCACCCAACCGAGATTTTGATAGGACGGCCTGCAAACCTTTATATGAAACTGGAGGAGTGTCCCTGGTGGCGATTAAAATTAGAAACCAGGGGATTGCTGAATACAAAGTAAAATCAAAATTTTAAAAGTAGTATAGTTATAAAATCTACCTGTAGTTTAGCAAGTTCATTACGATATACACAAGGTAGTATATATGGCCTTGCACTGTAGCTGGTCCAAGACTCCAAGCTGTAGATCAAAACTAATTTTCTTCAAAATTACATGTAAGCTACATATGAGTTGTCCATCCTCTTTTTGTTTGTGTGTTTAACCTCAAAGCATAAACTTTTAGGGACTTATGACGCATTGACCGGAAGAGAAGCAACTTCCCTTATACGCGTTCGACTCATTTACTTGTAAATTTGTCGGTCCAGGTTATGGTTTGTCTCTATGTGGCGATAAAAACGAATAACTGATAAGAAAAAAGGTCGATTAGGTCACTGGTTAAGACTTGATAGTCACCCAGCCTGACAAGCACTGAAGTTAATGTAAGAGATTAAACACAACATACCTAGTAACCTCAGCCAATATAAGCAACATTAATATCCCATAAGCACCTTGAAACACCAAAAACCAACATGTTAAAAAGACTAAAAAGGTAGCTAAATGATGGCCAATAAACAAAATGTCATGAAAACGAAACAACAACCTTCTCAATATTAACCATAACCTTGGTTATCTTAGCCTTCAGTTTTGTCAGTATACTAATTTAATATGATCCCTTGGCCTCTTTATTCCGCCTAACAGAGGCATAAACGGAAAATATAAGACACGTATTAGTTTCAGAAAAGAATACTAAACGAAATAACATATGACATCTAAACTCGAAATGCACCCGAACTCCTTATCAATATTGTATGCAAGCAATGGGTAACAACCTTTTGGGATTGCTGATCTGCTTTGAAAGTTGAAACAATGCTACGGGTCAAACGGGTAACAACCTTCTAATTTCAGAGTATATTCTTTTATGGTATTATATAAGCAGTAATAAGTCAATATGGCCTATGACTTTTTGGGATTACCGATCTGCTTTGAAACATTCCCTTGCCACTTTTCAAGGCTTTCCATATATAGTCCTTTAATTGGTCCTTGGTATTATGGGTCTCCTTCTCATACGCTTTGGAAATATCATTTTGTGCCTGAAACAAGAATGAGTAGTATATAAGAACTGGATCGAACTTATACAAGCTCTTGATCTTCCTCAACAGTTTTATATTCAAGTTCCTCCTTTTCAGATTCATCAATCTGTAATAAGACAATATGGACTATGACTTTATGAGATGAACATAACTTAAGAAATGGAATGAATGAAGCAATAGCATAATCATTTGATTCTGGACCAAATGCTATAAAAACACCTTAGGACCAAATATTGACTACATTAACCAAGACTATATCTCAACATGAAGTCACTAACCAAAATAATCCAACTTAATAAGACCATTTACTTGATCACTTCCTAAACTTCTAAAGAATGTTAAGAGTATTTTTAATTACTATCCACAAACATAATAACTATAAACTACAAGATATATGCTGAATTAGACCTAAAATGTCTTAGACATGGTTCAGGAATTTTATCAAACACGTTGTGGGCATTATTATACTTCCTTTTTCTAACTCACATTTTAACTTGACTATTTTACAGATAATGAATGAATTTGCTCACCTCAGAGTCCCCCTTCAAAATATCCTTTCTGCCACCAACAACTTTGATGAAGAAAATCTCATCGGAGAACGTAGTGGGTTTGATAAGAGTTACAAGGGACAGCTCTTTTGGTCCGGTGAGTTGATTGATATCCATGCTAAGAGGTGGAATAAAGAATGGGATGAAAAAGAACAACAGTTTTGGATGGAGATTTCAATGCTTTCAAGTCTCAAGCATAAAAATGTGGTTTCTTTTGTTGGGTTTTGTGATGAGAATGATGAGAAGATCATCGTTATCAAGCTTGAGAACAGGGGAAGTCTCAGCAACTATCTAAGTGACCCGATGTTGTTGACATGGGTGCGAAGATTGGAGATATCTGTTGGTATTGCGCATGCGTTGAGCTACATTCATTATGACGAGCCACGCGATTTCAGCGTAATACACCGGTACATCGACAGCTCTAGAGTTCTATTAAATGATGACTGGGAACCTAAGTTATCTAATTTTGAATGTTCCATGAAGATAAAAGCTTCTCAAAGGCACCATTCATTTCATACTAATAGACTTGTGTATGTGACTGGGTATGGAGACCCAACATATATTGAAACTAAAAGGGTGAGCCACAAGTCAGATATTTACTCCTTTGGGATAGTATTGTTTGAACTACTGTGTGGTAGGACATCAATAAGTGAACACCCAGATAATAAGCATTTGGCTACATTGGTCCTTTTTCATTATAAAAAGAAAATACTAGATGAAATAATTGATCCAGTTCTACGGAAACAAATGGATCCGCAATCATTAAACGTTTTCGCGAAGATAGCACATGACTGCTTGAATGAAGAAAGATCTCAACGCCCGGATATAAGTGTGGTTGTCACAAGACTTGAGAACGCGTTGAAACTTCAAATGGAACGTCAAAATATTGTAAGAGGCTTTTCTCTTTCATTTTTTTTTAATTATTATTAATATTAACAAGAATAAAATCATTTACTTATTATTGTATTTATGATATTAAAGGAACATTCAATAGTTGCGGCCAAAGTTGAAGATACATCATCCAATCATGACAAGGTAATTATTTACTTAGGGGGTGTTTGGGATTGCTTATTAAAAATAGATTATTCGTTTTGAAACTGAATAATCTGATAATCATAATATAGTGTTTGGATTTGATTATGTTGTATAATAACGCAATAATCAGATAATCATTTTTTAAGTATTTGGCAAATTAGATTATTTATGACTTAACATGCAAATGACTAAAATAGACATTTACACTATTAAGTTATTTTAATTTAGCTTATAAGAAAGTCATTGAGATTGTTTTATCAAATAAGTTATACATATTAAATAACCATATAAATTATATATATGAAATAATAATTTAACAGTCGTACTCCGTATATAACTTTCATGATTATCTTTTATAATCATTCTATTCATTAAAAATAATCATTTTTATATATTATACGTAGACTTAGGATCAAATGAGAAATATAATAAAGATAAGAAGAATGAGAAGAAACCACAACCACAAATATTAGATGCATCCACAAAAAATAGATGCATCTCCTATTATTTCTCTTTTCTTATTTAAAATATGTGGTTACAATTTCTTCTCACTCTTCTCATTTCAATAATTCTTCTCACTAGATCCATACTCATTATATGTAACCATTATCCATAACTCTCTCATCCACATGTGCTTTTCACAACAGCAGGTCTCTACCTGCTGCCACAAAAGGCCGTTTTGAAGGCATACAAACGCAAAAAAATCATTTATCTATTTTTCTTTGCCAAACACTTCAAATGAATTATTTGGGTTTTCGAAACGCTATAATCAAATAATCTCCTAAACACCCTCTTATTACTATTGTTGTAAGCCACTGGAATTTTAGTAAAGTGAACTCCATATCTACACGTGTCATTTTTGGGACACTTGGTAATGTTGTCTTGTATGGTACATATAGGGATTATTGACCTCCATATCTACATGTGTTGAGTCCCATGTCAGCAAAGAGACAGCGTCTTTCCTCAAAGATCTTTCTCACTTAAAACTCAGCTTTGAAGATATAAAAGCGGCAACCAACAATTTTGCTCATGAAAATATCATCACAGAATTTAGGCATGGAACGATTTTCAAAGGTCATCTCTTACGTTCTGAACAATTCATCGATGTTATTGTAAAGAGGTTCTATACCAATTATATAAAAGATGAGAACAAAAAGATTTGGACGGAGGTTTCGATGATTTCGAGTCTGAAACATCAGAATCTAGTGTCTCTTATTGGGTTTTTTGAGTCCAACTCCAATAAGATGATCATATACAAGAAGGAGGCCAAGGAAAGTCTCTCAAAATATCTAGGTGACCAGGCCCTCACATGGATGCAAAGGTTGAAGATATGCGTTGGTGTTGCGAAGGCATTGAGTTACATCCATTATGATCCTGGACGAGATTTTAGTGTCATACATTGCAACATCATGAGCTCGAATATTTTACTAGATGACGAATGGGAACCCAAGTTATCTGGTTTTGAACTTTCATTGAAAAATACAATAGCTCGGAGGCACCGTCTTCTTCTTACTCGTGATATTGTTAAGAATGTATACCTGGACCCAAAATATAAAAAGACTGGTGGTGTGACCCACAAGTCAGATGTGTATTCATTCGGTGTTGTATTATTCGAAGTCTTGTGCGGAAGGAGCGCAGACAAAGATGATGAAGATGAAAACGGAAATGAAGATGAAAACGAAAACGAAGATGAGTTGGGTGAGGGGTTTTTAAGTCAAGTGACTAAATCTCATTTGGATGAAATGATCAAACCGCATTTACGAAATCAGATGGACCAAGAAGCATTAAAAGTCTTCTCCGAAACAGCATATTGCTGCATAAAAGAGGAAAGAGCAGATCGTCCATACATAGAACAGGTTGTTAAAAGACTTGAGAAAGCGTTGAAACTTCAATCAGTGTATGAAAATCCGGTAAGAAACTCAACTTGCTTATCAACTTTATCTGATAATAACTGTTATATTTATCTACTAATCTCCTATTCTTTTGAAATATTATTTTAGGAACTTCCAAGGAGTGCAGTTGACAGTACATCATCCAATCACCTGAGGGTAATTTACTTCTTTATAGTTTTAGTTCGAAGCTGGTCTCCTAGTTAGTAAACAAAAAAGTAAATTGCACGAATGGTCTATGTGGTTAGGGTCTTTTACATTTGATCCCTGGCACTCTAAAATGATAAACAACATCTATAACTTTATTGAGATGACCACCTCCACACCACATGATCAACACCCAAAAACCAGAAATCAAAACACCATCTGCACCAACTATCATGGACCTGTACACTAGTCAAAAATCACAAATCATTTTTAAGCATAAAACAGTAACTGATATAGAAGCTAACGGAACCCATTGGCTGAGAATAAACTGTTGTATAACTGTTTTCTATTAACATCACAATTAGTACAATTTGTGATTTTTTTTCATTCAATAATTAAGTACGTTGTTGTATTTTAAATGCCCACTATGTTGCAGTGGAAGAACTTGGAACACTTGAAGATTGGACTTAATGATATCGAGTTGGCAACCGAGAACTTTTCCGACAAATATCGCATTGGGTCAGGCGCATTTGGTGTGGTATACAAGGCACAACTCGAACACTTTGATAGCAGCAATTCATCGTCTGACGGGGAAAATAAATGTGGTTTTCCCAAGAAACAAAGCATTGTAGCCATAAAACGAATCAACAGTCCACAAGGAGAACAAGGGTTCAATGTAGAAATTGAAACGTTGACAAGTTGTAAACATAAAAATATAATCTCTCTTCTTGGATTTTGTAGTGAAGGTCCTGATCACATGATCCTTGTCTATGAGCTTGCTTCTAAAGGAAGTCTTGAAGATTATTTGGGAAGCAGTGATAAATTGACTAATCTTACTTGGATGCAACGCTTGAAAATATGTCTTGATATCGCACATGGCTTGAATTACATTCACACCAACACAGACCAGGAAAAACAAAAGATAATACACCGTGATATCAAGAGCGCGAACATTCTATTGGGCGATAATTGGGTGGCGAAGATTGCTGACTTCGGGCTCTCCAAATTCCACCCACCAGATCAAGATGCCAGTACTTTCAATGCCAGTACGATTGCAGGTACACCTATGTACATAGATCCGGATTATGAGAACTCGAAGTCTGGCAAGTTAAACAAGAAATCAGACATTTACTCTTTTGGAGTTGTGTTATTTGAGATCTTGACTGGGAAGGTGGCCTATGATCGTATTTTCACCGACATCGATGAGAGGGGGATTGCACCCATTGCACGACATCATTATGAGAAGAGAAAACTAATGGAAATTGTTGATCACAAGATAAAGGAAGAAACAGATGAACATGTCTTTTCTCTGAGTAAAGGACCCAATAAAGAGTCATTGGACATATTTACGGAGATCGCATTTAAATGTCTAGCAATGACTCAAGCCGAACGCCCATCAATAGGTGATGTCATCAAAGAACTTGAAAAAGCGTTATCCTGTCAGGTGCGCAATTTTTTTGAATAACTTTATAATCTCCTCATATATTTTACTTTGTGCAACTAATATTTTAATCCTCAAACTTTTACTGAATTAACGATCTTACCATTTAACTTTTTTGGTCCTTAACTTTTGTGAAATATTGTTTTAATCTTAAACTTTACCAAGCCTGATTTACAACTGTAACCCTGAACTTAGAGACTTTAAAGGAGTTTTAGATGCCAAATTATTCAGTTACAATATTTTTTATTTATCAAATCGACTGATTGTCCGATGATTCACAGGAGAACCACAAGGACAGCCTCAAATTGTCACTTCAAGACATAAAGTTGGCCACAAATACTTTCAATCAAGAAAATCTCATTGGACATGGAGATTTTGGGAATGTGTACAAGGGTCACACTCATGGGCATAACTTCATTGCTGCAAAGCGGTTGGGTAGGAAATCTGCTGAAGGAGAAGCTGAATTTATGACAGAACTTGAAATCCTTATGCAGTATAAACATGAAAATGTAATTGGTCTTGTAGGCTACTGTGATGAAGAGGATGAGAAAATTATTGTTTATGAGTATGCATCAAGAGGAAGTCTTGATGAGTACTTGAGCGATAATAGTCTTACGTGGGTGATGCGGCTTAAAATATGCATCGATATTGCAATGGGATTGGAGTTTCTTCATGGAACTGTTTCAAGTCCAGAAATGGTAATACATAGGGACATCAGCAGCAGCAACATTCTACTGCTTGATGATTGGAAGGCAAAAATTAGTGATTTTGGGCTTTCGACAGTATGTCCAACAAATCAGGATGTAGACTATGTCATAGACAATGTTACAGGCACAATTGGCTATCGTGACCCACTATACTCGAAAACAGGCTTCTTGACCAAAGAGTCTGATATATTCTCGTTGGGTGCGCTCTTATTTGACATATTGTGTGGGAAACTATCATCCGCAAAATTAGATGACAAGTATCTTTATTTACCCTTTTTGGCTAAACAACACTATCATTTAGAAAAACTTGATGAATTAGTGTTCAAGGGTATCAAAGAACAAATTGTGCCAGAGTCATATATTACCTTTACAAGGATTGCCCTTCAATGCTTACATCACAGGAGAGAAAGAAGGCCAACGGCAGGTGAAGTGATAATACAACTTAAGAAAGCATTGGAATTCCAAGTAAGTTTTTATAAGTTTTACACTTCTATTGTTCAAACAAGTGATGTTGAACCATAAAACATGATAAATAAACATATTTCTTAATAAATCAAATGTCAAAATGAAAAAGACAACAAGTTTACATGATCCAGAAAAAAATGTGTTGTCCATGTTTAGTAGAATGTTTTTACTAGTTACCTTAACGGTAGAAATGTGATTGTATGAAATATGAGCTTACTTATTGTTTATACAATGTACAGGAGGATCATGAGCTATGGGATCCGAAATTGCCTAAAGACTATAAAGAAATAATTCAGATGTCAAAATGCCCCGAAGATTATTCTACCATAAAGAAAGAGGATCTTTACAACATATTCTCAGCAGGAGTCCTCCTTCAACAGGACAAAGTGGTAAGCAGTTCGTTAATATATCTCACTTATTTTGTGTTTCCAGTGTTCTATGCATCTTTTACTTATTGATGGACAGCGTAAAAATCATACTTGCATTTACACATGGTATAAATCAAATCTAAATTAATTTATGTCGTATAACAGCTGCTGTCATTCGATGGTAATCGGGAAAGAAATAAAATGGTATCAGCGACAATGTTTTCATACATAAACAGTTGTCCACTGAAGTGGCAATCTCTTCCAGAATCAAGGTTCTTCTCTCTTTCTCTCTACCCCTGTTAGTACACAAGTGATAAGTGCATTGTTGTTGAACGTGCATATATCTTTCTTTTTCTAATGTTTATGGAGAAAAAAACAATTATTAAATTCAAAAGTATAAGTGTATGATAGAGGGAGTAAGCTGCTACTGATAAGCACATCATGAACATCTATTTATAATATGTGCAGGTTTGATACAGTAGTGGAGATGTCAGATATTTCCAACTTAAACATCAGCATCAAAACAAATGCTCAATTTTTATCTCCAGATGTTGTTTATGGAGTCTATTTAGTCTTCAAATTTTGTGATTCAAGAAACTTTTCAAGTAGACCAGTGTATGTTAACCTTAAGTATAGGAAGGGGACAGAAAGTCGGCATGCATATTTTGCAACATGGAGAGACAAGCAGTGGATGATGGTTGAGTTGGACCGATACTCTAACCAGAAAGAGGATGCCGTGTTTGAGTTTCTACTAGAGAGCTTTTCAACCTACCAGTATGGAGATGGTGCGATTTATGTTGAAGGGATTGAATTTCGAGTCATTGAGAAGGTAAATTTGAATATATTCCTTTGTTGTGTTCCAAATTATTGTTTATAATATAGAGTAAACTGAAAAAACTGTCCTTATGGTTTGTCCAACTCACTGGCGCAATCACTATAACTCCGAAAGTGCAGGCGCAGTTTGTTTGTGGGAACTTTTGGTCATTTGGGTAAAAAGGTTAAATATGGGTATGTCATTCATTCAACTTTGGTCAGGGATGAAAATTGAACTGAAAGTTCCCCACATGAACTATGCCTGCACTTTTGATGTTATTGGGATTGCGCCTGTGATCTGGGCAAACAACGTGGATGGTTTTTGCAATTTACTTTATATTTTACAAAGCTGGTGGATGTATGGAAAAAGTACATATTCTAAGTTGCATGCCTATACATGATTTCTATACAGGTGAAACTTGAAGATGTTGGAAAGTTGGAGGAAGCCCCGCCAGTCTTGAAATCAAACTTAAGCGTGGATCAACTGCAACAGTTGCCAACTAAGTTTAAAGATATGTTTAAGAAGTACACAAACTCTAAGGACATGTTCTGGTTCGGCAAAGTAAATGGGAAGAAACTTCTCATGCTTTCTGCAAAGGCAACTATATTCAAATTTTCTGACGCGAATCTCTATAGTTCAAGAAGTTCAGTTCACTGCAGGTTTGATTTTCTGAACAAACTTTAAAACATTATTAATTAAGCTAAAGCTAACCTAAATGTACGTTATCAAATAAAATATTTAAGATTTTGTGAATAGATGGTTGAAAAGCTTTACCATATGGATTTAGTTTTCTGTGTCTCGAAATGAATTTTTTTAAGACGTATGTAAAGTTGTAAACCATATTATATATGTCGCACATGCAGATTTCGGAAGGTGTGTGAGCTTTTACCACAACAAGTATTTCATATCAACTGCACAATTGAAAGTCAAATGTTATCACCTGATACAGAGTACATGTGTTACATTGTTTTCAAGACTTCAAAAATTTGCCAGGGGCTGCATTATCCGGTGAAAGTACGAGATTTGATCCACCAAGAAAATAACAAGGCCGAATTTTTCTACTTTATTACCCCAAGCCCATTGAATATAAATGATATTACTCGGGTTCCAAAACAAAGGGAAGATGGATGGATGGAGATTCAACTGTGGAAATTTAACTCAACTCGTGACCTTGAGAATGACTCTTTTCCTATTAATATGAGATTTACAAGTTATGAAGGACCTTTATCTGGCCTCATTATATGTGGCCTTGAGTTTAGGCCACTGTAAAAGGACTATCTGTGGTATCTAGCTAGTATTTTATAATTTTACTTTGTGTATCAGAAAAAGGTCCTTATTGTTGCACCCAGATAATAAAAATTATGTGTGAAGGTTTGTCTTATGCATGTTTTATGTGAAAAGAAAATTGGCTTCTTTTTGACAGACAATTACAAGGATTGTGCTGGACTCATACTTCCAGCTTTCGAACAGCTACCGAAGTTGCTCTACAGGTGTAAAATATGTACAAATTTTATTTGCAGATAGTTTGAAAAAGTTTATGTTTTGGTAAGAATGATTCATAGGGAAACACCAGGTATTCTTTGTGTCACACTAAGCTAACAAACTATGTTAAGTTGTTAACATCAGTCAAATCGCCTTTTTCAGACATTAATGAAATATATTACCAATCATAGAATCAGGTTTTACTATTACGAATGTCTTGTGGGCAAAAATTGATGTCTCAAAGATATTCATGGTTTCCTTCATGAAAACGGTTTCATCTAATCGACTTGCAATTTAAAAATAAAAAAATAAAATAAAATAAAATAAAATAAATCATCTGATATTTTGTTAAATCTGGGCTGTAGTTTTAACATGAAAACAAATGTACATGGTGTCAAAGTAACAATATGAATACGGTATTCCTAGAAACAGAGGTTAAAAAATGTAGCTAGAAGCATAAACTATATTTTCATTAAAAAAAATAAAAAATAAAATAAAGAGAGAGATATCCATATCAGCATATGCATAAGTAGTAAAGATAGTCATTTATTTACAACACGTGACTAAACTTATACTACCTAGGTCCTTAAACGTACTTACCAATATTAAATGAAGTTATCTAAACAACGGAGTTAAATTTGATGCACTTCATTAAACCCATCAACTTTACTTTTAAGAAAGAAGAAAAAATGCTATATGGGTTTAGTTTCGACTGAGATGTAAAATTGGAAATCAAAAGTTGTTTTCTTACCGGATGGTGAATCACAGCCCCTTTTAACATGGTGTTGGGGTGTAAGTCACATTTCTTGAATATTTAAAAAAAAAAAAAAAAAAAAAAAAAAAAAAAAAAAAAAAAAAATCGATGATAATATAGTTTTGTGTAACGTACAAGCCTCAATTTAAGTTCTACATGAGTAAACCAAAATTTTACGAGACCCGGTTTACGAGGTCCCACGACTTAATGATGGAAACGACACATACACGGTGGTTACGTGATCGTGTGATTTTTTTTGTGTTGTTTTATGAAACGTCTGTTTTATTAGGTTTACATGACAAAATGACTAGTTGTACGACTGGTCGCATGACAAACTAGGTCTCGTAGGTTGCATAAAAGTACGGTATAAAATTATTGATATTTTTAGAGAATGTAACATTATTAAGAAAAACCTACACTTTTTTGATAAATTTCTATTATCAATAAAAGTACTCTTTAGATGAGTCAAGCCAGTAAGCCAATGAGATGCTTTATAGGCTTCTTACGTGTGACTAATTTGATGTTTAGTACGTAGTGGTGGCGCATGACTTTACGTCTCACGCTTGAGTAACAATGCCCCCTACGACCAGCCTTAGTGCTACTTGTCAATTGTTGATCTTGTAGAAAGATTGCATACAAAATCATATGTATTTACTATTGAAAGATCGATTAAAGTACTGTGCATCTATATCAAGAATTATTGACAACATCAGCTTACATGTCACAAGAATTTACTATTAGCAGAAAAACTTACAAGTCAATATTCTTCCAAATAAATATTTATGAGTATTTCTTCCACGTAGCATTTATAAAAATAAATTTAATTTTAGTATAAAAAACGAGAATACAACGGCTGTCAAATATAAAATTCCTTATTATGTCGGAGCAAAAATACTAATGATACAATAACAAATGATGGAGAAACAACTATAATCACCTCCTTCGTGCTTCCTGTGTGTCCCATTTTGCACAGCACATGTTACTTCGAGCCAACTGCTTCTGCATACAAAGTAACAAAAACTTCAGCTTTACGTAATTTTATAGTGTCAACCAATAAAGCATTCATCCAAAGTCAAAGTCTGCAGAGGTAGAAATTTTGACCCATTTACTAGGCTGATTTGGGTAAAATGCTATCCCCCAATGGGTCAAATGGTAAAGTTTAATAGCCTATCCCCAATAGCTATAATTAGATTATTATACTAAGGATAAAGAAAATATACACGGGTTTTTTGCGTGACAAGAGAACCAAGGATTCAAAGAAGAAAAACGTTTTCGAAAAATCTACCAAAAAATTCCACAACAGTGGAAGGTTGACTTATTACTTATTACCAAAAAATCTATCTCAGGCAAACACTCTAGCAGCATTATATCAATTTTCAGGATAACTGGAGTTTAATATTATTTTTAACTCCATGCTTGAACAAAAGTGGTCAATCACATCACATTCCTTAAAATTTAAACAAGTTACAGAACACAGATGGCCAATTTGATCATGCCAAATAAACATAGAAGTAATCTAAGGTATTCCGATGGAGACTAACGATGTGAGAGAGATAAGCATAAGAATATTAGTAATTTAGTATGTGACAGTCAAATCTTTTCATTTTTTCATAACTTCATATGATTGGCAAATGTATCAATGGCAATAACATTTCCAACTATTTTGCCTAGTTTACTGTTCCACGGTACCCATAAACTGAAAATTCAAGATAAAGGAAGATATGATAGATAAAGATACATACCTACGGAAGCTCCCAAGACAATTATGATTTTTCCATAATCTCCCTAAATAATTCTCCCAAGACATTAAGACTTTAAAGCTTCCTGCCATAAAAAAATAGAAAAACTGATCTAAGTGCATACCATTATTACCAAAACATATGACAAGAAAAAGGTAGATAGGAAAACCTTGGAAATAGGAGTCTTTATCAATATTTGGCTGCATACCAAATGATGTGGTGTTTGCAAGTATCATGCCACCTTCTGGACTGCAAGTGCTCAAATCGGCAAGAGATATAGCCTCTCCACCAATTATGTCAGCAAGATCTCTAGCACGATCTATGCAGTGTCAGTAAGAGAAAACTTTAGTTGGTGTATTAACTATGCATAGAGGGTGTTTGGATTTCAATTTTGCAACTGATCATTTGGTTACTCTGACTTGAAGTTGCTAATAATCTATTTTTGATGTTTGGTAAACAACTCACATCCAAACACCCTCTAAATATGACGAGAACCATACAGTTGACTTTCACCCATACTGAACTGATAAGAATGCTATAAAACTAGTATAATGTTTTATTTGCAATTAAGTCCGGTATTAAAAATGGTAACGTGAACGCTAGTAGAATCTAACCGTGAGTCCAATTGGCTATCACAATCCTTGCACCCTTCGCTTTTGCTCCATAAGCAAGTGCTTTTCCAGCACAGCCAGCACCAATGACCACAAACAGTCTACCAGCCAAGGGTGATCCTGTTGCACCATTTTGAACGCCTGAACCTGTAGACACTTGCACCCATTTGTGTTGTAAGTAAATCTCAAACGGGTCAAATGGGTGTGAAATATAATATGAAAAATTTATAAGTAGACAAAAAGCACTGCTTTGACCCAGCCACCCATATTATCACTTCTAACAGAAAATACAGAAAGAAACTTCAATAGCATAAATAGCGCCTATATAGTCTGTATTGCAACCATATAACGTCCCATCATTTGGTCTCCTGATGGCGCGGTTGACTGCTCCTATTGACTGTAGCATACAATCAATAACATAATACATAAAAGCCGTAATTTAATAATTATCTACATCAGCTTCAATGCTTAAGGTTTCTATGGAAATGAAACTTACCTTTGCAACCGGGTCAACCTCATCATAACATTGAAGTAAAGATTCTTTATGAGGAATGGTACAACTGCAAACAATGATGATACATTTTCCTAATCTGAATAATTAGAAATATGGCTCTTTTTTTTTCCATAAAATATCAACATACTTTCACATTCTACTCTTTTATAACATTTGACTCTATAAGATCAGCATTATAAAAATGTGAATTTTTTATGAATGACCCAGACTGTACACAAAGACTTTGTTGAAAAACCCCTAGAAATAAAAAGTTCATTAAAAGTCAACCTGAACCCCACAAAATCTGTAGACGAGTAAGTATCAAGAAAATTCTTTACATTATCCACCAACAAATGTACATAAACTCCATTAAAACCAACTGATCGAAAAGCTTTATTGTATAACAAAGGTGATTTGCTATGTCCAACTGGCTTCCCGATAATACCGAACACTATTGTGGCAGGTCCTAATTGTCTGAAATTAAACAAGTCCAAAAGATCCCTAATTGTGGGCTGCCTGGGTGCCAATACCTTTCCATGCTCAAAGGTGCCAAATGTCAAATATCCACCGAATTTGGGGCAGAGTACTTGAGACATCAGATCCTTTTCACCCATCACCATTGCTATTATTGGAACCTAAATGATCAATAAAGGTATTAAAACCGCGAAAAAAAAATATATCTAATTTACAAATTTTATTACATGCAAACAAAAATACCATCTCTAAAATAAATGATGCATGACTTATGCTGCTTACTTGAGAATTAGCAGTAATGTGAAAAACTTGTGCTACATCAGTTATCTACAGCGGTTGTTGCAAACTTCACAATGACAACTCCTGTTGACTGTTTTGGCCACAAGGTTCCCAAGCTCTTCTATCGAAGGAGTATTTTAAGGTGTTGAAATCATCAACGGCCTGCATTTGAGTAACTAAAATGAGAAATCTAATAGAAATATTCTGTCTGATAGTAACTAAATTGTTGCAAACGAATAGACGTGTTTAATGTCAAGAAGAAAGGAATCTTAAGCTCAACATCGATGTGATCAGCTCCTAATTCCATTGCTAATCGAAGAGCAGCCAATCGACTTTGTTCATCTCCATTGTACTGACTACTGACCGCCTTCCCATGTAGGTCTAGAAAATAACATAGAATCAGAAACCTTTTCAGGAAAGATAAAGTGTTACGATGTCATGTAATATGGACTAGATTAATCAAGAAACCTAAAGAAAAATATAAATGTCCCTTTTTGTAAGAAGGATTCATAATACTAATGCTTATTAAAACTGCTTATGCTTTCATGAAATAAGCAATTACTATAACAGAAAGCAATGCTGCAAAAAGTGTGTAGATAGGCTTCTACAGCAACAAAACCAGATAATCAGATACTGCATTTGTTTAAGTTTTCGGCAATCAGCTAATTAGGAATTTAAGATGTAAATAATCAGAATCAGATATGCTGTTTGAATAGGCAACTCCCAAACTGTTAATTATAGCTGCTGCTTAGTTCACCATCAAATGAGCCTATAAACATATCCAAACACTTACTACTGCAAATCTACTGTATCAAAACGCAACAAGCGGTGTTTGGCATTACTAAGTTAAACAGCTTATGCTCATAACCAGAAGACCAACTTATCCAAAATAGCTTATTTCACCCCTAAGGTTAAACTTACAATACCGAATCCACTAACAATAACCAGTTCAAACTAAACCTTCTCAAACTCCTACCGGAAAAGACCTTATTTCACCCATAAACTAAGTAGATAGATGATTATCCGCGTAGCGCGGCGACAGTGTATAGTAGCATCAATTTGTGTGTGCATATTTTTTTGTGTATATATAGCAATCCTAATTCCAAAACACACCACAAATACTATTGTACTTGCATATAACTAACTAACTTAAAAAAAAAAACAACCTTATGTCATAAAAACAGTTTTGAATATAGAAAATAGTCCGAAAAAAGACTGCACCAGTAAGTATAAAAGAGTAGGCAAAGCACTTAATTCAACAGGGATTTGAATGAGTTGGGATTACTATTTCTTGACAGCTTATCCATATATCAAAGCGCAGTAAGGGGTGTTTAGGATTACTATTGCAACAGCTTATGTAGCTTATAAGGAGATGACCAGCTTATCCAAAACAGCTTACTTCAACAGTTCAACCTAAGAGCAAATTTGTATTAATGCCGAATCCACCAATACTTATCAGTTCAAAATAAGAAATCACATGTCCCCAAACACTCAAAACGAGAATAATGGTTTTTAAAAATCGCGATAAGCAAACAACTTGGCTAAACACTCAAGCACAACATAGCATATAATTACATCTAAAATAATCAAAAATCAGTAAATAGTTTAAATAAGCAACTCCTAAACTGCTTATCCCTGACTATTTATTTCACCCTCAAATAAGCATATGATTATATATAAATACTCAAAAGTGTGTCGAAATGAATCAGGTGGTGTGTGGGATTCTTATTTTAAACAGATCAGCTTACCACAAACAACTTATCTCAAACTAAACAATATCAAACTCCATACTGGAAAGACCTTATTTCACCCCTAAAGTAGGTAGATAAGCATAGTCACATTTCTCCATCTGCTCAAAAAATCGCAATAAGCAGATACTCTGTTTAAATTCCTAAACACCACCCATCACATGCCAAACAATTGACTACACTAACATAAAAAAACTGCATTCACATCATAACAGTGTCAAGAAGATCATAAACATAAGCACAGTTTTCATTCAGACACTGGAAAAACAATCAGTTACGCAATTATATGAGTTTGGCAATTCCGCTAAGAGTACATCAAAGATACATAAGCAATACATTGTCTGAATAAGCAACTCCCAAACTGTTTATTTCACTCTCAAATAAAGATATAATCACATACAAACACTCAACTATGCTTATCTACTAAATTAAAACGCAATAAGAGGCGTTTAGGATTACTAATTTTAATAACTTATTCTCATAACTAGATAATCAACTCATTCAAAACAGCTAATATCAACATAACGGTAACCTTATAGTATCAGATCCACCACTATATTCAATTTGGAATAAACAATCTCAAAGTGCCCAAACACTCATAAGTGCATACCTATTACCAAAAAAGCATTAAGCAGATAAACTATTCGTTATTTCAAAACAACAGCAAATGCCGATCAACTTATTTAACCCCCTAATTAGCATATAATCATGTACCGAGCACATACATTCAAAACTGCTTATCCACATTATCAAAGTGCAATAAGAGGTAATAAGCAGATGATCAGCTTATCAAAAACAGCTTATTTCACCCTAACAGAAAATTTGTAATATCAAATCCACAAAAACTTATCAGTTCATAACAAGCATGGGGTGTTTGTTTAAGCTTATTTGTTTAAGCTCAAATGTTCCAGCTAATTTTGATACCTATGGGCTTATGTAAAGTTATTACAGTACATCATAATAAGCTTATATGAACCCATAAGTCTCAAAATAAGACGAAATCATATAAGCTCATAAGCTCACAAATAAGGTTCCCAAGCTCAATGGATTAGGAGTATTTTGATATTGCGGTTTGTATAATATTTTTTTTTTAAATTGATGGAAATAAGAGATGGGTTTTGTGAAAAGAGTTGAGATATTACATAAAAATGTGAACTTTTTATGAATTGAAGGCTAATTTTGTGGGATTGATAAGTTAGGGTTTGGGTTTTGATTTGGGGGAAAATTGAATTTGGTTTTGGGATGCTGAAATTTTGGGTGGTTTTTTTAGAGGGGAAATTGATTGTGGTTTTTGCACATGTTTTTGGGGATTATTTTTTTTTTTTATTTTATTTTTTTTTTTACTATTTGTAACTTTGTAAGTGCATAGTTTCTAGCGAAGATTTCAATATTGAGGTTTTATTCATCACTTTTTTCGATTTTGCAATATTGAGATTGTAAGATTAGATTGGATTTTAAAATACTGCTATAATGTTATTTTATTAATATTATTTGTAATAATATTCATATCTACAAATTATTATTTATCATAAACATAAGATTATATAAATGTTTAATGAAAATGTTGTATTAATTTATTAATATGAAATGTCTAAAAATATTAACACGCTATTTTTAAAATTAGATAGAATATGAAAATATTGTATTAAATTATAAATTGAAGCTTTTTTTACAGAGACTTCTCTTGCACTTTTGAAATTTTAGAGTCGGAGTATGCAAGTTGGAAGTTTTTACAACTTACTATTTATAAAACAAAAATGGTCAAAGTGAAAAGTTCAAAGTAAAGAAAGTGATATGTGGTAAAAATTAAAAAGGTGATGTTGAAACAATTAATTATGAGAAATTTCAACTATTAATACATATCGAAAACCAGGTTGACCCGGGACGCTTCAAACCCGGCGGGTTGACTTGGTTTAATTTGACCGTTTTTTCGACCCTACCCGTCAGGTTGACCCGTTTTTCAACCGGAACGGTTCAACCGGTTGAACCACTCGGGTCAAACCGGGTTTCAAAACATTATGTTTAATTCTCAAACATTTATTATTTTTCGTTTTTAACCCATAAACTTTTTTTTATCACTAAAACTACCTGTCGCTATAAAATTTCGTTGCTGTGCACGGGTACGCGTCTAGGTTTTTAAATAACCTCCTACTAGTACTATTTTGGTTATATTGCGAAATTTTACAAAAACTTTAAGCTAATAAATATGGAGAAAGTTATGTTAATAAAGAAATGAGAAATCATGACTTGTTTTTGTCAAATAATTTTGTTATAATTTTAGAATCAAGGTTTTCAAGATCGGGATCCTACCTAGTATCATTTTCGTCTTTGCAAGATCGTGATCGTAAGATCCTACCATAATGCTATTTTTTAATGATCTTTGTAATATTATTCAAATCTACAAATTATTATATATTATAAATATGAAATTATATGTATATTTCATGAAAATGTTTTCCTAAATTATGAATATAGAATATTTAAGAAGAATCACGTGTTGTTTTTTAAATTATATAAAAACATAAACCATAAATTTGTAGTTTTTTAGTTGCGGTTCGAGAAAAGTAAGATCGGATCGGAGTAGATCTTAAGATCCTATAGTTAAGATCGGGATCCTATAGGATCTTAAGCTTTTTAAGATAGTACGTAGGATCCGAATCATTTTTGCTTTGTAGAATCGTAAAAAATCGTTAGATGATAAGATCATGATCAGGATCTTAAAAACTATGGTTAGAATATTAGTTTGACTTTACCCAATATAAGTAGATTTAATGGAAATAACTCTTGTTAATCGAATCAAGCATCATTTTGGTTCGGGGATGATTTTATTTATGGGTTTTTGCTAAACACATTTTATGTAAGCATTCCATAATTATATAATTAATATTTAATGAACAACAAACATTTCATAGTTAATATTACTTATCACTTTTATAATGATTAAATGTATAAAATTATGAAATATATGAGTTTATTAATTGTTATTTTTATAACTTTGGAATACTTAAACAAAACCTATAGGGTTGTGTTTAGCAAAACTCCTTATTTGTTTACAACGTTTTAAAAGTGAAACTAGTAAGAAAATGGTAATTATTTGACAAATAATTTTTAATAAACAATATTTATTTTCTTATCGTTTCAAAAGAAAGAAATATAAGCCCGATATCCATTTATGATTTACCAACTTTTAAACCAAAAATGGTTATAATAGCTTAAGTTCGTTTTTAATATCATTGTAAGAGTAAACTCCAAAAGCCGTTCATTTGGTTTTTCCGTTTTCAAATAAACCATGCATGTTAAAAGATATCACCATGACTCATACATAAAAGAAATCACAATGATTCATCCATAACGAAACTATCTTTTTAAAGGATGATTTATGCAAAAAGTTGGGCGAAAAATTCTTTGCATCTTAAGGATAATTCAATAAAATGTCATGGTTTCTTGCTCAAAAAGTTCACAAAATAAACATACTAAAATATGTGCCTTTGGTTATTGAACTAATCTACTGTACGTCCATCTTATCTATACACAACTCATCTTATACAAACAGTTGCATAAATTAGCTACCATTACTAGATTTTTTTATTTGACCATAGTATTTTCAAATTTTATTTAAAAAAATGAGTATTTTCAAATTTATTTAAAATAATATGTATTATTGAATGTTTCATTTACTAATAACATGACCGTAAACATCTGCTTATTTGACCATAGTATTTTCAAATTTTATTTAACAAAATGAGTATTTTCAAATTTATTTAAAATAATATGTATTATTGAATGTTTCATTGTGCCACCACAAACGCAATGACACAAGTTTATGAAATTTAATACAATTACTAATAACATGACTGTAAACATCTTTTTATTTGACCATAGTATTTTCAAATTTTATTTAACAAAATGAGTATTTTCAAATTTATTTAAAATAATATGTATTATTGAATGTTTCATTGTGCCACCACAAACGCAATGACACAAGTTTATGAAATTTAATACAGTTACTAATAACATGACTGTAAACATCCGCTTATTAGAGTCGATATCTTGCGTTGTAACACCCCCAAAATTCCGGTCTAGCGGAAGCATACATGTCCTTGGGGTACTACTAC
This sequence comes from Artemisia argyi, assembly GCA_030686995.1. Classification (NCBI taxonomy): domain Eukaryota; kingdom Viridiplantae; phylum Streptophyta; class Magnoliopsida; order Asterales; family Asteraceae; genus Artemisia; species Artemisia argyi. Next base: position 218,679,848 of record CM060685.1, on the reverse strand, counting down.
AACGGCATCACAACATAAGTACAAAGAACGGTTTTTAATTCATTCATTGAGAATAAAATGTATTAACAAAACGTTAAGTTTACATTTTATAAAAGAAGTGTGAAAATAGGCCCATAAAATAGTTAAAGTGGTCCCAATTGCTTTATCAGAGTCGTTTATGACCAATGCCCCTTGCCAAGCGCCTTCAAATAGTGAGCTATCGCCTTATACCTGAGAATACATGCTAAAGGTCAGCTTACGCTGGTGAGTTCATAGTTTTAAGTTATAAAGCAGTTGTGGACCTGAAGAGTTTAGTGCTATGTGTGACTAGAGGCAGGTATAGATTTCGCATTCCAACATCATAACAATTCACAAACGATTGATTTCTTATCCTAAATAGATAAGTGGTCATAGTGAGTAGGCCCCTCCGCGGTCACTAGCCAGGTCACACGTTACAATACGAAACCACCCGTTACTGCCCTGGATCTAGGCCGTAAGAAAAAGTCTATTATCTAGTTAGGTTCCAAGCAGCCCTAGCCTAAGTCAACATCTACCGCAATCTAACCTCAACTAGCCAACACTAATAGCAAAACAAAGTAGTAGCAGGTTCGAGAAAATTGGTTTGAGCTAGGGAGCTCACATATATATCAGGTAAACACATAATGCCTTCGGATAGCCAATTCAAGTATATCAGTCAATCAATCAATCAATCAAATCTTAATCAAATAGTTCATGTATTCAGATAAATAATCATTGAGTTTAGTTAAAAACGAGCATGTATCCTCCCCTAAAATAGTTATGAAAACTGTTAAAAAGTAGGGGGTATGAACTCACCTTAGCCACAACAATGCAAAGATCACAACTAACACGACTGGCATCTAGAGCTAATCACAACGGTAATCCCAGAAGATAGGTATCACGAATACAATGGTATAGAGATGGCGTAACCTAATACGCATACGTTTATCTCAGAAAATAGCTCGTACAATAATGAAGTCTATAAAAGACAATGTGTCATAGTTTTCGTGGATTATTCGTATCGTTACTTATAAAAAGTTTAGTATCAATGTCTCGTAAGGAAACTTTATGTTTCGTTTGGTGGTAAGAAAGTACAGACTCCAAATGTTACTCACGCCAAAGTGGAAAAGATATCGACAAACAACTCACGCCAAAGAGGAACGAACATCGACATAGTCGTGAAAAATGTTAACAAAACACAAGTTAACCAAAGATAATCTAGACCATGATGACAATTAACCATAAGATATAAAATAGGTAAGTTTCGGTGTTTACCCAATAATCTCCAATAGTTTAGAATAATCCAATAAGTTTTATAAAAAATCACAAGTTAATAATTCAAATATGAAAGAGTTTTAAGGATTAAATAGACTATTCATTTTAGATTCTTTGTCGTGTTTCATAAAAATGATCTTACAAAGGTTTAGAAATAGAAGTGTAAGTTTGGAAAGTTTTATAAATTTCGGCGTAACACGTCCATTTATAACTTATTCCCAAGTCATTGTGACTCTCGAATAAACCAAATTTTTAATTATATTGTTTTATAAACTTTAGTTATCGTTATCACTCGCGTTAATATTAGCCTTTGGCTTTATTGAATATTTTGTACCCGATCCATGTCTAATATATTAAATTCTTATCGAGCAAAATATACTATAACGTCTTGTCCAATAATTTCCATCGTCCAATACCAATAATTTCCATCGTCCAATACCGTAAGTCCAATAACGGTCAATAAATTCGAGCATCGGTTTTTGTTACGATGTCCAAGTCCAAATCCATATCAATTTCAAGTATCCCATATTAAGTACCTGAAACGTACCATTTCTTTCATGACAAAACAAGCAAGAAATGTTAGTTTGATATATCAATTACAATTTACTCAAATATGACAAAATAAAGTTCTTAAATCTATTTAAAGCTAAACACACTTAGAAAGACTATTATGATAGTTAGTTTAAGAAGTTTTAAAGGTAAGCACAAGCAGTTTAAGATGACCATTAACTCAATAATTTGAAAGAAGCAAGTGGTTCAAATAATCAATCAAAATGATCAAACTCTTATGAGCTTATTACCAAACCGAAAGGGTCACGGTAAACAAGATAGAACATGATGCGTTTGGGTGAGTTTTATGGTGCGTGTAGTACATAGAAATGATGAGGAGGTCACGGTAAACAAGATGGTGGTGGTGGTGAGGGTTTGGCCGGAAAACAGGTGGCGGCTGGTATTATTGAGAGAGGAAGGAAAGGGTTTGATTTAACCCTAATAATGAATGAGTGTAATATGATTTCCCTTTTTATATCCAACCTACAATTTTATAACAAGCGAAATACAACTTGAAAGGTTTGCAAGAGATGAGGGGTTGAAAGTGTAAATACCTCCCTAGGGATCGGAAGCGTAATTTATCTAATCTTTCACGAAAGAGGCTCGGAGCTCGTTTAGATAAGTAAAAGGTAAATGCGAGACACGGGAATTACACCAACTTGCTCAAAATACCATTTCTAATAAAATGGACTATAAATACACCAGGATTTCTCAAAATTGATGCCAAACTCAAAATAACTCGTTGTCTCTCCAAATAGAACATGATGGAAATTTTCGGGTTGTCACATGCGTGAAGTACATCAAAGAGTTTTTTATTTGACCTTAGTATTTCCCAATTTTATTTAACAAAATGAGTACTTTCAAATTTATTTAAAATAATACGTATTATTGAATGTTTCATTGTCGCACCACAAATGCAATGACACAAGTTTATGAAATTTAATACAGTAACTAATAACATGACTGTAAACATCTGCTTATTAAAGTCGATATCTTGCGTGAAGTACATCAAATTATATGCGGTGATTAAAACTGGTTTTAGTGAACTGTTATTGCTTTAAATTTGGATTCCAAATTACTTTTAGGGGTGAAGTACTTTAAATACATTGGGTTTATTTTTCCCGTAATTTAGTTTATGAGTTTTCTAAAATCTGATTATGTGATTCAAAGCTTGTTGAAATGTGCCAAAATAAACCCTCCTTGACACAACTAGATGGAGACTTTTGGGTGGTGGTTGTTTGTTCTAGTTTAAAATTAACAATTTTTGTAACAAATTCGATTCATGTGTATCTCTTTCACCTAATTGAGTTTACCATGACAAGGAATTATATTTTAATGAAGCTGGTCATGGAACAGGTTTTTGAAGAAGATACGATGTCAAATAAGAAGAAATGTAAGATTGCATTGCAATGTTTAGTAGTCACTGTATTAAATTTTATTACCTTGTGCCATTGTGTCTATGGTGAGATTGCCGACACATTCAAAAGTACAATATTAATTTTAATAAATTTGAAAGTACTCATTTTGTTAAATAAATTTTAAAAATACTATGGTTAACGCGATTCACAAAACATTAGTACAATAACAACATAATCTTGCGCAAAAAAGAAAAGAAAGAAAAAGAAACAACTATTTTCCTTAGGTTATGTAACAATTAACAACCGTTTGCGCCATACGAATCTTTCCCTCTGTAACAATTCGCAATTTCAGGTTAATTACTTTTCCCGGAAAATTTCACTATTCACTTTTACTATTCATTTTTCCCGAAAATTTTTCCCGAAACTTGATTTTTATTTCTTGGGCTGAAGTGATAAATCATTTCCATGGCAAATTAAAAGTTTGACATTCATAAGCTCATTTTCGTGAAAGATTGGTACCAGAGCCATGGTTATAGAGAAACGGGTCTAATTGAGACCTAAACTATAACTACAACCACAAGAAAAACCATTTTATAGCCTTCCGCTCTCCGTGTCTTCCATCCTCCAGACGATTATGGACTTATTAAGCATTTTATGCTACATGAACATATAAGTATATTTATATATACATTCGAGTTATTTTCAATCATTTTATCTAAACATATCTACACATGCCTATTCTATGGCATTTCGACACAACCACATTCTCCCAACCATGTTCCTACTCCAACATTTTATATCCAAGACATTGTAACTAATTACAATGGTCTTTTCTATTTCCCGGACATTGTATGACACAATGGTCTTAATCATTTCTCAAATGTTTTGAGTCACACAATGGTCTAATCTACTTCCGAGACATTGTGATTTGTGCAATGGTCTCTGGAATTATTCCACCACCTCATCAACATCATTTCATATGATATCAAAAACCCATCACAATCTATCGATTTCCAAACAAGAAATATGAGATTTTTAAAGGACAAACAAATCCATCACCTACAAAAGCTAAAGTTCAGCTCTACATTCATCAAAGTTTTCTTATGAAACCTTCATTATTAAAAGTTCGTGATCCTGGCCAAGTATGTTCTATTTTAGAACTACTTAAAACTTCTTTTCCATACGTACCTACCCTTACTATCTTCTATGCAATGGAATATGAAAACATACGTTACAAGTCTTGTATGGACGGGACTTGCAATTGAAGGGTTTGACATCGCCTTTGTTTAGTGGACAGTTTCCCGAAAGCAACGGACATATCACAAGTATACCTAATTTAGGTATTTGAAAATTTTATCGAACCTCGGCTAAATATAGACTAGTCACCTATATTTAACCTAGGGACAATGGAATATAGTCTGACTAACTATATTCGACTTAAAATTTTCAAATACTGAGAGTAGTTGTACTAGGGTTATGTTTAGGTTGATTTCCTACTTGAACTCGATAAACCACCAGAATACATTAAAACGATCTAGAGACACGATAGTGCCTTACCACTCAGCAAAATCTTTACACCTTATTTGTATGATCTAATTTCATTCTTGAAATTTTTCATTTATAAGATAATCCGAACTACTATCTTGGGATAGTTGTCAATTATTCTCTTCATCCTGTAGAAGTACTATCCTGTTTAGGTCCTAAGGATACCATTCCATCATAAACCTTTCAAATCTCTTAAGATTTTTAAAGCAAACTCAACATCTATACCTAAGAGTATTAATGTTAAGCATACACTACACACTTCTGTTCATCAACATATCACATCATTATCTTCACAACCGTTACAAACACAAGCTCATTAACAGATCTTGATGCACTTTTAAAGCTCAAATCATCCATAGTTACACCACAAGTACCGTCATCAGCTTTACAAGGTTGAATATTCATCTTGCACTTTTGGAACACTAGTATCATCTCGTAATACACTACCTTGTAACTCACCGGCTAAGTATGAATGTTGTGTTGGGAATTATTAAGTAGGATGATTTATAATTATTTGAATGAATTGGGATGCCTTTTCATTTAAATAAAGAAATTGTAAATCACCGAACCATAAGTTTATATTCCCCTATTTACATTGTTTGGGATGCCTCTCTATGTAAATAAAGAATTATTAACAAGTGGACTTATTTGTATCCGAAATAACATAAGTATGAAGTCAATAAACACTAGGTACAACAACCGATTACCCACTACGCTATGATTGCAACTACTATATCAATTCCTATTAATATTCGACTGCTATATCAATTTCCTTTGATATTCGACTATTACCATACCTTTCCTACATAAAAGTAAGCCTCATCCTACACCATACACTGAAACGACAAATCAAACTACATCACTGGTAATCCCAGACTTTAGTCCTCATAAGTAACCACACCTTTTCATTGACACCACTCCAACATATGACACACAAAGAACTTCGGGACGAAGTTCCCCGTAAGGGGTAGAGACTGTAACAATTCGCAATTTCAGGTTAATTACTTTTCCCGGAAAATTTCACTATTCACTTTTACTATTCATTTTTCCCGAAAATTTTTCCCGAAACTTGATTTTTATTTCTTGGGCTGAAGTGATAAATCATTTCCATGGCAAATTAAAAGTTTGACATTCATAAGCTCATTTTCGTGAAAGTTATTAAGGAATTACACGGAATTACACGTTTTAGGGTAAAACGTCATTCAAAAATTCTACGCACAACGAAATTGGGTCGCGTTAATTTTCCCCGTATCAGAAAAATGTTTGACACACTCATGATTTATTTGAGAATTAATCGTGACTGAGAAAAACATGAACAAAATAAGCCTCGGCCGTGAAAAACTGAAATTTTCAGTTTTAAGCGTTTTTACTCAGCCGTAACCTTAGCCTATACCTGCACCGCATTTGTAAGACGATTTAAGTTTTCAACTTATTAGAAAAAGTCAACATATTTTTCCCTCCTCCATTGACCAAAAATCATTCCTTGATTTTATAAGTCATTTCGTGATTTTTAGGCTTACGGTTTGATGTCTAAAGGACATTTAATACCAACCGACACTAGACTGAGCCCAGTCTAGACATTATAAGTCTTTTTAAATCAATATTATCCTATTAGAAAAGTAATATTTTACTTTTCTCAATTTTACGCAATATTCGTACGTTTTACGTATTACGCGTTTTAGACCCGTGTTTCCAGTGTTTAGCAGGGTTTTACCACCCAAATGGAACCTACCACTCATTTTATATTTTATTATGGGACATATGGACATGTCTAACAATACTTTAAAGTTTCGTATTTTTACGATACCCGGTTTTACGTTTTGAGGCCTAATCATTTACGGTTGGCAATTCCCGGAGTCAAGTTTCATCCTAATACTTAGGATAATACCAAGCAAAGTCCACACCTTGTTCCCCAAGTATATGAACTGACCTAGGAGGGGGGGAGTCATCCCATAGGTGGCTTCATCTCTTGAAATTAGCCTTGGATCATTACTTAATTACAACTTGGTCTCCAAGTGTTGACAAGTCAACATTGTAACCTTCTCATTTTTGGTATAAAAGAGAGCTCATTCTCTTCCTTTCTCTTGCAATACCAACGACCCAAAACCATATAAATGCACCATTTTGATCATTGGTCTTGCTCATTCAATCCATCACAAGTTCAAGTCATAGTTCCTAGTTGATCCTTAACACCTTTCAACCATAAAACTCTATAAAAACACCACAAAAATTCATCAAATTTCTAAGTGTTCTTAGTAAAGATTTTTACTAAGGCTTGTTTTTGTGATAGATTAGTGTTTATCAAGGGATTATAAGATAGGGTTTTTGATATGGAAGCTTGGCTATGGTTGGAAAATATTTGGAAAATATTTGGAAGATTAAGTAGTGGTTCTTGGTCTTGATCTTGGTTCTAGTTAGTTTCTTCACAAGTTGTAAGCAAACCCTAACTTGCTTCTTGTTAAATAATCATGTTCATGTTATTTACATACTATTCTTGCTATATTATGTCTTGTATGCATGTCCATGATGTATAAAAATGAGTAAAACATGTTGTTATAATTGATTGTTAAGATAAGTTACTAAAACAAGTAAACTAGTAACTTTCTTGGTAAGACCTGATCAAAATGGTAAAAATATGATATTGAATCATTACATATTGTAGTAGAGGACCTAACAAGGAAAACATAGCAATTTGAACCACCTAAAACGAGTATACGAGTCAAAAGTTATGGCGATTTGAAGTTACCAAAACTTTCCGGCAAAACTGCCAAAATGTTTCTGTGACAGAATAGAAAACACGCAAAAAGAGGCCTTTCTGGTCCGTTTCATGAAAAAGTTAAAACACGAAAGTTGTCCGGAATCACGTTTTCGTTCAGGTACATAGAAGCTCGAGACCTGAAAACGCTTTTTGAGTGATAAATTCTTCAAAATTCTTAACAGCTATTTACATAAATACAAGTCACTATATTATGGTTATACTTTAAAATGAACAAGAGGTCTTATGACCTATAATCAAGACCACAACCATGGCTAGAGCCAAGGTTGTGTCTCATGACCTTGGAACAAGGACCAAAGGTCATGGCTAGGCCATGACGAAATGACCAAGTAAACTTACAAAGGCGTAAACATGAAACAATGAATTAGACGATAACATGAACAAACAAATTGGATCTACTTCACCTAAAAGGAAACCATGAGATATTACCAAGAGAAAATGGTCATTCAAGACTTATGAAACTACCCCTAATAACAATCTTCATGAACTTATAAACTTTCCTAAGTTTATTCAAATATCGGACATGTAACTTTTCGAATCAAAACTTATATCTATATATGTTATCAACTACTACAATAGTAGGGAGCCTCATGTGAGGAGTTCATTATGTAAGCCGTCGAGATGAGTTGTGGATTTACGAGTTAAAGTGTCCTGGCTCCTCGAACGCTTACTAACATGACTTCTGAAATATGTCAGCCCGAACGGTAGTAAACGATATACAAAACATACATGTTCATGAATCTTTTCTTTCAAAGACATACAATATACATCATACCACATCATGGACTAAATGCAAGATATATATATAGGCACTACTTCATATTCTTTACTCCGATCCTAAGTCGCAACATTCGATTATAGGTTGCTCGTAGAAACCTACACGATCCAACCATCACCTTCATTACTTGCTATCCTACTTAAGGTGAGTTCGTAGCCCCACTTTCTATTGTTTAACTATTTTACAAACCCATGGGGGGAATACATGCTATTATTTTTCTACTCGAACACAATGCTTTCTACTGTATGCTACCCGACTATGTTTTATTGTCACTAAGTAACGATTGCCATGTTCGAAGTCCCTATATCATGAACCATTAGTCACTACCTATAGTGAGCGCGAATATTGTGAATAGATCTATTGGGATTGACGAATCCCATTTGTGTTGAACAACGATGAGTTCACACAAATGCACTATATTTGAGATTTAGCGGTATAACGGCAAAAGTACCTTGATAGGGCTTCTATAATGCCAATTTTGTTGGTTCGATGTTAATGTTTTGGTTGCATGAGCTTAGTGAAATAAATAACGATTTTGTTTTCTAACTATGAGTGTGAGTCTATAGCTCACACTACGATTATTGTGTTCAAACGATTTAACTAAACTCTACGAATTCCACTCAACCTTTGTGTTGACCTCTCAAGCATGTATTTCAGGTTCATGACGATCAAGGATGGTACGGAAGGGCACAGATACTCAAGAGGGCTATAAATTTTATTATCATTCAAAACTCATTTAATGTAAATTGTAAACATGGAACCATCTGGGACCTCATTTTGTAATCTTTGATATTTATATAATTTGAATGATAAATCTTTTAAAACGACTCAATTGGAGTTCGTTTTCTATTATTGTGACTATTGTGCCGTCGAGTAACACCCAGTTCGAATTCCGCTGCATCCATGAATTGGGGGTGTTACACCCTCATCGTCCAGATGTTCAAACATTAGTAAAAGTGGTGCACTCCTACCAACCACATACTTCGCTAAAGACGTTCATCAAGAGTAAGACAATGTAAATCTTTCATTTGAGTTGTTACTATGTCCATAATCTCTTGCTTAGCCACTTTTGTTTCCACACAAGTTTCATATAGCTCGCTAGTTTCATCTCTTTTGCATTTATTACCAACACTCTCTTTACCTCTATCCAATAAAGAAACATCCACCCTAACAGGCAACACTTTAGCTTCCAAACTCATGTTTATATTGATTTCTTCAATGCTGTCTTCACCTTCAACAATGTCTTCTGCTTCAAAACTCGTGTTTATTTTGATTTATTCGACGTTCTCTTCACATACAAGAAAAAACACTAGTTACCTCATTAGGTTGTGGATCAATTGCAAAGTGGAACTAATTTAAAAAGTGTATAGAGCCACTCATCATGTGACAAGTGTCATCCCACCTATTTTATTTAAAAAATCCGTCTATGGGCAAAATCGTAAAATTACCCCTTTGTTCTTTTTTCACCTCAAATTTCAAACGCACATATTTCTTAAACGACAAACTTTTATAAAAAATCGATTTCACCATAATTTCTAAAATTTAATTCTCTTTAATTTGGTATAAATTTTATTAAAAATTTCGAAGGGTTTTGATTTTCTTGATGTTTTTTTTTTGCATTTTTGACCCTATTTTTACTTTTAAATCTATCAAATAATGATAAACTTAAAACACGAAAGTTGTAGATTTTAGTTCACACTTTACCCAGAAATTTGAATCACCTAAATCCGATATGATATGAGTGAGATATCGCATGTTAAAAATGACGTTTTAGACATATTTATTGCACACAAGGTTGTTTGATGAAATGTCTAGCTTAGATTTTTAGTGTCAAAATTGCGTTAAATGCACTAATTTAGTTTTTTTTAAAGTGGTTTTTTTTTTTTTTTTTTTTTTTTTTTTTTTTTTTTTTTTTTCTGTAATGATCAATTTTATTATAAAAAACAAATCCACAAAAACTTATCAGTACATAATAAGCATGGGGTGTTTATTTAAGCTTATTTGTGAGCTTATGAGCTTATATGATTTCGGCTTACTTTATATAAGCTCAAATTTTCCAGCTAATTTTGATACCTATGGGCTTGTATTAAGTTATTACAGTAAATCATAATAAGCTTATGTGAGCCCATAAGTCTCAAAATAAGACGAAATCATATAAGCTCACAAATAAGGTTCCCAAGATCAATGGATTAGAAGGAGTATTTTGATATTGCGGTTTTTATAATAATTTTTTTTTTCAAATTGATGAAAAGATTGGAGATATTACATAAAAATGTGATCTTTTTATGAATTGAAGGTTAACTTTGTGGGATTGAAAAGTTAGGGTTTTGATTTGGGGGAAATTGAATTTGGTTTTGGGATGGCGAAATTTTGAGGGGTTTTTTTTAAAGGGAAATTGATTTTGGTTTTGCACGTGTTTTTGGGGATTTATTTTTTTTAGTTAACTACATTTTTGGTCCTTGTGGTTTGGTGCGGATTTCACTTTTGGTCCATTTTTTCAAAAAGTTACGGTTTTAGTCCAAAATTGATAGTTTCATTCTACTTTTGGTCCAACTTTCTAACGAAGTTAGTTCAGTTAGTTAAGTCTAATTGTAAAGTGGCAACATTAGTCCTTTAACCTAATAGTCATTTGAAACGCTAGTGCTATATACCAAAGATCGTTTGCAACGTTAGTCCTTTAAAGAAAATTTTCTAAAAAAAATCGAAAACAATTCTAAACAAATGTTTTTTTTCGAAATTTTTTTTCCAAAAAAAAATTTTGAAATTTTTTTTTACATTTTTTAGAATTTTATTTTAGAAAAAAAAAATTAGAAGTTTTTTTTTCCGAATTATTTTTTAGGAAAAGGAGCTTTTGGGCAAAAAAAAATATTTTTTTAGAATTTTTTTCAGATTTTTATGAAATTTTTTATTAGAAAAAGAAAATTAGAAAATTTTTTTCTTAAAAAATTAAATTCGAATTATTTTTTTTGGAAAAAAAACATTTTTTTTCGAATTTTTTTTAAAGGACTAGTTAACTGAAAGGACTAACGTTGCAAACGATCTTTGGTATAAAGGACTAACGTTGCAAATAATCGTTAGGTTAAATGACTAATGTTGCCACTTTACAATTAGACTTAATTAACTGAACTAACTTAGTTAGAAAATTGGACCAAAAATGGAATGAAACTATCGACTTTGGATTAAAACCACAACTTTTTGAAAAAATAGACGAAAAGTGAAATCCGCACCAAAACACAATGACCAAAAATGTAGTTAACTCTATTTTTTTTTTTTTTTACTATTTGTAACTTTGTAAGTATAGTTTCTAGCAAAGACATTGATTATCTGTAAATTTCAAACTCAAGCAAAGAGAAGAGAGGGCATGCAGGTTAGACCAACAATAATTACAAAATTTGACCCGTTATCCAATCACCCAACCTGCTCTAGTGTTATAGTGATATTCTAAATCTTTTAATGAAACGATGTGGGAAGTTGCATGCATCTAATTATGACTTTGGGTGGATTTCAACCCATTTAACCCATTCCACTTTTACCTAATTGACTCTTTTACATTTTGACCCATCTGAGATTAAACGCAACCTAATGAACCATTCATAAGTATATGAGTCAAAATGGCCACCTCTACTATAAGTAATGACAAAAGTAAGATAATTTTGTGACGAGTGACCAAGCCTTGTAGCATCAGTTATGACAACGGGCAGTCAGTAGGCTTAAATTGTTTTGTGATTCAAATGAATATCAAATGTTATGTTTTCTCGAATCTTAGTATTACAACTCCAATTTGCAATTCAATAGGTTTTGGTGGTCAATGATGTGGTTGCATTTTCGAAATAGATTCAATAGTAGGTGTAATCTAAAAACTCAAATGTATCCTGACTGGGATCATCTTGACATGTTATCTAATCCCTTTCAAAGACCAACTATGACATGTCATTAAGCTATAAACCTTTCGCCTCAGCTTGTGAGCTGAAATTTCAGTTTTTTATTTTTTTATTTTTTGTGAAGTGAAGCATGTTTAGATCGACTTCTTTGTTGCAATCCTCTTGAAATTAAGTTGAACACTTTTCTAATTTAACCTCTCTCTATATATGTATATGAGACTAGCAAAGTAAAAACATCATCAAGCGCAGCTGATGTTCTCTAATGCGAATAAGCAACCTATAATGGATACGCATGCATTGATACTTCTTTTATATGTATGACATGTTATCTAATTCCAACAAAATGTACTTCTAATTCCAACTATGAACCTGACATACTACAGACTAAAACAAACTACAAGACCTGATACTTATAACAGCATATCAAAACAGCATCTGATACTTATAACAGCATCTAAAAAAAACTACAAGACCTGATAAATTTGTTCATGTATCTGATACTTATAGCAGCATCTCAAAAAAAAAAAAAAAAAAAAAAAAAAAAAAAAAAAAAAAAAAAAAAACTAGCATATAGGCATCACATAAAACATTAATATAGTCAATTCGTGAGTAAGATAAATTGAAAAATCTTGATTTTGAACCACTTTAACAAGTCAATTCGTGATGTTAATATGAAAGATACATACAGACGTGAAGATTCAAGGGATAAACTTACCTGCTAATGAGAGAAAATGGAGGCCGATGTGTACAGATATGCTGCTGTAAAGTGTGCAAACTAGGTCAAAATATATGGAACGTGCATGAATAATGAGGACATATTTGTAATTTTATACAAGCCCATGATGTTAATAGCCCTCTTCCCTTCCCAATCCCCCCAAAATTGGGCGGAACACATATACACAAAAAAGTCGATACCTTCCCTCCCTCCCACCTTCCCGTCCCCTCCTCTTCCTTCTTAAAAAAACTTAAGAACACTCATATTTTTTATTTCCCTTCCAATCCCCTTCCATTCCTTCAAAATAAAAAAAAAAAAAAAAAAAAAAAAAAAAAAAAAAAAAAAACTTGAGAACAGAGCGTAAGTGGTACTCCTAGAAGTCATCTTTGATAGTCGCCATCCTGTGCCTTAAAGAATTCATCGAAAAGAAATCATCTGGATATTGCTTATCAGGATCTATCAACTGGTGCACTGCATTCACATAGTCGGATTCAATATGAGCATGAACAAACTTTCCTGATACATGTAGTTCCAAGAGTGCACCAACTAGCATTTTATCTTCCTCTTCTGTCCATGGTTGTGTGCCTTTACCTTCATAGACTATATTGCCACCACAGAAACCATAACGGTAACCTGCACGAGCTACACCTGCCATGTCTGCAACAAACAGTACTGTTGATATCTATTATATGTGAATACACGGGACCTGGCTACAATTATATAGTATAAACCATAAATATTAACTACCAAAAAAATGCAAAAATAAGTAGAGGTCCATACTAATCCCTTTATAATTCTTCATTGGGTCTTGTAACCCATTGGTGTTGCCATCAAGTTTATTTAAGTTACTAAAACGGGTTGAAGCTATTGGCCACTTAAAGGCTACTAATAACGTTTCACGACAATAAACTTATATGGAGTATTGTAATAAGCAGGTATGTAGGTAACTAAGCTTATAAATATGCGGTGTTTGTCTAAGCTGTGTAGGCTTAAGCTTATGACCTTATCTCAAATCAGCATATTATGGCTTAAGATAATAAACTCATAAGCTCTTGAGTGTTGATTAGCTTATGATAAAAAGAGCTTACAGGCTGTATAAGCCCATAAGCCACATAAAATAAAATTATTAAAACCTTCGTAAATAAGCACATAATCTTGAGCTTAGGGGGTGTTTCTTTAACCTTAGTTGTCCAGCTTAATGGCCTTATTAACCTCTTAAAAAGCTAGTAAACTTAACTATTAGGGCTTATGAGCTTATGAACTTGAATAAGCCATAAGCTCAAGTTGACAATCGCATAAGCCCTAAGGGGGTGTTTGTTTAAGCTTATTTTTGGGCTTTTTGAGCCTATTTAACTATGCTTATATTTCCTAAGTTCATTTTTCAGGCTTATTTTCCAACTTATGGGCTTATTTTTCATCTTTAAGCCATAATAAGCTCATTAGTCAAAAAAATAAGCGTGGAAAAATAGACTTACAAAATAAGGAGAGTTAAATAAACTCATTTAAAGTTCAATTTGCTCATAAGCCGAGCAGATATCCTTGGGACGATACCATGGAACCAGAACTACAAATGACCCGGTGCGAAAAGTGTATAGATAGGCTTCTACAGTAACGAAAACAGATAATCAGATATTGCATTTGTTTAAGTTTTAGGCAATCAGCTAATTAGGGACTTAAGACGTAAAATAATCAGAATCGGATATGCGGTATGAATAGGCAACTCCGAAACTGTTACTTATAGCTGCTGCTTAGTTAACCATCAAATGAGCCTATAATTATTATTCCTGATCTACTGTATGAAAACGCAACAAGGGTGTTTGGCATTACTAAGTTAAACAGCTTATGCTCGTAGCCAGATGATCAACTTATCCAAAATAGCTTATTTCACCCGTAAGGTTAAACTTACGATTCTGAATCTGCCAACAATAACCAGTTCAAACTAAACAATCTGAAACTCCTTATTGAAAAGACCTTATTTCACCCCTAAACTAAGTAGAATAAACATAGTCAAATTTATGCATCTGCTCAAAAAACACAATAAGCAGATAATCAAGTACAAGTACTAGGAATTGTAATATGAACACTAGTAGAGTCTAACCGTAGGTCCGATTGGCTATCACAATCCCTGCACCCTTCGGTTTTGCTCCATATGCAATAGCTTTTCCAGCACTGCCAGCACCAATAACCACAAATAGTCTACCAGCCAAGAGTAATCCTGTTGCACCATTTTGAACGCCTGAACCTGTAAACAGTTGCAACAATTTAGGATTTAAGTAAACCTCAAACGGGTCAAATGGGTTAAACGGGTTGAAAGTCACACGTGAAATATAATATGAAACTTTTATAAGTGGACAAAAGGCATGGTTTTGACCCAACAGCCCAAATTACCACTTCTAATAGAAAGTACAGAAAGAAACCTCGCAGACTATCCTCAATAGCAGAAATAACGCCTACATAGTCTGTATTACACCCATATAACGTCCTATCTTTTGGTCTCCTGATAGCGTAGTTGACTGCTCCAATTGACTGTAGCATACAATCAATAACAGAATACATAAAAAGCTGTAATTTAATAATCTTCTACATCAGCCTCAACGCTTAAGGTTTCTATAAAAATGAAACTTACCTTTGCAACCGGATCAACCTCATCACAACATTGAAGTAAAGATTCTTTGTGAGGAATGGTACAACTGCATCAAAAAATGATACGGGTTTTTTTCATAAAATATCAACGTACTTTCACATGTGTGCCCTTTTATGGTTATATAACATTGATTCAATAAAAGATGGCTTTATTGGGCATTCGGTACCAGGTTACCCGATGGTCAATATGATTACTTTAAATCAAAAATGTCAACTTTATTTATAAAAATTTCAAACTTATATATATCAGTTGTTAAACGACCCAACCAGTACAACAAAGCCACCTTTCAATGACCTGTATGCACAGAGGAAGTTTAGATAAGTACGAAGGCACATATATGAGAGGATGTAGATATTATATGAGAAACTTAAGGACTAGCTCTAATAAAAATAGATCAAAACAGAACCTGAACCACGCGAAACCTGTAGATGAGTAAGTATCAAGAAAATTCTTTACATTATCCACCAACAAATGTACATAAACTCCATTAAAACCAACTGATCGGAAAGCTTAATTGTATAACAAAGGGGATTTGCTATGTCCAACTGGCTTCCCAATAATACCGAATACTTTTGTGTCAGGCCCTAATTGTCTGAAATTAAACAAGTCCAAAAGATCCCTAATTGTGGGCTGCCCGGATGCCAATACCTTTCCAAGCTCAAGGCAGCCAAATGTCAAATATCCACCGAATTTGGGGCAGAGCAAACCCTTCTCACCCATCACCATTGCTATTATTGGAACCTAAATGATCGATTAATGCACTTCAACAACCAAATAAACGAATATAACAGGGAATAATTTAGAGACATTTAACTAAGTTATAGATTTTGTATATGCAAAAAGAAAATATACCTCTGGAATCTATGATGCATAGCTCCTGTTGACTGTATTTTGGCCACAAGGTTCCCAAGCCCTTCTATCGAAGGAGTATTTTGATAATTGTGGGGAGAAACTGAGTTTGCACTTTGTAGGCTTATCTCCATGGATTAAGTTGTTGAAATCATCAACAGCCTGCAATTGAGTTACTAAAATGAGAAATCTGATAAAAATATTATGTCTGATAGTATACGGGAATTTACTATGAGCACGAATAGTCACATTTAATGTCAAGAAGAAAGGAACCTTAAGCTCAACATCGATGTGATCAGCTCCTAATTCCATTGCTAATCGAAGAGCAGCCAATTTACACTGTTCATCTCCATCATACTGACCACCTTCCCATGTTGGTCTAGAATATAACATAGAATTAGAAACCTTTTACAGGAATATAAATTGTTATAACATCATGTAATTCAGCGTAAATTTATCAACACTTCAACACCCCTAGTTGCTTCAAGGAAAATTTACATGTCCCTATTTGTAAGAAGGGAGTCATAGTACTAATAACTCGGAAGGACTAGTTTGCTGTCAGCTTGACATACAGAATCAATACAAGACTAGCCAAAACACTAAACTAGTTGCTAATCAATTTCTTTTATGGTTGTATAGACTTCAGGGGGTGTTTGAGATTGAAATTAAACCTGCTTATGCCTTTCTGAGATAAGCATTGACTGTAACATATGCAATTCAAGATATAGTGTCACAATAACTAGATACATAGCTATTTAAGTGTTTGGCAATTCTGCTAATAACGGATATAAGAGGTAAGCTAATCAGATTCAGCCATGATATATGAATAAGCAGCCCCAAAACTGTTACTCATAACTGCTGCTTAATTAACCATCAACAGAGGATATACTCATATCCAAACACTCAAAACTGCTTATCTATTGTATTAAAACACAGTAGGGGGTGTTTGGGATTACTATTTTAAACAGCTTATGCTCATAACCAGATGATCAACTTATGAAAAACAACATATTTTACCTACGAGCAAACTTGTAATGATGAATCCAGCAAGTATAATCAGCTTAAAATAAACAATCTCAAACTGCTTAATGAATAATGTACAAACCATATCTCAAGAAGAGTCACATGTCAAACAGCAATCAGCTACGCGATTTATGAGTTTGGCAATTCTGCTAAGAGTACTTCAAAGATACAGAAGCAAATACACCATCTAAATAAGCAACTCCCAAACTGCTTATTTCAGCCTAAAAAGAGCATATAATCACATCCAAACACTCAAATCTGCTTATCTGCCACATCAACGCAATAAGGGGTGTTTAGGATTACTATTTTTAATAACTTATGCTCATAACCAGTTAATCAACTTATTTAAAGCAGCTTATCTCAGAGCAATCTTAAATATCAAATCCACCATTATATTCAGTTTGGAATAAACAAACTCAGAGTGCCCAAACACTAACAAGTGCATATCTATTTCCAGAAACACGATAAGCAGATAAATTGTTTCAATAAGGCAATCCCAAACACCACCTAGCAAGTATCTAATTTCAATAAAACAATCCCAAACACATGTCGAACAATTCAGTCTACTAACAAAAGAAAACTGCATTCACATCATAACAGTTCGAACAAGATCATAAACATACTGCATAAGCACCCTTTTCATCAACCACTCGAAAAAAGCTTATCCATTAGCAGATCCCAATTCCAAAACACACCCCTAGTCCCTACACACTATTAAACTTGAATATACTTCACATTTCATCCTAAACCTAAAATGCTAATTTGACAGACCTTATTCACCCTAATCTAAGTAGATAAGCATAGTTACATTTCATCATATGTTTAAAAAGACCAATAAGAAGATAAGCTGTTTACATAGGCAAAAATCCCAAACATCCCACATCACATGTCAAACAATTCAGCATACTAAACACATCATAACAGTTTCAACTCAAAAGTCAACAATCCTAATTCCCACATCAAGCAATTCACAATATCGAAACAGTTTCGAATATCGAAACATAGTCCCAAAAAACCGCACCTGCAAGTAAAAAGAGTAGGCAAAGGACTTGATGTACAAAGGGTTTGATATCATATCTATCAGTAAACCTTTCTTGTTTCAAACACAATACAATTTAGCACCTCCCAATCAGCTTATTTCACCCTCAAATAAGCATATAGTATAATCATGTCCAGGCACCCAAACGTTATCCACAATATCAAAACACAATAAGGGGGTGTTTGGGATTACCATTCAAAACAGCTTATAAGCAGATGATCAGCTTAGTTCACCCTCAGAAGATAGTTATTTCACCATAAGAGCAAATTTGTTATTTCAAAATAACAGAAAATAAAAAATCTGAACAAGCAATTGCCAATCAGCTTATTCCACCCCCAAATACGCATATAATCGTGTCCATAGCCCATACATTCAAAACTGCTCATCGACAATATCAAAGTGCAATAAGGGGTCAACAGCTTACGCAGCTAATAAGCAGATGATCAGCTTATCAAAAACAGCTTATTTCACCCTAACAGGAAATTTGTAGTATCAAATCCACAAAAACATCAGTTCATATTATGCAGGAGATATTTGCTTAAGCTTATTTGTGGGCTTATGAGCTTATATGAGTTCGGCTTATTTTACATAAGCTCATTTTTTCCGGCTTATTTTTATAGCTATGGGCTTATATTAAGTTATTAGATCATAAAAAGCTTATATGAGCCCATAAGTCTAATAATAAGCCGGAAAATTGAGCTTACATAAAATAAGCCGAAATCATATAAGCTCATAACTCCCAAACAATTGAGTATCCTTAAAAACATATAAAAAAAACTGCATTCATATCAGTTTTCGGACATCGAAAAAAGAATCTACTCACCTGTAAGTAAAAAGAGTAGGCAAATCTTTACCCAAAAAAAAAGAGTAGGCACAGGGGGTTAATTTAACAAGGGTCTGCATACTTTCTCTACATTAAACCCCTCTAAAAAGTGTTTCAAACTATCCAATCAAATCTCAACAATAGCTTATTTGCCCTAAACTAAGTAGCTAAGCATAATCACATTTCATCATCTGATTAATAAAAGCAATAAGAAGATAAGCTGTTTAAATAAGCAAAAACCCCAAACACCCCACATCACATGTCAAACAATTCAGTATACTAATAAATCCAACATTCATATCACGATAACAGTTGCGAATACCAAAAATTTGTCCCAAAAAACAGCACCTGCAAGTAAAAAGAGTAGGCAAAGGACTTCATTTATATAGGGTTTGATATCATATCTATCAGTAAACCTTTCTTGATTCAAACCATCCTATCTAATCTCGATTACAACTCAGCATCTCCCAATCAGCTTATTTCACCCTAAGAGCAAGTTTGTAATATAAAATTCACCAATACTAACCAGTTCAAAATAAGCAATCTCAACTAAAAAATGCTTATATGTTAACAATCCCAATTCCCACATCAAGCAATTCACAATACTAATAAAACCAACATTCATATCATAGAAACAGTTTCCAACATCGAAAAACAGTCCCAATAAACCGCATCTGTAAGTAAAAAGAGTAGGCAAAGGGCTTAATCTAACAAGGGTCTGAAAAACAGCAAATAAACAATCTGAACAGGCAGTTACCAATCAACTTATTTCACCCCCAAATAAGTATATAATCATGTCCAGAGCCCATACATTCAAAACTGCTTATCCATAATATCAAAGTGCAACAGCTTATCAAAACCAGCTTATTTCACCCTAACAAAAAATTTGTAGTATCAAATCCACAAAAACATCAGTTCATACTAAGCAGGAGGTGTTTGCTTAAGCTTATTTGTGGGCTTATGAGCTTATATGATTTCGGCTAATTTTACATAAGCTCAATTTGCCAGCTTATTTTGATACCTATGGGCTTATATTAAGTTATTACAGTACATCATAATAAGCTTATATGAGCCAAAATCATAATAAGTCTCATAATAAGCCGGAAAATTAAGCTTACATAAAATAAGCCAAAATCATATAAGCTCATAAGCTCACAAATAAGCTTAAACAAACACCACTGCAATTTGGAATTACCCCCATCAGATAAATTGTTCCAATAAGTAATCCCAAACAATTGAGTATCCTAAAAAACATAAAAAAAAACTGCATTCATATCGGTTTTCGGATATCGAAAAAAAAGAATCTACTAACCTGTAAGTAAAGAAGGGTAGGCAAAGGGGTTAACTTAACAAGGGTCTGAACACTTTCTCTGACATTAAACCCCTCTAAAAAAGGGTTTCAAACTATCCAATCTAATCTCAACAAGATCAGCATCATAAGACTTAGCCAAATTCATAAGAACCAACATCTGGTGAATATCATCAGCCATTATTGGTGCACATATCAATGTGCTGTTATTCCTTCTTACTCCATTTTCATTTTCACCACCCATCTTCACAACAGCAGCAGCAACAAAATCCCAAGTAGTACTACTATCCGATTCATCATCCCCCATTATTATCAATCTCACCTGCACAAAAAAAAACAATAAAAATCAATTTTTTTTAACAAATTGATGAAATTGATGGAAATAAAAGATGGGTTATGTGGAGAGATTGAAGTAATTACATAAAAATGTCAACTTTTTATGAATTGAAAGTTGATTTTTGTGGGATTGAAAAGTTAGGGTTTGGGTTTTGATTTGGGGGAAAAGTGGAGAGGAGTTGAATCGGTTTGGGGATTTTGGTGCATTGTGGGGTTTTTTTTAGAGGGAAATATTGGGGGATCTAATTGATTTTGGTTTTTGCAACTTTTTTTTTTTTTTTTTTTTTTTTTTTTTTTTTTTTTTTTTTTTTTTTTTTTTCCTCTGTAACTTTGTAGTAGCTTTGTAGTGAAGAATGTTAATTGTTAGAATATTAACTGTGTTTTAGAAAAAATTGTTAGAGGGTAGTATGGATTGAGATACCGATTTCATTTCTATTGTTTGTATTAATGTATGGTTATCACAATTTTTTTTTTTTTTTTTTTTTTTAGAAAGATATATGGTCTATATGTTAGTGGTAGGTCATACGAGAATGAGTTAGAAAATGTGCATACTCCCCCCCCCCCCCCCCCCCCCCCCCCCCTCCCATGAGTTTATGGGTATCAAATGATAATTTCATTCCTCAACTTAGTAACCAAATATTTGTAATGATAATTATTGTAATTGATGCATTCTTATAGTGATGTATCAAACATATCTTTATTTTATAGGTGGGTTGAAATAAGATTTGAATTTGAGTTTAATTTGAAAAAAATATGAAAAAAAGTTACTTATCAATTTAAATAATACATTAATTAAATAAAAATATAATAAATTTGTAATATCCTAATTTTCACAATATTTATTTTAGAGAAAAAGTCGCCGAATAGTAATGAAGTTTCATTAGTGTTTCAATTTGGTCAATTATATATATATATATTTTTTTTGTGAGGTTTAACCACTTAAATTTCACACGTGTTTTATTTTTATGTAATTTTAAAATTTTTGTAGTGTGTCTTAATTCCAATGTTGTAACCCATCAAATATAAACATTTTGCTTGGCCAAAAACTGCTGTTGATTTTATATCTAAATCATATAAAAAAAAAAACATTTAAGAGCAGCTGAAAATGTCATCCATGAAACTCACGAAACCTTTAGAGCAATTATTATTACCTCTTGATGTATGGTCTGTATATTTAACAGAGCTTAAAATGAACTCTTGATTTCACCCTCGATACCCACAAACCTCTTAGAGCAATCAAAGGAGGCTGACTCTATAGATATCCACACTACACGACCACATCACTAACACACATATTTACCCAAAAACCTAAATTTAACAACCCTTAATAATTCACAACTTTAGAATACAACCGATAAAACCAACATAAAAAAAATTAGGGTTGCAGCACATATACATCAAATTAATATCAATTCTTAAATTACACAAATAATAAGCAAATTAAATAAATAAAAAAAAATACCTGGGTGGGCGAAGTTAATAAGTTGTTCCATAGATATTTAAAATCTTTAGATATTTGTCAACATCCCTAAAGATGATAGGCATTAGAAGTCACCTTGTTGTTTGTCTTTGATCTGGGTGGGTAAATCGAATATTGTGTCGAGGAATTCACCTTTTTTGCTTCATTCGATTGTAATTTTTAGTATATGAATTTTTGGAATGAGAGGTGTGCGCAATGGGATTCACGTATACTTAAGTCCGCTCCTTTTCATATAATTTTACTACTTGGTCCAAAAGTTTTAACAATTGAATTTGAGGTACATGTGTATTTTCTCTTTTTTTAACACATCCTTGATATGAAAACGATTTTCTAGATCTTTTTCCAAATAAAGAAATATTTAAGTTTGTTTTGTTAAAAAACTTTAAAAAAAATAATTAAAAATAATTCAATTATTACTTAATAAGGAATGAATTGCTTTTTTTTAAATGAAAAATTTCGAATAAGAGTTTTGTTCTATTAGAAAAAAGATTCCTTTTGTTATCCCCTCCAATTTACCCGTTCAATAATTAATTTTCCCTCAATAAATAATTAAATACTACTCATCATCAATTCTTTTTGTTAATTCGTCTTTTTAACAATAATTCATTTTCCCCAATTTACCCATTCAATCAACTCTTCTTTACCCTCAATACAAGTTAAATCTTTTTTGTTATCCTCTCCTTGACTAGTATGCGAACAATAAAGCCCTTGTTATATGAAACTATGCATAAGTTAATTCTCATCTTTTAAACACTTGCACCATCACCATCATCGTCGAGCACTGTCACCGTCATCGTGGACAGCCACCGCCGTCGCGCCCTACCGCGGCGTGTACCTCTATCGACATTTTTAACAATTGAAGGTATGAAGAATTGATGGGCTGATTCACTTATTTAGCTATATCATGATTAATTTTATCTATATAATGCATTATCTTTATGTAATTTGTATTAGTTTAGGGATTTTATTCGTTTCGGTTTTGTGTATATTATGATGAATATTACTACTAGATAGAGAGAATAATGCATTCAATCAACTATATCGTTATGTTTTGGTATAATGTGAGAATTTTGCTGAATTGGTTGGATTAACCACTACTAAATTAGATGCATGGAAGGTGTTCGATGAAATGCCTAAGAGAGAATATTAGCATTCGATGATTGTTAGCTCAAGTTGATACTTCTTGATGTTATCACCTTTGTCTATTCTTTATCAAATATTCTTGAGCTTCTTGTGATACAAAGGACCATGGTTTCACCAATTTAACAGTTCTATATTTGCAAAGTTTCTGCTTTACTTTTTTATTTTACTGTTTTATCCAAATTAAGAGGGCTCTGCCTTTTCACAAAAATTCCAGATGCCCTGATACCCATTGTCTTGGTAGTGATTCTGATTTTTTAATATCACAACCACTTTTAAAGTGCACATCCAAACACTGCTGCGACATAATGTCTCATTGAGGAGAACAAAGTCGAACAGTCCTGCAAAAGAATTTTGTTTGATTCATTTCGCAAGTAGTAGGGTGTTAAAAAATTAGCACTCCTGCCTCCTTGAATGATAGAGTGGGCTTTTTGTACAAAGCCCGTGGAAATGGACGCGAAAAATACCTGTTCTCAGGAGGAGCTGTTTTTCATTTAGATGTTGCCCCATGCTTTTACAAAACCCATAACTCTCACTTAAACGAGAGTGGCAAAATCATGACTGCTACTTTGGTTGACATTACCAGTATTTGAACTAGTGATCGTATGAACCATACTCCACTAAAATGTTTAGTGCTTTCTTTTTGGTCTTGTTTTGTTTTCTGTAAACTTATTTTTAAGGACAGTGGTATACCTATGGTCTTGTTGGTCCATGTTAGAGGTGGCAAACGGGGCAGGTTGGCGAACAGTTCAACGTGTGGCTCAAATTGACCAACACACGCATTCTTATCCATTTCTTTGCATGCTATGAATCGTTAATGTGCTCGAAATGATTACGAGACCTATGGTTTTACAGTTATTTATTTATTTCTTTGTAGAGCGAGGTTTCTATTCATTTAAGTGCTGTTTGTATTAAATAAATCCTTTAGTATAACCCATTTGGCTCATTAGAAATCTAACATAACCCATAATAATCCATTTATATGTTAATGATTGCCACCTATGGTCAATAGGTTCATGAAAAGGGGTCATAAAAATAAGCCCAACAAGTGCTAGTTTCTAAAATGCAATCTAACTATTTCTTTTTTTGTTAATGAACATGGTGAAATAGACTGCAACCATTCAGGTTCTGAAGAAAGCTGGTCGTCCATTAGAGCATCTGGTCAGCCATAAAAACTGCAAGTTTAAAAATCATCATCAGCATGAACGTGTGCATGTTCACGAGATAACAGAAGCTGCTGGAACAGAAGAAGCAGAAGCAGATGCAGATGCAGATGCAGAATACGATAATGCTATGAAGGAAGCCATTCAGGGGGTGCAGGATGCAGTCACCACCATAAACGAGCATCTGGAAGAAGTCAGGTATGAGATTGCTGCCCTTGAAGCAGATTGATTTCGATGTATTTAACCAGCTGTAAGAACTATATGTCTGTTCTGAATAGTCCTTGAATTACTTTTTAATTGATAGTGGAGTAAGTTTCGCAACAGTTTGAAGCGTGCCAAGCGTGCTTGACAGGCGGGCGCTCCTTTGTCTATTCTTTATCAAATATTGTGAACATTATATGTGTTAGTTTGAGAAACTGTGACTTTCAGGACTCACTGGGATCTTCATGTTGACTTGGATGATCTTCTTGGTCTTGTTTAGATTCTTATGCATTCTTCACTGATATATGGAACTCACTTGGTTCTTTCATCTGCAGCCTACGATTGATCATACTGGGATACATTCTTCAGCTCGTCACAGTAGGAAATCATTTGATTTACATATGCAAGAAGTGCCACAGAGTCCAAATTCTGTTAATGGTTCAAGAAATAGATTTCTACACAAAGTAAATGTCAATTATTTAACTTAGTAATATACTATGGTTGACTTAATCTAATCCTTTGACTTTGAATATCAACTTTATGATAGAGAATCAGATAGACGGATATCCCACTGTCTCATTTGAGTGTATAACTTATGTGTAACAGGCTAAAACTGAACTGAAGAGATCATTGCGATGTCAGCTAACCCAATGGACTCACTTCAGGTTGGCTTACTGTGCAGGCATTTAGCGTTTTAAGATATTAGATACTCCTTGACTGGTATGCATAGTCTCATATAACAAGGGCTTTATTGTTCACAAATCACAGAAATGCGTACAACTTTGCAAAAAGAGAATGAAGATATCAAAAGGAAAATGGGATATGTACTTGACCAACTAGCTCATTTCACTGGTGTGCAACTTCCTCAAGAATTTGTAAGTCTTCACTCTTTCCAACTGTATTCGATTTTTATTTAGTCGCATCAGTTAATTAGTATTGTGGTTTAGGAGCTGCAAATATGTTTAGTCGTATCAGTTATTTCTTTTTGGGATAAAAGGTGCAACTGAATTTTATGAGGATGATTGAACTGTTTGGTGCTTGAGAACGTATTTAGATTTTAGTGGTTTGTGTTTGTTTACACAGCTGCTGTCACCGAGTGGAATCTTATGTGCACATTATAATATGTAATCAATTGGGTATCATTTGCCATACGTTAATCTTTCTTTTCTTTTGTTTTGCAGTGATGATTGATTTCGTGGCGTTAAAGAGGGTGGCAGTGGTCGGCGGCATCACCAACGGCATGCCATTGCCGGTGGTGAACACCGCCGCCACTTGGCCGGCATGCCCAACGGTATTGCTCCAACGGCATATATTGCCTGGGAGGTATGGTGTTTTCAAGGCACAAATATTACCGTTTGTATTTAATGTTTGTACCGTTGGAGGAGCGGATCAAAGAAAAAAAAATCCCTATATATATTACACATTTCAATTTCAGATCCATAGTTCCAAACACAAAACATAAACACAAACTGTATTTACACACATACATTGTTATCCATGGATAGTGGCAAATCAAGAGGTTGGAACAACCATGTTTTGAAAAATTATCTTCGACATCTCATTCCGACAAACGAAGAAAGTCGTCGGAATCTAGCTACTATGGGTCCGGAAGCAATGACAATGTTGATCTTGTTATTCCGGATTTAAATGACGACACAACTCCTGTTTTCGTCACCAAGTAGGATTTGTGACGACTTTTTGCTGTTAGTGACGAAATCCCACTTGTCACTAAAACCAGTTTTTCTTGTAGTGTATAACATACAGTTTTTGGTTTTAAAAAAGGTTCAAATACCTGTGGAAGAAAGCTTTTTCAATAGCCAATGCCTCGCGATGATGTTCGTTAGGTGGTCTGGACCATCCTCCGTAACGCCCGGTCTTATAAGGATATGATTATTGTTAAATATTTGTCTTCATAGAGATGACACTGATAAAAATGGTTAATTACTCCCAAATCGGAAAAACCACATGTATTATATTTGTAGTTTACTCTAAAATTTATCATTTAAAACCCACTCTAAACCTATTTCATATCTTATAAGGTATTAAGTTATTAACGTGACATATCACCTTAGTTAAGTAATATCTCCACTTATTAAAAATGTGAAACCCGGCTAACCACAAAAAAATAAAAAATCATAAAATGAAATAAAACTATTCGTTATTGGTGCTTTAGGATACTAGTATTAGAAATTATATTATTATAAAACCGTATGAAAATTACTGCTATGCATGCAACTAAATCATATAAAAAAGAAGTCCAAAAAAATGAACTGAGCTCCAAATCGAATTCGGACCGGTTAAGCTTCAGGAACATAGCAAAGGAATGAGTGTGCAATGAGTTAATAGTGATAAGTGAACTGGACCAATGTCATTATGGTCCTTTAATTTGTGATGTTGTTTCGAAATGAACCCTATAGTTGAACTGGACCAGAATTTAGATGTGTAAGATTAATGACGGCCTGACGGGTGCATAAAATTGTCAGAATTGATTACATAAGGAACGATGAGTCTGGTCCTTTAAGTTATGATTATGTTTCCAAATGAACCCTGTAGTTTTGAAAGTTTTAAAAGAACCCTTGAACTTTAGTTTGGTGTGTGGACTGTATTGGGGGTCTGGCAGATCGAGTAAATGGTTGGACTATTGCACATGGACTGCTGATTGTGGTCCTTTAAGTTATTACATTGTTTCAGAATGAGCCTTATGGTTTTTTTAATTTTAAAAAAAGCCCCAAGACATAGATTATAGTTCAAAATTCATTTACGAACATTATGTAAAGCCATATACGGATTACGTACTAACTCAAAAAAGTATACGTTGGACTACAAAACTTACTGAAGACATTACTTAAGCTGATAAACTTTTTAAAATTTTACCCTCAAATCACTTGTTTTTACGCTTAGGTTTATAAAAATATCTAAATATCAAGTGAAAAAAAATTATAATAAAATAAAAAAATAATGAGCAAAAACGCAAAATTCAGTAACATCCAAATATGTTAACCTCTTTATCTATAGTTAAGCACGTAAAACTTTGAAGGCCATTGTGTCCTAATCACTTAATTAATCTAAAAATAGTGAAAGTCTAGTGATTTGTCGGGCTTCATACGTCTTGCATAGCCATTTGTAAAGTTACATTGATCACAGTCAAAGTATAAAAAGCTAACGAAAAACAATCGAACGACAAATAGGATTATTATTCTACACTATTTCCAATATTCTACACTGACAAAAAAAAGTTTGCAATATTTACATGGCTAAACCTCAATTGAATTTTTACATGACCAGTATTACTTTTACGGAATGAAATGTCAACTGAATATAATAAACAAAGTAATGAAATAAATGATGTAATGTAATGATTTATTACCGTATTAATCATGTTTGGTAAACATTGCATGAATACTTGTATTGTTGAAATTAAATTAAGTTTTTAAGGCATTTAATGTTGAGAAAGTGTGTTTAAATTAATTGTACATTTACCTTATAAATTTGTATTACTGAATTTTAAGGCGTTAATGCCTCAAAAAGGTTAAATACTTTATAAGATAGTATGATATTACTACTTTATAACATGCGATAAATCCTATCAAATTGAAATCTAAACGAAAGATGCATAAAAAAGAGAAAACCAAAGCTCAAGACTCAAGAGTTACCTCTCCTTTAAAAAAAAAAAAAAAAAAAAAAAAAAAAAAAAAAAAAAATCGTTACAGAATTATATTATATTATATTATAATTATAATTATATTATAACACTTATACATTGAGTGTGGGCTGTGTGTTGCCCACCCTTTTTTTGCCAACCTTTGCTTTTTAATTTAACACTTATACATTGAATGGGCTTTGTTGCCCAACCTTTTTTGCCAACCTTTGCTTTTTAACCCGGCCCGCCCAAGTCCATTATACCATTTCCTTATTCTTGCCCCGACCCAGACTGTTCATCATAACTCACGACCTCTTCCTTTCTTTGAGATCCGAACGGTACAACTCCGCCTGATAAACCCGTCGCCATCCGATCCGACCAAAATGGTTTCTACAGTTGACTGTGAGGGGGGCTATTTTTTTAATCATTTTGTGGTCTCCTTGCGCCAGATGTTACAAACATATTCCTTTTATATCATTACAAAAAGGATGAACTATCGCTGCCATGGATTTTGTTATGGAAGGTATGCAATTCTTTATCTTTTTTACTGATTTGTGGTTAATTTGTGTTTAGTTTAATTGGGTAATGATAGGATTTTGGTTTTGTGATCCGAGTAAACCTCACTGATCAAGTTGTTTTGATTGATTTAAGGTGTGGTTGGATTAGCTTGTTTTGTTACTTTATAGTCCTATAATATTTTCTGTGATATCTCATTTGACTTAAACCTGAAATCAAGGTTGTCGTGTGATAAATAATAGGAAAAAAATGGCCTTTTGAAAAGTAAAAGAAAAAATGAGCTTATGAAAAGTAAACAAGACAAAATGAGCTCTTAATAAGCCATGTTGATCTTTTCTTCCTTTATCGTTGTCTTTACGGTATTGAATTTGGGGTTTTTTTGTTTTTGAAAATTTGGTCAAATCGAATCTGGTGTCTGCTCTTTCTCCCAGAAATACACACACCAAATAATCTTGCCGCATACCATTCTCGGATCTGCTGATATGTACGTTTTTCTTTTCCTTTTTTTTTTTTTTTTTTTTTTTTTTTTTTTTTTTTTTTTTTTTTTTTTTAAATTTGGGGGTTTTGTTAATTTTGTTTTTTCTGATATTTTTTTGCAGGTTACCTTGCTGATGCTGTTTGCAGCTAAGGGTTTTGAGCTCTAAAATTTGAAATTAGGTTTTAGTCATTATTCGGAGGTTTTACCTTGCTGATGCTGTTTGCAGCTAAGGATTGGGATTATGGGTGGTTGCCGTCACATGATTCGTTATCGTGCCACCAAACATGTCGCTAAGGTTTATTATTAATTTCATATTCTTAGGGTTTTAGTTAATTTTTTATTCTCATATAATTTCAATTCAAGCATTCTGATTAAATTTTCCAGGTGTCTGAGTTTCGTTCTTTATGTTTATGATGTGATTTATTTGAAGATGCTTTTTGAGCGCTTGCTTTTGATCATCACTTTCAGGTTGGTTGGTTTGTGAATTAAAAAAATAATAAAAAATTGATGGTTATTATTTGATTTGTTGAAGTGAGTTTATGTATCTTTATTGATAAAGATTTGATTTTTATTTTGCTTTCTTTATTGGGTTTAGTTACTAACTTAACTATAGATGCAATTTGGTAAAAAAAGATGGTCGATGTATACTTTGTTATTATATTTTTATATAGATGCTTAGGTCATGGGTTGAAATAGGGGTTTGGCCATTTGGGTTTGAAAAAGGGTCGGATTGAGCTCACCTGGAAGGTTGGGAACTGATGTATGTGTAAATTCTGTAAATAACTACAGTCTTGATTATTTTGAGTAGGGATGATTGCACATAGCTGCATACTTACATATCTAACTCTTGGACAGGTCACTATTTGTAGATGAAGAAAGTGGTTAGAGAGGGGAGTATGCGGTGGTTTTACAATGGATGCTCTATAATGTGCGTGCTTGGAGAAACTAATGATGCGTTAAAGGAAGCCATGCCTGATTTACATGCCATAGATGTTGACATCGTAACTCTTGGACATTATTTACAGGTAATGGTTTTTCCTTTTTCTTTAACTACTTTTAGGGGTTATTTGTGTAAGGAAATGGGCATGTAAGTCATAGAGTATGGTTGTTTGATGTTCTGGCTGAAATAAGTAGTTGAGGTTTATGTTGATGGTCAAGGGGTTAAATTACATGATTGTCAAGGGGTTAAATTACACGAAAATATAAAAGAAACTCTAAAAATGAGCTGCCACACAGTCCTTTGACAAGAATGTCTCACCTGATGGTGTACCGTTTCCGGGTAACCAACATTCGATACATATTTTGTTCAACCACTTTTCTTCGTCTTTCTTTGTGAATTTTGTTTCTTTCTTTCAAATGATTTTTTAAACATCCTTTTCGTAACCAGTTTTCGACCATACAATGTTCCACAGTAGTATCTTTCGATCCGAATCCAGGAAGAAGTAAAAGAGGTCCCGAAACTGATTTTTTGTCAGATTTTGGTGAATTTTCTGGATTTTTTCTTTTTCTTTTCGTATCAGTAAAAACTCAGCTGGAAAAGTGTAATAGTTACATGAAACGTAAAAAAGTTTTTTGCTATTGTTAAAGGCTGTACATTCAATGGCTAAGCCTGTTTTTCAACATCTATCCTGTAGTGCTGCTTTCAAAAAGCTTATGGGCTGTTCTTAGGTCGTTTTAAGTGTCGTTGGGTCGTTTTAATAATTATTCGGGGCTGCTGCAAAAGTGCAGATTTAAAGGGGCGTTCAGGGTCATTTTATGGGGTGTTTTTGTCTGCTGCAAAGATGCGGTTTAAAGGGGGGGTTTTGGGTGTTTGGAGTACGGAGTATGAGTTATATTAAGATTCAGAAATTTTGATTGCGATAACTATTTAGCTTTCCAAAAAATGGGCATCCATATAAAAGCAACATGAACAAGTACGTTAAACTGAGATAAGTGGAGATCCGCTTATACCTTCTGATATTAGTGTAGTTCATATACGTCCAATGCGTGAACCTAATCATTTGGAACGGCTATCAACAGGTTTACCTGATTAGTTTGGCCTGCCACCTGACATCATTGATCTTTTCGCCGTACTGGCATTTCGTGAAATGTGGGCTCTATCTGTGTAACGCACATTTGAAGTTTGCATGTTATCTCCTTGGAAATTTTCAGCTGAAGGACCGCTGTTTGCCCAATTGAAGCATGACCTGATTCATTTGTGAATGATGGTACGACACCCAAAATTTTTAGTTCCTGCTTTATTATTTATGTACATGCTATTTTTTGTGCCTAATTCCGACAAATGAACTTGCTTATATCCTCTTTTTTCTATGACCAGCTGTTGCAAGTTCCACTTTCTCACTTCTTTCGGGTCAAAAAAACCAGCCATCACAGTCATTGCTAAGGTCCTCTTCACACACTCGGTCCACAAGGAGGAATCTGTGTCCACGGGTTGCCACGTGTAGTTCACAGAGACATGCCCAAACATCATCGGTTTTGGTTGGTGATGGCATCTTGCAAACCGGGTAGAATTATTTGTAAATTATGGAGTAGTTTTTTTTTTTTAAACTGAACTGCTATTATTGTGGGGTTGCTGATGCCATCTTGGTTTGATTGTAGATTGCGCCAGAAGTGAATGATTGTTGGTCAATAGATGTGATATGATCAGAAAGCAGGCAAAACAAATAATCCAGCCACCCATTAGGTTCACGCATTCATATATTGACCAATAGATGTGATTGTTGGTCGATATATATCACGTTTTATCCTTGGGTATGCGGCACCTAATTAGAATTTTGCCTAAATGATTTTCATTTGATCCTTTATTTCTTTCTTTCTTTCTTTCTCTTTTTTTTTTAAATGCTTAGCCTGTCGTCACTACTGTAACACACTATTATGTATATACAATGTTGTGTAGACGCACCTGTCTGCCAAGACTGGCCGTGCCCTAATACTGAAGTTACACACACCTACCATGGAATTGCGAAACAAGATAGATGTTCAATCATCCAACCATTTAACAACGACCGTTTGGTTAACACTGCTGTTCAAGATGATGGCGGCCTAGAAAATAATGTGGGATACAAAGGTAAGCTTGATTATATACATATGAGACCACATTTTGTTTAGACAATCTTATTCAAAACTACTGTTTTATTGAAATGTAGGGGCAACTCGAAGACAATCTAAAAATGGCCTTATTGTGGACCATGAGCCATTTACGACAACCAAACGTCGTTATGTGAGAGACCGGCCTGCTGCAAATTTAAGACCAAATGATTTGATTGTTCTATGCATCAACAGGGTATGTGTCTGCCTTTAGAGTTGCTGCAACATATATCAGAATGAGTTTATTTGGTTTACTTTTGGATTTGCAGCAGCGTTGTTAGTTGAAAATGGCAAGTTTCTGCTTTATGCTAAAAGGAGTACAAGAACTACTTACACCAGGTATGTTATTTCCATGGATGTGTACCAGTTATAAAGCTTGATAAGATCCAAAACATCTACTCATAGGTAGCTATTGTAATGACTATATTTTTTTTTCCATGATCAATTAGCAAAAACCATAAAAGATGCGAATTTTTATCCAATTTGCATTTTAAAATTTGGGGTGCAACAACAGCACTTTCAACAGAAGTTTAAGATAAAACTTAGTTTGTAAGGAAAGGTATGACTTTCCATGACAGTTCAATGAGAATCATGAAATGAAAATGTTTTAAGTACTAAAGTTTATATGAAATATTGGTGAGTGAAAACGTTAGCCCGAGCTTCTATTGCCTGGAATAAACAACTTCAATCATTCATGAATGATTATCTATAAATTTAAAAATGTAATTACTCAATAATACAATCCACAATACATATATTTGTTATTGGATAATGTCGTAGGAATTTAAATTCTATTTGGTTATAGATCCTTGCTTTACGATTTATGTATCTTATTTCGGTATGAAAGCTGCACGTTTGTTTGTTCTAGGTTGGCACAGTTTGAAGAGGGACACAACTAGCATCATCCATTTAGAGGTATTGATGTTATAGAGTTTAATCTATTGTGTCATTCTAATGTAACCTGAGTAATGTAAGTAACAAGGATTCATTAAATCCATTAACTGTCATCACTGTTTCTCAAATTAAATTAACAGTGAAAGACCAATGGTATATTAAAGTTTTTTAGAAAATGTATCTTATGTTATCAGGTGACATTCCAATCTATGTCGCACATTTACAGTCCACAACGATTACTAAATGCAGCAGGAAATGGTTCTTTGGGAAAACACCCCGCGGCAACGCGCGGGTTTCCCACCTCGTATAAACTAAATGCGATTATGTTGATCGATAATTGATGAGTTAATAACTGGCCTCAAATTTGAATATAACTATCCAATCCAAGGCTTATTATTGGGCTTTAAGGAAGGCTTCGCATTAACATATATACATTTGGGCTTTTCATAAAATGGTGCCCTTATATCCCAGCTCAGCCCGGCCTGGCCCAAAGCCGGCCCTACCAAACTGGCCGAAAATGTATGTTTAGTGAAACGAGTTATAACTTATACTTGAAGCCGAGAACATTAGTTTATTTTTTCATAAAATTGTTTTAAAATCACTTAAAAATAAATCTATTTAAAATTATATATATTTCCAAGTTTTTTATGTGTTAATCTATCATAGTTTTAAAAGTATTTAAGTAATTTGACTAATTATAAACAACCCTTATAAGCATGTTTTAGTTAACTTGTGCTTATGTAAGCTCATACCTTATAAAAGATTCATAAAATTGCGTAAATTTATTTTAAAAAGCTTAAGCCTTTATAAGTCTATTATAACCATTGACATCCTAGTCATCCC
This sequence comes from Artemisia argyi, assembly GCA_030686995.1. Taxonomy (NCBI): domain Eukaryota; kingdom Viridiplantae; phylum Streptophyta; class Magnoliopsida; order Asterales; family Asteraceae; genus Artemisia; species Artemisia argyi. The sequence goes on along the minus strand of CM060685.1, from coordinate 218,645,509 downwards.
ATGATCGGTGTATTTTATATACACCTCATAGCATGTTAATTACGCATCATTGCTTTATTATTCGTTGTTATACATGTACTTTGAGGGTATTTGGTTATTATGTAGGTTATGCGCGAAAAGGAGCTAAAGTTGTGATATTACAAGTTTAAAATGAAGACAAGAAAGATTTGGATATTGTCACATTGTCTTGGTCATAACTTCTTCGTCCAAGCTCAGTTTTAGGCGATTCAAAAGGCTGCGGAAAGATAAAAAGGAGAGCTGGACATTCAAAATATTATGATGCACGAAATTTGGAAGTTTGCTTGTGCATTTATCTGCTGGAAAAACCAACTCGTGGGTTGGACTTTTGAGCTATCAATATCATTGGGCCCTATGCTACTAATTAATTACTTAAAGCCCATGGTGTTGGACTTGGTTTATTTGGACGAGTGTGGGTAACAAAGCCCAAGTTTTTTTTGGTTGGTTTGGACAAAAACGCAAAAAGGAGTTCAACCGGAAAGAAAAAAATAAATAAATAAAGCTTGAATTTTGCACCTTATCTCTTCAATGATACACATCGATTATATTCCCTGACAACACCACTTGATGAGAGGATTGGAAACTTGGCCAATTATTGATTTGTAAGCAAGAAAAATACACGATTCGACCAATAGAAAAAGAGGAGCTCAGCCACCATTCTTTTTGGGTCATTCATTCGAAGACTACAAATATATTATTTTTTTTCTTTCTCGGCGAATGTGTAAAGGACTAAGAGCACGTTTGGTAGAGAAAATTTCAGAAAGATGAAATGAAGCAGAGAATAGAAATGTTTGGTAACAACAGAGACTTGACACGAGAAATGCGAAAAAAAATATATTTTTTAAATAACAATTCAAAAAAAAAATTATTTTTTATTTAAAAAAAAACAGTTTTATCTTTTTAAAAATAAAAATTATAACGTTTGTTATTTCTTTTAAAAAAATATCTTTTTATTTTTTTAAAAATAACAATTCTAATATTGGTTATTTAAAAATATATATATGTATATCTTTTATTTTTAAATAACAATTCTAAAAAAAATTATTTTTATTTAAAAAACAGTTTTTATTTTTTTTAAATAAATATTCTAATGTTTGTTATTTAAAAAAAAATAATTTTTATTTTTTTAAAATAACAATTCTAATGTTGGTTGATTTTTATTTTTAATTTTTTAAATAACAATTCTAAAAAAATTATTTTTTATTGTTAAATAAAAGTTTTTATTTTAAAAAATTTCTAATGCTTGTTGAATTTTTTTTTCTAAATATAAATTTTTTATTTTTTAAAAAAATAAAAATTAGTTTTTTTAATAACAAATAAAAAAATGTAACTTAAATATCTGTTTAAATAAAAAAAATGAATTTCATGATTTTTTTTATTATATAAAATATTCACATTAATATTTTTGTAACTAAAATACAAATCATGAAAAAAGAATGTTACAAAATAATCTCATTTCTCCAATTTCCCAACTAAAAGGAGTGGAAATGAAACTTAAAAAATTACACTATCAATTCTCTACCAATTCTTCACATTTCTCCACTTTTTTTTCCCCTACCTACCAAAAAAAGGAATTTGACTCATTTCCATTTCTCCATTCTCTTTTCCCTTTACCAAACATCCCCTAAAGGTTTTAATTCATTTGGGTTTCCTTTGGAGATAGAATACAGTACGTGCAACATGGAAAGCAAAACAAACATGAATCATACGATAACATCTACGATGGTGGTGCGCGGCTAAACCTTTTGTAATCTCTCCCAGTAAAAGATATTTGGTTTGATCATGTTTTTGGTTTTTATTTTGTTTGCCAAATATTAATTCATATGATTTTAATGCATATCATTTATATGATGTTAATATTTTAGTATAATTATTTGATTGAATTATTGTGAGACATATTATTGCGAGTCAACGATTGTGCCAAGCCTAATTAGTATAGGGGTTAAGACGGTCGTATGGTAAACATAATTTGTACCCATAATTGTTCATTTGATGTTAATATTTTAGTATAATTATTTGATTGAATTATTGTGAGACATATTATTGCAAGTCAACGATTGAGCTAAGCCTAATTAGTATAGGTGTTAAGACGGTCGTATGGTAAACATAATTTGTATCCATAATTGTTCATTTGAGTAATTATAAAATGTATTGATAGGATTATTATAAGACATGTTATTGTTAGTAAATGAGTCATGCCGAGTCCAACTAGTTTAGGGATTAAGACGATTCATGTGGTGAATATAACTTGTGACCAAAATTATTCTTTTCAATTAATACAAATTATGTTTACTTGGTTTGAAGGCAAACATTAGTAATAATCTGTAACTTGGTCATAACAATATATCCGGAGCCGGGAGGGATTGCTTTTCACCCAATTGTTTACAACTCTTGCTTTCATTTGATCATTTAATTTTTATTTGTTTATTTACTTTTTAGTCAATTAGTAGTTTTATTATTAAGTAAACCAATCAATCAAATATTTATTTCATAGAACTTAGTGTAATCAGTATTTAGTTATTAAGATTTCAAAACCAAAATTTTATTGATCAGTGATCACCCCAAAACTTAAATTAAAACCACATACTCTTCGTGGATACGATACCCGCTTGCCCTATCTAGCATAAGGTAATTAGGTTAAAATTTGATTGTCACGACGACGGCGATCATCCCAGTAATCCAATTTGCACCTAGCAAGACTCGACAATATATACCATAAAGTTTGACCATTACTTAACATAAATTAATAACAATAGATGCCGTAATACTTTTAAGGTCTTAAATTAATAATCGACATTCTTTTGGTGAAATGATGAAATATATTATTACTTAGAATACCTTATACTTACTTTTACTTGAAATCATTATTATAAACTTAGAAAAAATACTTTAATTTATTAATTAAACGTAAAATTATTATTCTGCTTAAAAGGTAATTAAAAAAACAATAATAATTGAATTTTTCCTAAAGTCCGTACATAATTTATTTTGACACTGAGGAGTAATATTTAACCCCAAACACCTCTCAAACATGAGACAGTAAAAATGTAAACGTCCTACAACGCGCGTGTCTAATAAGCAATCCTTGACACCCTTAGTTTAAGATTTATAAGGTTTCATTACTGTGAATTGTATACTTTTTATGCTGGTAAGCTAGTTTGGTAATTATGATGGATGTTAATAATTAGCTTCTAAAAAAAGGCTTAGGCCTATGGTTGACAATTCTTAGAAACATATAATCAGCAGTGAAAAAAGCAAAAAAGCAATGCAGCTAATAGTGTTTGAAAACCCAAAAGTGCTTATTTGGCTTTTAAGTAACTGAACAAGGAGATAATTAGTCTACATAAGCAATCCCAGACACCCCCCCAAAGCGTCAGTATTGTATATTTTTCAATCAGGATCTCTAAGGGCTTCGTAATCACTTTATTGAAGAGGCTTGACTTGATAGGACCCAAGGCTATTGGTAGGTAGATAGAAACTTTTGATTTGCTGTTTTTTTTTTTTTTTTTTTTTTTTTTTTTTTTTTTTTTTTTTTTTTTGTGCTTATATGTTATTGTTATTGATATTCAATTCATTTGGAAGACCAGATTAGTGCTTTTCTTTGTGATAAAAAAATGCATACAGGACTTTAGGAAACATAATATATGTTGGGTGTTTCACATTTGTGGAATGTGGGTCATTAGATAGTAATAGCAAAGTTGCTACCGTCTTAATTATTGCTTTCGTTTCTTCTATTAGTTTCAAAGAGAGGGTTTAAGAGACAGAGAAAAATGTTGATATGTTGAAGTTGAAATTTTAATGTTGTATTATACCTAAGTTCTAATGGGTTGTACTAGTACCTAAATGTTCTAAGGTATCATAATGTTCCTAAGGTAACTCATACTTAAGCTTTGGACACTTTCAAACTAGTTAAGTTAAGCATATAGGTTCAAATAAGCACATAGACCTAGTTAGGGTTTAATTAGTTTTTATTAGGGTTTTTTGGTATGTTTAATGTTTTAGATTGGTGAATTACTTATTATGGTGTTGTTGTAATCTTATGCTTGACATACCAGGGGTTTATAGGATGTGAGTGTTGAGTTATTTGGCTTGTGTGAATACGTGAGCAGGTCTAGTGAGTCATGCAAGTAATAAATACACACAAAAAGTAAAAATTTACCTGTGAAATAGTTACTATAGGTATTTGCAATGGGAATGATAGTAATGGGATTTTGTGGGTTGTTACATTGCGGGATACTATCGAAGGTTTATTGAGGGATTTTCAGAAATAGCTAAACCTTTGATAGAGCTAACCCAGAAAAACAGGAAGTTTAACTGGGGAAAAGATCAAGAGATAGCTTTCCAACTTTTGACGAGAAAGTTGTGTGAAGCTCCGATCTTAGCATTACCAGAGGGAAACGGTGATTTTTTCGTTTATTGTGATGCTTCGCGTAGAGGTCTTGGAGCTGTATTAATGCAAAGGGATAAAGTAATCGCCTATGCATCACGACAACTCAAGACACATGAGGAAAACTACACTACGCATGATCTAGAATTAGGAGCAGTAGTGTTCGCTCTAAGAATATGGAGACATTACCTGTATGGCACTAAGTGTACGGTTTTCACCGATCACAAAAGCCTACAGCATATTCTTAATCAGAAAGAGTTGAACATGAGAAAACGTCGATGGATAGAACTGTTCGCTGATTACGATTATGAGATTCGTTACCATCCTGGCAAAGCTAACGTAGTAGCAGATGCTTTGAGCCGAAAGGAATGAATCAAACCACTTAAAGTTAGGTCGTTAGTTATGATTCTTCATTCGAATTTACCTTCTCAAATACTCAAAGCCCATAATGAAGCCCTCTGTTAAAGATCGTTTAAGCCCTTCTAGGATATAGTAACATTGATTGATCGCAGCGGAATAAGAACAAGAACATAACATCAACATTACTCTAAGGTTTTCTTTATTGAAATATAAAATAAACTAATACTACTAATATACACACACTATAATCGTGTGTCTAGACTCTCATCCAAAGACTTTTCTATTGAATTGGATGATTTGTAACCCTAGACGCCTACCCTCTTTATATAATAGAGGGAGGTTACAAACCCTAATATGTTTAGCTTACTAAGAAAGCTAACTATTTTATATTAAGTCCCTATTGTTTCTTCTTTCTTCATTTCTTCTTATGGGTTTTGTAATCTTCAAATCTTGTAATTCCCAACAATCTTCCCCTATTTGATATTACAAAACAATCTGCATGAAGAAACAATGTCATCACCAAGAATAAGCTGCACATCATAACTATTCTTCCCCTTTTTGTAATCTTCTAATAGGGGTCTTGTGCATCTCGTAAACGCTTCCCCTCAAGTGATGCATGTAGATGGTTAACAAGCTTCCCCTTAAGAATAGACTAACCATCTTAGGAACCAACTAATAATTAATAATAATAATAATAACTTTTTTTTTCATTTTTTTTTAACTAATAACACAAGCAGCAGTAACGAGCAGCAGTATCGAACAACAGAAACAAGTAAGCACACCAGCACAAAGTGTAAGAGGATGGCCAAGTATATTAACAATAAGCTTCCCCTTTAATGTATACTTGCCATCTCTTGAATCCAGTAGGTTCCATGGAGTGATCACTGATGAAGAAAATCAACTATAACTGATTTGATGAAGAAATGGAATCTCCCAACCTTGCATCTTATGTCTTGCACTGTCCACGTGACGGCCTCTTGACAAACTCCCCATTGATTTATCCAATGAGACACTGAGCACAAATAACGTAACTCTTTCAAGTGATAGCAAATGTACGCATTAAGCACAATAAAATAGATCATACCCCTTCACTAGAGTCGTCAAGTCTTCGTCACCATACAAACCAAGCAAGTTATCTTAAAAAGCTGCTTATCCCTTTAAGATATGATAAGAACACAATACTTGGGAAAATCAATTACAACATCAAACAAGCGATAATCAAATGTCTTTGTCAAGTAATCTTCTCAATAAAATGATGATGGTTGATAACTCCATCCTCCCTAACCATTAGTAATCTCACATGACTAGTAGGAACCAAAACCGACCAAAAGAAAAAGTATACAACAAGTCAGCAGGAACCATAAAGAAGTCAGCAAGAACCATCAGTAGAAACCACCAGGAGAAACCGATCAGTAGAAACCAACCATGTGCATCAGCAGAAACAAAATAAGTGTATCAGTAGGAACCAAATATCATCAGGAGGAACAGTACCAAACAATAGCCACCAGCAGTAACAAACGTAACAGCAGTATCGATCGTATTAGCATAAAATGAGACGAGTACTAACAGCAAATAAAATACTCCATAAAACAAGCCGACAACAACTTCCTCAATTTCAGTACCAATTTGACTAGAATAATTTATCCCTTTACCTCATTACATACACACGACTACAGATCTATCTAATTAATACCATTGTCCCACGAATATTCAATTTGTACGAGGCATCCCCAAGAGTAAAGCATATATCTTATATTCACTAGCAATAATAACCCATATGAACAATCATGTCCACTTGCACGCACCACTCGCTTTCATTAAAATCCCATTTAAAGCATAAGACGACAGAACAGCAGTAATAATCATCAATATGTAACAGAATTAATACTAGGTGCAATTGGTCCCATGTGCTTGACCAATTAGATACATAACATTCCTTCTTAGGCACCATTCAATGATAATAAATATTCTTGAGTCTTTACCACCGACCCATGATAAACATATCCCATAGTTTAATTCCTTGTGAAATCCATTCAATACCAATGATTATAGTAATTAATATATGCCATAACTAAAAAATGACAACCCTTCATTACAGTAATGACCCACGATTGATTAAATAGGTACGAGGTTATTCTTCCCTTAGCTTTTAATAACCATTAATCCATGTAGTGACCCATAGATGATTGATTAATAAATAAACAATCAACATCAGTACGAGGTTTATCTTAAAAAAATTCAACAACAATCAGTACACAATAAACCCTTTAAATATTCGATCACTATGTAATATTCAATTCACGACCAGTTTATTAAATAAAATTACCTTTTTGATTCAACGCCTAAATAACCCTTTGACAAATCGATCAGTCCTTCCTTCAAACTGCTTTCTTCGACAACTTTTACCAGATCTGCTCCTTTTTCATAACTGCTCTTTATTGATAAAAACGATCATGAAAACCTTGAAACCCTAGATATCGAGAGCCACCCTCTCTGATACAAATTGTGAAAGATCGTTTAAGCCCTATCTAGGAATAGTAATATTGATTGCACAGCGGAACAATAACAAGAACATAATCAACTTTATTGAATATAAAAACTACTACTACTATTAAACTACTACTACTACACGCTCTATGCGTTTTCTAGACTCTCATTGGAGGGACTAGCTATTGATGAGATACTAAAACCAACGCCCTACCCCTCTTTATATAATAGAGAGGCTAGGGTTTACATAAAAACATAGCTTACTAATCAAGCTAGCTATTTTATATTAAGTCCCTATTGTTTCTTCTTTCTTCATTTCTTCTTATGGGTTTTGTAATCTTGTAATTCCCAACACCCTCGAAATGAAGGATCGTAAACTTGAGAATTTACGAGGGATGGATAAGGCTTTTGAAATATGTTCAGACGGAACTCGTTTTATTAAGGGTCGGAGATGGTTACCTCATCATGGTAACTTAAGGAATGTAATAATGCACGAGTCCCTTAAATCTAAGTACTCTATCCACCCAGGTTCTGATAGATGTATCAGGATCTGAAGAAACACTATTGGTGGCCCGATATGAAGGCATCCATTGCCAGATATGTGGGCAGGTGTTTAACATGTTCTAGGGTAAAGGCTGAATGTCAAAAGCCATCCGGTTTATTGGAACAGCCTGAGATTCCCATTTGGAAGTGTGAAAGAATTACGATGGATTTTATCACTAAAATACCTAGAACATTCAACGGGCATGATGCTATTTGGGTAATAGTTGATCGCCTTATGAAATCAGCTCACTTCATTCCAATACGAGAAACGGATGACATGGAAACCCTTGCTAGGTTGTACCTTAAGGAAATAGTTTCCCGACATGGAGTGCCAATATCTATCATATCGGATCATGATTCTCGTTTCACGTCAAGATTTTGGCAATCTATGCAAAAGGCCTTAGGTACTCAGATAGACATGAGTACGGCATATCATCCGCAAACCGACGGTCAAAGTGAAAGAACTATCCAAACACTCGAGGATATGCTTCGAGCGTGTGTGATATATTTTGGAAAAGGATGGGAGAAACACTTACCGTTGGTAGAATTCTCGTATAACAATAGTTATCACGCTAGTATTAAGGCAGCACCGTATGAGGCACTTTATGGGAGAAAGTGTAGATCCCCTGTCTGCTGGGCTGAAGTTGGAGAGGTACAACTTACGGGGTCCAGAGATAATCCATGAGACAAATGAGAAAATAGTTCAAATCCGACAACGCGTACAAGCTGCAAGGGATAGGCAAAGGAGTTATGCCAATATAAGACGTAAACCTTTAAAATTTCAGGTTTGAGATAGGGTTATGTTGAAAGTTTCACCTAGGAAAGGTGTCTTTCGTCTCGGAAAGCAAGGAAAGCTTAGTCCGAGATACATTGGACCATTTAAGGTTTTAGAACGAATTGGTCCAGTGGCATACCGACTTGAATTGCCGGATGAACTAAGTAATATACATGACACGTTTCACTTCTCAAATCTTAAGAAGTGTTTATCGGACGAATCACTCGTTATTCCTATTAAAGAGCTTCAATTGGACGATAAGCTCAATTTCACTGAAGAACCAGTGGAAATTATGGACCGAGAGGTCAAAAATCTAAAACACCACCGGATTCCTATCATTAAGGTACGATGGGACTCCCAAAGAGGACCAGAGTATACTTGGGAATGATAGAATCAAATTCGTGCTAAATATCCCCATCTATTCTCACCCTCGCACACTAACCATAGTTAAATCTCGAGACGATATTTTCTTTTAGGATGGGAGACTGTAAGAACCCACTAACTTCCTTTAGATTCGAAATGCCTTACTTACTTAGCTTAGGCCCTCACTAAGCACACTAGGACTAGAAATGCCTTACTAACTTAACTTAGGCCCTCACTAAGCACAAACTAGGATTAGAAATGCCTATAGGATTTTCCTGAGTTAAATTTTTTGCTTTAATATATAACTTAACTTAGGCCCTCACTAAGCACAAACTAGGATCAGAAATGCCTATAGGATTTTCCTGAGCTAAAATTCTGCTTTAATATATCCTTATGACCTAACTAACCTCTAGACAAGCTCACATATCCACCCATGCCAACCACTACTATGTTTACTTGATGTAAACATCCCGGCATGTCAAGTCAAGGTTATAAACATATTTTCACTAAGAAAACTATCACCTTAATACCCCCATATTTGTTAGAAAACCCTAAATGCCCCTATGTGTTCCCGGTTAGTTTTAAAACCCTAACTGCTTATCTGAACTAACATGAAAAGAGTTTAATACTTAGATATAAGTTACATTAGTTACCTTAGGACATATTAGAACCCCTAGATCATAGTACAACCCCCTAGAACTTAGGTACAAGTCATATAAGCACAAAACCCTAATTAGGTCATAACTTCCCGAAACTAGGTCTAAACTATCCCAAATCTTATCACCACTTAGTATAAGCTACTTAAGACATTATATTCGTTACTAAAAATCATTAGGACCCTAAATAAAACACTAAACCCTAGGTAAAACCATAAACTCTTACTATACAAAACTAGATTAAAATTTGACCTAAACACTTAAACCATGATACTTAAGCACCTTAAATTGAACAAGCAACCACCCTAGAACCTCCCTAATAGTAAGCTAGCACCCTAACACCACTAACCACCCAAGCAAGTAGGTGGATAACCTACTTGTCACCACCTTGTTCCAAACCGCCTCTTTCGGCTCATTTCTACCACAACCGGCCTATGGCGCCCCCTAGCTACCACCATAGCTGCTCCTCATCACAATCTAGACCTGCCACACCATCCCATAGCTTAGCTTAGTCGATTTCCCCTGCCATGATACCTAGCAGCCCATGACTTGGTCACCACTCCATACGCGGGCTATAAATACCCTCCTCTCCTCTCTATTTATCTTCACACCTTTCTCTCCTCTCTACCTCACACCTTTCTATAGTCTAAGACCCTTAGAAGCTTTAGAGAACAAGTAGCGAAGCCTTGGCCTAGGCGAGTTGTGGTTTGAGCCGAAGGAAACCCTAGAAACCCTTATAGTCTCGTTAAACCTTACACGACCTAGGTAACCTTTAATTTACATATATTAGTCTTAGAATAGACCTAGGATTCTTAGTATAAGACTTAGAAACCATAGGATAGTCTTAAACCTTCCCGTTTGCATGCTTTCTTTTCGTAACCCTAGTTTTAGTCGAATTGCATGTTTACGTGTTATATAGCTTATTTACATGATATAATCTGAACTATATGACTTATTTGAACTTATATGAGCTAAACATAAGATTAGAAACCTAGTTGTTATGATAAAATATGAATTACATGCATTTAGGACTAGTTTTGCAAAACATTACATGCATTGGGGTATATATCATAAATTCCTGAAACTATAGAGTCTAGAGACTGTATTTGACATTTCCTAGAAGTTATTATTGTAAGGACTTATTTTGCAAAATATTAAAAACTTAAAACAAGTTATAAACTAAAAAGGACTAATATTGCAAATAATATAAACTTAAGGGTAAGTAGGGTAAATAATAAAAGTTAGTATTGTATTATTGTCATTTCTTTAGAATATATAAGTATAGGGATTAAATGTGCAAAAGTTAGAAATTTATATGCTTAATTGTTATAAGTTTACAATATAGGGTAGAAAATGTAAATATATAAACTTAAAAGGTAAAAATGGACTGTTTTCATATAAATATAAAACCTATTTAAGTTAGAAGCATAACACAATACTAGGGAGCTTCATGCGAGGAGTACTATTTGGATATTTCGTTTTGACGAGTTTGTTGGGTTTACGAATTAAAGTGCCATGATTCCTCGAACGATTATTGCATGTACTTCTAAGTTATGATGGCCTGAACGGTGTTATGTTATAACTAAACCTTAATAACAACATAACTCAATAATAGGGAGCTTTGTGTGAGGAGTATTAACTTCTTAATTATGATGGCCCGAACGGTATTATGTTAATAACATAATACAATAGTAGGGAGCTTCATGTGAGGAGTCATATACTTCTGAATTACAATGGCCCGAACGGTGTTATGTTATATATAAAAACCTAATAGTAATTAGTTAAGAAAACCTAGACTAAGACTTGACATACACACACCTACACTACCCCCAGGATACGTGAGTGAGTTGTCTAAACCCCTACTTTACTTACCTTAAGACCCAGGTGAGTTTTCATAGCCTCACTTTTAAATGTTTTACAACCCTGTGAGGGGGATACATGCTTTAAACCGAATACAAGTCTTTTTCTCTGGTTATTGCACGGGTAAACTAACTGCCATCATTACATAACCAAAATTCATGAATCTAATCGTTTGGGATATTTTACCCACGCGAACGCGAATATAGTTGATAGATCTATTTGAGTTTGACAACTCCCGTTGGTACTAACATCTTACTGGATGATACCAATAAGTACTATATTTGAACCCACTGAAGGTTTAACTTTGGCAAGTTATCCTTCCTGTCCCCTCATGGTTTGGTCTGCAGACCCCATGACTCGGACTGTTAACGTGTGGTTCATGAGCTTAGTGCAATACACCTTTTATCTCTAAAACCTGTCCACACATAGGGTTTAAGCTGAACCCTGTGGAACTTGTATTCATACCTTAACTATTTAAACCTATGACTCTCACTCAACATTCGTGTTGACTTTTAAGCATGTTATCTTAGGTAATTAGGCACTATAGGAACCCTAACACGGAGAAGTACTGGACATGAGGACGTCCAGAATAGTTATCATTCATCAGTTTTGTGTCATAAAACGTATCTTAGGGACATCTCTTTTGGTAAAAGTACATCTTTTACTGTAAAAACTCTGATAAATAAATGAATGATAACACCTTTTTCAAAAATGTCGCTTTTCGAGTCGTTTTCTATTATCTTGTCTTTGTTTCCATGAGTAATACCCCAAACACTTATTCCGCTGCGATCAGTGAAAAACGGGGGTGTTACATAAAAAAATGTCATATAACCCCTATAAGCACATTAATAAGCAATTCAAACAACCCCTATGGGCTATGAGCAGTTGTTCTAATAAGTAATCCCAAACAGCCCCAATAAGTATAAGTAGTTTCAATAATAAAAAAAATCTTCAATAGCCCCTAAAAGTAGTTTCTCTTGAAAGCAACCCCTTATAGGCTTTATATCGACAATTACTATAGTGTGTACAAATGACTTAATGAGAGTTCAAGCAAATGGCAATTATAAAAGTTATAGAGATTGCATGATGACCATAAATATGCCGGTCATTAAGATTTTGACATGTAACAACTCATGTATCTAAATACTTCATTCTGCTTATTAAAAGCAAACTGTATGAAGTTGATTACTTCGTACTGCTTATAACATCTTATTTCAATCATGAAAGTCAAATACGCACTATAATTAATCAATCCTAGAAACCCTTATAAACACTTAAATGTTGTATAGAAAACAATAAATAGCTTAAATAAGCAATACCAAACTCCCCATAATGTCAAAATACTGCTTAGTTACGGATTTTACATATAATATGATCCCTAATAAGTAAAAACAAAATAATGCTTTTGTTTCAGCTAGTTGTGTGCAACTGCCCAAAACCTGACATATAAAACACTTAACTCTTAGAGCACACGGTAAGGTAACGTGATTTCGTGTATTATATCTTAACGTGGTACGTTAAAGGGTGCATTATTGTACCGATGGGGTGTGTTATAAGCACGTTAACGTGCTGTGTTGAAGGCTTAACCCAGCGTTAAGCTGCATAAGGTTAAAAAAATTTATACTTTGAACCCTACTAACGTTAATATATCCGTTGCATTCAAAATACTAAATTTCATTGTAGCCCTTATCTTATATTACCGTTACAAACAGCTATTTTTTGTTAAAAAAAAAAGAAAAAAAAGTACACTTATTTAAACCTATTTTATTACAACTATAAATACCAATTTAACAAACCATTTTTTTCACACTTCTACTACTCAATTACTCTACAATACACTTCTATTAGCAAATAAAAAAAAATGCCAGGAGGCAACAACAACAACAACGAATCGTTCACGAATCTCCTCGGTGGGTGGAATAACCCATACACGGGTTCTTCCTCAAATCCAAATTGGAATAACCCAAATACGGGTTCATCGTCAAATCCGAATTCGGTACGTCGAGTCAAGAAGTTTTTGCACAACATCAAGTTTTCCAATATTGGAACGAAAGCCAACAAAACAACCTAAATTCCAATTTCCAAAATCCCCAATTCATACAACAATCACAAACCGAAACAAATGAAGTTCCCAAAACACCTACGTCTCCACCAAAGTCTAAAAGTCATGGTAAATGAAAGGAAAAAAATCCAAAGACCCAGTACCAGACGAGGATAATGAACAATCTGATAACGTGAAGAATCGTTGGATGCCAAGTGAGGAAAAATTATTAGCTGGGTGTTGGGTGGCATGTTCAAAGGATTCGTGTGTTGGGCCGTTCTTAATCTCGCAATACGTTATGGCAACGGATATTACGTGAGTTCAATAAAAAAAATTTCAAACCCGCAACAAGGATATGCTACAAAGCAAATGGAAAACGTTGAACCGTGATTGAAATAAGTTCAACACTGCTTTCAAACGGGCGCAATGGGACATTAAAAGTGGGGAAGGTGATGTGGATATCCTAAAACGGGCTTACTAAACGTATCGTGACGAGCACAACAACACGCCATTTTGCAACGACGAGGCTTGGAACGTTTTACGTAAACATCACAAATGGGACGCTCTGGATCCGGTTGATTTAACCGGCGATGTCTCAAGCCAAACAAACGAGGCTTTGTTTGGTCATGATGAAGAACCACGACCTATTGGAAAAAAGCGGGCTTTGAAGAAACAAAAATCAGAGACAAGGACAAGTACCGGAGGTTCCTTTTCTTTGTTCAATTTCGGGAGGCTATGCACCAAGAGTTTTGGGCAAAACGTGAAGATGCGACCAAGGCGTATCGGGCGGCCGCAGAAAGAGAAGAAACTATGACGCGGTTGAAGGAGTTTGAATTTTTGTTGCTCGAAACGAAAGACAAAGATCCACACTATGAGGCATTGATCAATATGGAAAAGGACCGAATCATCATGAAATATAGGTTGCCTCCTCGTCAAGAATGAATAATTGTGTTATGTTATGTTTTTTTTTTAATTTCTTACTATTTTTTAGCGTTTTTTTTTTTAAATTCCGTATTGTAATGTGTTTATCGAATTAATGTTACGGTTTTAAATAAACGAAGTATTTGTTAAAGTTTGGGGTTAAAATTGAAAATAATTGAGGTAAAGAGAGGGAGAGGAGAAGAGAGATTTGTTATTGTGTGTTATTGGATTCTAGGATTAGGCATTTGTATTTATACTAAATCCTAATCTACTAGAATCTTGTTAACTTGATCACCAAGTTAAGCAAAACCCTTGTATTCCCTCCCTTTGGTCAACTACCTTGAGGGGTAGATTAGGACTTTCCTAATCTTTGATTTATTAGTTTATTTATCAATTTAATACTAATAAACAACAAATAAATTTTTTAACTTATTATTTATTTAGGCGCTATATAATAAATACTTAAGTTAAATGACTTATAAATCATTTTAGGTGTTAATATAATATAAATATATTTTTTATATTTTAACTTTAGGTATATAAGTGTATTTGTGTATTACCTTATAGGCTCACATGTACTTAGTCATATAATTACGTAACGTGTATTGAGCATATTCCATTAGGTTGTTTGGGGTGGGGTATGCCCCTTCATTTATGTTTACTTCAAGGCTTCTCCTCGATCGATCAATATATTCTTACTTACCGAAAATAAAGACTAGTTAGGTACCATAGGTAGAGCGTATTCCAACACTTTCGATAACTACGTGACATTGCCTCCTTGCCCAGGTAGATCTACTTTCTAGACCTCACCTATTCTTTTTGGAGTACTGGACGACTCAGATGGGCAAATAAAACAAAACCTATCAATTACGCCTTTACGGGCTGCCACATATAGCTTTCGTTATGTTGTACCATTGGTTATTGCTCTGTTTACGAATGACCCAATCTATCTATGGCAACCACCCCTACTTTTAGTAGAAGGAGATGTGCACATAGGAAAGCGCGAAATATACTAACATGCATCCAGTGCCTTCACTTGTGAACAATAGGGAGCCATTCTGTTGATTGCTTCTCTGCCCCCAGCTCTAACAAACCGGTTTTTCTTTCTCACGGAATTAGGGAAATCATTAATTTCTTCTTCCTTCTTTCGATAAAATATACTGAGATAGGCTGGGAAATCCCCCTATGATAGACAGGTGGCAACTTGACCTCTAAGTAAGGACAGGAACACCCATGCTAAATCAAACACTAGAATCATGAAAAGATTCTTTCTAAAAGTATAAAATCTTTATTTTATTATGATGATTGGGATGAAAATAAATAAAAAAAATTGTAAAATCATTAGCCATGAAACAAGTAGTGGCTAAAAGAAAAAATATGTATTATTCTATTGTTAATTCATTAAAGGCTACAAAATATTAAAAAACTAATATTATCTTTAGTGGCGACAAAATCGTCGCAAAAATTAGAAATATAATATTTTTGGCAAAACTAAATTTGCATCCAAAATTTTGGCTCGAAAATGTTTTCCTGCTCAACCGTTAGCGACGACACATCATGACTAAAGGTTTAATACAAAATAATATATTCCAATTAATATTTAAAATGAAATATAATTAGTTACTATATATACATTTTAAATAAAAAACACATTTTTGGTATACGCAAAACTAAATTTATTTATTTTTAAAAATTTAATAATATTTTTCTCGGATTAAATCGTTGAAAAGTTAATAACAAGTTTAACTTGTATTCGTCATGTTTGTTTCAAAATAATGTGAGTCATATAAATCGTGTTAGCGATAATCCGGATTATATGTATGGTATACGGAACAATATACATACTATGAGATTATATGATATGCTATAATATATATATATATACATATATATATATATATATATATATATATATATATATATATATATATATATATATATATATATATATATATATATATATATATATATAATCTCCGAGGATTACATAGGGAAATATGAATCCCCGGGTCGTTCTCCCCACGAAGGCTGAAAATTGAGCTCGTTGGTTCGGTATCGAGTGTCGTGAAGTGAATGTGAAGGGGGTTTTATGGAAACTTACACTACAAGAAAGCTAAAAGAAATATAAAAGGCAATGGGGACAATTAATGATGCACAATTAAGTAAAAACATAAATGGGAAATAAAAAAGCTAAAAACCCGGGCTATCCCTGAGTTTTCTAAGGCAACTTCATAAAATAAAAGTCCTAAAGGCACAAGCTAAAGTTCCTAGGGGCCTAAATGCAAATTAAAACTTTTTAGAAATTTAAAACTATTTTTTTAGCATTTTATTTAATTTTAAATGAATTAAAACTAATTTTAAATATTTAAAAGTATTAAAAATGCACCTAATTATGAATTATACCTAGAAAAATTCAAATTTAGTTTTGAAAAATCTAACTTAACCTAAAACTAATTTTAAAATTAAAAATATATTTTTTTAGGCTTTTTCTTGATTTTTTAAGAATTAAAAATGATTTAAATTGATTAAAAACTAATTTAAATTAAGAAAAATAGTAAATGAAATTAGAAAAATCTAAAAATTTGCAGTAAATTCTAAATTAATGTTCTAAACCTAGGAAAAATAAAATTACCTAAGAACTAAACACTAATAAGCAGTTTCAATAAGCTCTTAACAATAAGCTCTTTTTCACCAAATTTCACCAAAAGCTCACAGAATGTCCAAACAACTTATATAGCTCAAAACAACTTAAATCAACAAGAAAAGAACTTAGATTAAGCCAAATAAGCAATGAGCAGATGCAATTTTAAGACATAAAAATAAGCTTGAACACCCTACTTTAAGTACTTCTAAAACCTAGGTAAAAGCTAATTAAGCCAAACAAAAAGCAGATTCTAGAACCCTATACTAAGAACTACTTATAACCTCAAAAGCCCTAAATTCTAACACCAATTGCACACTTAAATTGTCCCTAGATCAGATCTATTAAGAAACCTATTGTTGCACTATTATGAAGATCAGGTTGAGTAGGCTACTTGCAGATCAATTTTAGACCACCAAATGATTATGGAAATGTTTGATTAAGAGATTTTTTGAAGTTTGCACTATGATTTAACACCACAATCAATTGCAAGCACTATGGAAGCTATATGATGCCTTAAATTAATGCTAGTTCAGGTGTGCTTAGACATGTTTTAGGTTTATTTTGACTTTTTAATTGCAAAGTAAGTTTGACTTAAATGAAATTCTACTGCTTAGATCTTAACCTAAATGATATATTAAGCTAATTTGTGACTTGATTACCCTAAATGCAACCTAACTTTAACAAATTTCAAAGATCATAGATGCAAAAACATACTAAAGCACACACTAAGGAGACTTGAAGTGAAATTTTGACTTTTGGCTAATAACCTACCCATTTTTATGCTTGAACTAACTTATATTAACCTAGTGTAGACTAGTTATGCAGAAAGATCAACAAGCAAACAACAATAGCACAGTAAACTACCCTGATCCAATCACCCCTTATATAAGCAGTTTCACTAACTTAAGCAGATTTAAACTTTAATTTACCAATCCAATGATCAAAACTCTAATCTTAACTATTATTAAAGCTATTTGAACAATAAAATTCAGCAACTAACAACAAGATCTCAGATTTGCAGATATGGCAATATCAAAGCAGAAGCAATATTAAAACTTAACTAGAGCTTATAAAAACACAACTAAAGCACAAATTAAGCTACAAACAACTAAATTAAGCAACAATAAGTAGATTTAAGCTAATAAAGCAGTAACTAAGCTAATAATAGATAGAATGCAAAAATTAAAAATGAAACGTACTTGATAATTTGGTTATGAAAGGGATTAGACATCTGGAAGCTAAAATAGACTCACAAAAGCTATGGAACAGCTTTCATGAGCTTATCAGAAGGGATATGAGCTTTTGCAAGCTTATGCACACTTAAGTTACCTAATTTTTTTTTTATTTTTTATTTTTTTAAGTATTTTTTTAGATTTTTTTGGTTATTTAAGTTAAACTATATAAAAGCAGGTTTTGACTATTTAAAAAATCTTAAACTTATCTAGGTGAGCTTATATGATAAGAAAGTAAGAGCTTTTACACTAAATGGGGTTTAAAAGGAAATTTGCATAAAAACGGATTAAGAAGAACAAGTAGTAAATTTTATTAAACTTTAAGAAGATTATACTATCTCAAGAGCAGCATTACAATAAACTTAAACAAGAAAAGTAACTTTAACCCTAAATTTGCCCCTAAACTATACCTAGATACTACACGTTTACAACCATGATCAGGGGAGGTATTTATAGACCTCAAGGAAGCTAGGGTTTGCTCTCAGAAGCTCCCAGAAACTAATATCCACCGTTTGATCAAAATCCCACCAATAATGTCAGCATTCCATTCATCCTAGACCCTTGGATCACCTTCTAGTCTATTCGGTCCAATCAAATTCTCTCTTTTTGCCACGTTAGAGGAATTATGATAACTGATGCGTGGGAATTGCACCAGGTTTTACCTCTCAAGGGATCTTGAGAAGCTTACAACCCCCACCAGGCAGTGTACCTGATCGATGTAGTATAGTATAATGACAAGTACCGGGGGATTGATCGTTCAGCTAGGAATAGTGTCGCTAGGCTTAGAAAACCTAAAGACTAGGTCTAGAGATGAGGGATGATTCTTTTTGTATTTTTTTATTTTTATGAAAGCAAGTAAAAATCTCGGGTTTGAAGGAGTTGGGCGGAATTAGTTGCTAATCAACTAACCCAATACTAAAGATGCAATCAAAATAAAATACTAATAATGAAAATAAACTAAATTATACTAGAGTTGTGAACAATATGTGGGAGAATTGTGTTTCCTTAGATTTCACTACTCCCTAGATATCTTTTACATGTTAATTACTTGTTATAGTTGCGTGGTTGATGGATTGTATTCCTTAATACCATTCATGGGGTGGCGTACTTAATTCCCCAATCCTATAAGCGCCTACTTCACTCCTATGTCGAGCCGGCTAAGAAGCTCCTAACATAGGATCACTAGAATTTGCTTATGCATTAAATACAACCAATAAAACCTAGTACACATCGGTTCATGTTTCTTAAGACGTTCAAGCAAGTTACACAATGGAAATCTGCCAGTTTTCTTAAGCCTAACATTTAAATCATTCATCCAATACAACCATAAACAAGTAATCAACACATAATTAACATCTAGGTTTCATTAGATCTAAGCAAACACAAGATAAATCTAGCCTAGCATGTTGAAATCAAGACAAGCACAAGATATAATCAACCAACACATAGACATATTGATTGAATTAAGAGAAGACTTATCTCAATTGAACATGAAATGATTCAAGGGGTGAAAACCCTTGAAAACACTGTAAAATATAACCTAGGGTTTACAAGGTTCGACCCTAGTTTTCTCCACACAAGTTCCCCTTCTTATGAATGAAAAATAGAAAACTATATATAGAGTTTGATAGGTGACGACGTCAAGAACAAAAGTCTGACGCCGTCATCTCGCTGCCAAATAGTTCCTCGGACTGCCTAGATCTGGGTCTGACGCCGTCATGTATTCACCTTATGCAGGCCGTCACCAATTTAACTCTTGACGCCCTTGTTGTGACGCCGTCAGGTTTGCACTGGGCCGTCACCACTTTTACTCTTGACGCCGTCAGGATCTTCCACTTGACGCCGTCAGGTACTGTTCTCAGCATGGAAAATTAAGTCTTTGGCGTTTTCTTCACTTTTATGCTCCAAAAACGTCCGAATTGCATCCTTTTCCAAAATTCACTCCCAGAGTACCTAAAATCATAAAAGGAACGATTTAGGGCAATATTTGATCAAATAAATTCAATTCCGGGCTTAAATGACCCCCTAAAAGTGGTTCATTTTTCGCCTCATCATATACCCTTACACTTGAGATTTGCTTGTCCTCAAGCAAATGCGCTTTTATTCTAATCAAAATACAAGTTAGAGGTCATTTAACACTAACATAAAAGTAATTACAACAAACAATCGTTCCACTAAAGACCAAAGACAAGCCCGGAGGTCATACACTAGCACCTCACAAATTGTGTTTAGATACTCTCATATCTCGGGTGTAATAAAGTAATATCACAATATAGAAATGGAAAACATCTCTCACTACCTGTCATAGCAAAATAGATTACCATAGGCTTGGGAAAGGATCAAACCTCCACCACATGGCGTAAGCACCTAGGATAAACTATCAAAGAGGTCTTTTAAAGGGTTGTAACGTTAGGTGTAGGGATATGGAATACACGGTTTTGTTGGATATAGGTAGTCTTTACTGGTGGCGAGTTAACAATCTTGGTTAATTCCATGTACAATAAGGCGTTGCTAAGCCAAGACTAGACTCGACTTAAGCTAATAAATGAAAAATAACAAAAACATAAAATGAACATAGAATGAAACGGGATGGTAGTCCGTATGTTTTTCTCTTTTATTTTTTTTTTCTTTTTTTTTCGATCTTTTTTTTTTTTTTTTTTTTTTTTTTTTTTTTTTTTTTTTTTTTTTCATACACTCTTACCCTACCATCCAAAATAATACATCATAGGGAATGAAAATTCCCCTTAAACTTGAATCTTTACGTACTTTACAATAAACTAATCTAATTACTCGAATCAAGATAATCAAAACACTTGGAGTACTTTTAAGATTAATGTACATATGGGGGTAATAAATGATGTTCTTCCCCATTACTCCATAATATTAGTACTTTACCCATGAGTCCCAATCGTCCCAAAACAATATGTACAAGGATACGACTCGACTTAGCAACCATTTAATCAATTAGATAATTAACTTAGGGTTTAAACAAATAACAATAATGCACTAAAGATGAGTGCATACACGGAAGGCTAAGGCGATTTGGGTGTACATTTAAGTGGGGTGTAACAAATTCTTCCTTTAAGTAAGATGCTTAAAGTTAGAAACGAAAAGATAGGCTCGGAGGGGAGTACTAGGGGTTTCGTGTACTAAAAATGAGTACAACGCTAATGGTGTGGGAAAAATTAATTGACTTAACTAGCCAAGTAATATGACTTAAATGGTCAAGTAATTATGATACGGGTTTAACACAAGGGTGATCCTAATGCCTCTTAACATGTAGTAAATCCTACTACACGAATGTAGTCTCATTAGCGGTCTCGGGATGCATCACTAACGCAAGTTCTAGAATCTAAATGCTACCGGTACACACATAAGCACTAATAGTAAATGCTTTTCCTATCAAATCTAAAGGCAAACCTCACATATTTGGGTGGAAATTTTTTTAAGTGGTACGGTTTTGTGCTAGTCATACAACCTCCTATCCATGAGACGCTTGCTAAGGCTAAAGTTTCACTCCTAAATGTTGTAAAAAATTTTAAATTTGGTGCTAAAATTACACTAACAAGTATTTCTCATAGTTTTATTACACATCTACTATCAAACAAACAAACTCAAGCGAAAGTGTATCTGTAAGGTATCATCATTTTACCCTCCCCTTACACTTAGGATGAACATTGTCCCCAATGTTCAAGTAAAGAATGTAAAAGTGAAATAAGTAAAACGAATGAAATCAAATACTCCCCTGATTCGCTCGGTATGGATAATAAGGTGGCCAGGTTAGATCTTCCTCCAAGAAAATGAACATTCAAAGCTTCCCTTCCAGAATGTAAATCATCTTCTTGTCATACATAACCTGTAAAACCTGAGAAAACAGACAAGGCAACCTCGCATAAAATTGGCGGCAATCTACATTTGCTAATAAATCCTAGAAAACAAAATAAGATATAATGCTTGTGGAATGATGTTTGCAGAATTCCTGGAGATTATAAAACATATGATTCAACAAAAACCTTAAAACTCCGTTAGAAAAACAAAACTAGGTAAAATTTCCAGATTTTTACACGTGACGCCGTCAAGAGTAAACTCATGACGCCGTCAGAAGTGACCTGCAGAAATTCTTATGTTAAGTTTCTAGAAAATTTCTGGAAAAACTTTCGTCCTACTTCCTGGAAAATCCTGCAAAACATCATTATGACTCGATCCAAGCATTTGACTCTAACAAATACGAATATACATGTTCATTTAATATTGTGGAGAATCATGATCGGTTTTGTTTCTTAAAAACATATTTGGGGTTTCCCCTTACACTTATCTTTTGCAAAATACCTTTATATGTAATTAAGACGAAGTTAAAAACAAAATAAAGCATTTTCACAAGTTTATTTGAAACATGATCTACCAACAATAAGAATAAAACATGCATACGGAAGCAAATAACAAACAAACAAAAATAAAAATCACACAAAACATGGGTTGCCTCCCAAGAAGCGCTTTTCCTTATTTACGAGTCTTGTAGCTAGACTCAAGGTCATGTGTTACTACGTGATCTCATCGTTGGTTTCATTCTCTAGGTCATCTCCTATCTCGGTATCGCTTTCATAGCGCATGTATTTTAGGTCCTCGAACTCAAATACATCTGTTCGATACTTGGACCCAAGCTTACTAGCATCCTTAAAGAATCCACATGATAAATCCGAAGTGTTCTTACATCCTCTCCGAACATCATCATCACATAGGATGAGTTGAGAACTTAGCTTATCAAGCCATTCACAATCTATTTCTTTGAGATCTCTTCTCTTGTATGGTGTTTGGTAAGACACCCTCCTAATTCCATCAGTGAAGGTCATGATCCCGTTCTGTTCATCAATTATTAAATTAGTGATTTCACATAAAGGTGCTCCGAAAACAACTTGTGACAACCTTGGGTCAACATAGTCTTCGATGTTGTCTACGATCGTAAATTCCGTAGTGAATGCCATATTTCCTACGAATACCTGGATTTCATGATCTCTACCTACCACATTCTCTCCCTTATAAATCATTCCCCATCTGCAGATATTGTTACAGTGAAATAGGGACATAAAATTCTTAGGTAGGAATGCGTTAATGTAGACACTATCAAAATACTTATGACCGATCATGCAGGGGATTTTGAGATTATCCGGATCACGTCGCCTTATTCTCCCCGATCCTCCATCCTTTGATCCATATAGATTCCCTTCCAGTGACGGACGGTACTCGTACACCTCCTCATTACCCCTACGGAAGATTACCTTCATGATGCCATTGGTGAATAATGCACTACTATCCTTCTCATCCAGGATTACTCTCGATTCATCGACAAACGGTTTCCCGAGAACAAGATTAGTTAATCTCAGATTAGTGATGGAGTCTATGTCATCGACCACAGTGAGGTCAATGTTGTAGACAAGTTCTCCAATCATAACTGACACGTCTTTCATTGTCCCTGGGTTGTTGATCCCTTTATACACCGTGCGTTCAGGGAAGGCTTCATGGTAAAGGGAAAGGGGGATTATGTTGACAGGGAGGCTAGGATCTATATGAGTATCGGTAAAGAGCCTTTTCCTAAGAGTGCAGGAAATCATGAAAACTTTAAAGTTGCTTCCCTCAGTCCTATCACTAATCCTATTAGCCACACCCACCAAATATTTCTCGGGTTCCTCTATAATAGACTTGCCCGAGATTGCTAGATTTCTCGTATGCTCTTCCGACCTCTCTTTTACTTCACCCAATTTGCTAGACTCTTGAGTGACGGAATCCTCAGATGAGTTGGTAGGGCTCTTGGTTAATTCGTGGTCTAACCTTGAGGTTTCATCCTTAGCTTTATGATCCATATGTTCAGCTGGTTGTTAGCTCAGGTTAGGTGTGGGAGCGGATATTGTGGTGATGGTATTTACAAAATGGATTGGTCCTAGGGGGTTAACAGGATCTTTCACTTTTGGTGATAGATGTTTAAATAGCTTACTAGGACTTTTTATTTTCACAGGAGAGGTTGGCTGATTCGTGACTGTAACAGATTTGACCTCTTCAGCTTGAATCGGTTTATTAACAGCGTGCTCTTTAATAGCAGTTAACATATTACAAATCTTGTTATTCATATCGGCTTGCTGTTGTCTAAATTTAGCCTCGAGCGTAGAGAGCTGTAATTCTTGAGATAGAATGAACTTTCGCAAGGCATCTTCACAGCTTTGCCTAGGAGTGCTCTGTGATGGAAAATGCTCGGACCATTCGAGTGGGGAGGAGTCATTGAAGGATACGCTCCGTGTTTGGTACCCTCTGAAATTAGGTTTATCCTTCCATGCCTCATAGGCCTCGTTAAAGTTTCGAGGACCTCGACCAACGTGTGACGATGTGTTTTGGAATCTCCATGCAGTTATGAGTTTCGTGAGGGCCATTACACAATTTACATGAAGAAGCGATTTTGCTCACTTGACTTGAAAGTTTAGGAGCTTCGATAGATTTCATGAGAGACTTGACTCGACCTTCAAGTTCCATGATCCTACGGTCGGGAGTGCTAGAATTGTTCGAAGGCAAAGATATTGCCTTGACCGTTTTGTTTAAATCACGGGGATCATTCCAAATTTCGTTGTCATAGAGAGCAAGATCTTCTATGAGTTCCCATGATTGTTCCGAGCTTAGATCACGTAGCTTACCACCGGCCGATTGGTCAATGGCTCGCCTTGTGGAGAGATCGATATGGTCATAAAAAATTTGGACTTGGAGCCAAAGATCTATGCCATGATGAGGGACTTTTTGGAGTAAGTCCTTGAATCGAGTCCATGCTTCATATAGAGTTTCACCTTGACGTTGTTGGAACATCAAGATATCATTTCTAAGCTTGGTAGTTCTCCCCGGTGGGAAAAATTGAGCAAGGAAACGAGTGGTGAGATCATCCCATGAGGTGATGGATCCTGCGGGTAAACGTTCAAGCCATTGACTAGCTTGATCACGTAGAGAGAATTGGAATAGGCGTAATCGGGTCGACTCTCTAGTTTTAGCATCAAGGTCTATAGAATCTACGATTTTAAGGAAGTCCTTGAGATGTTGATTTGGATCTTCTGAACGAAGTCCATGGAATGCACATCCGCTTTGCACCAACCGGATGGTGTCGGATCGCAAGGGAGACACATTGGCTCCTTGGGTGAGCTCAATGGTGTTTCGATAGCCTTGGTGGCTAGGTCGGGAGTACTCTCCTAGGGTTTGGGGCCTAAGAGGTTGGTTAACTAGTGATGGGTTTTGTGGGTGGTCTTGAATTGGTGGGTTGATGGGTTCAAAGATGTTACCACCTTCCATAATGTCGGATGGTAAAGAGTTACGAACAAAAACACGAAGAAATAAGATAGACTAAAGAGAACCTAAAAATAAAAATAAAATCCTACTAGAAAGGAATCTAGCAAGTAGACCTAATAAAAAGAAATTCTAACCTAGACAATAACTATTCCCCAGGCTGCGGCGCCAAAAACTTTGATGCGTGGGAATTGCACAAGGTTTTACCTCTCAAGGGATCTTGAGAAGCTTACAACCCCCACCAGGCAGTGTACCTGATCGATGTAGTATAGTATAATGACAAGTACCGGGGGATTGATCGTTCAGCTAGGAATAGTGTCGCTAGGCTTAGAAAACCTAAAGACTAGGTCTAGAGATGAGGGATGATTCTTTCTGTATTTTTATATTTTTATGAAAGCAAGTAAAAATCTCAGGTTTGAAGGAGTTGGGCGGAATTAGTTGCTAATCAACTAACCCAATACTAAAGATGCAATCAAAATAAAATACTAATAATAAAAATACACTAAATTATACTATAGTTGTGAGCAATATGTGGGAGAATTGTGTTTACTTAGATTTCACTACTCCCTAGATATCTTTTACATGTTAATTACTTGATATAGTTGCGTGGATGACGGATTGTATTCCTTAATACCATTCATGGGGTGGCGTACTTACTTCCCCAATCCTATAAGCGCCTACTTGAATCCTATGTCGAGCCGGCTAAGAAGCTCCTAACATAGGATCACTAGAATTTGCGTATGCATTAAATACAACCAATAAAACCTAGTACACATCGGTTCATGTTTCTTAAGACATTCAAGCAAGTTACACAATGAAAATCTGCCAGTTTTCTTAAGCCTAACATTGAAATCATTCATCCAATACAACCATAAACAAGTAATCAACACATAAATAACATCTAGGTTTCATTAGATCTAAGCAAACACAAGATAAATCTAGCCTAGCATGTTGAAATCAAGACAAGCACAAGATATAATCAACCAACACATAGACATATTGATTGAATTAAGAGAAGACTTATCTCAATTGAACATGAAAGGATTCAAGGGGTGAAAACCCTTGAAAACACTGTAAAATATGACCTAGGGTTCGACCCTAGTTTTCTCCACACAAGTTCCCTTTCTTATGAATGAAAAATAGAAAACTATATATAGAGTTTGATAGGTGACGGCGTCAAGAACAAAAGTCTGACGCCGTCATCTCGCCGCCAAATAGTTCCTCGGACTGCCTAGATCTGGGTCTGACGCCGTCATGTATTCACCTTATGCAGGCCGTCACCAATTTAACTTTTGACGCCCTTGTTGTGACGCCGTCAGGTTTGCACTGGGCCGCCACCACTTTTACTCTTGACGCCGTCAGGATCTTCCTCTTGACGCCGTCAGGTACTGTTCTCAGCATGGAAAATTAAGTCTTTGGCGTTTTCTTCACTTTTATGCTCCAAAAACGTCCGAATTGCTTCCTTTTCCAGAATTCACTCCCAAAGTACCTAAAATCACAAAAGGAACGATTTAGGGCAATATTTGATCAAATAAATTCAATTCCGGGCTTAAATGACCCCCTAAAAGTGGTTCATTTTTCGCCTCATCAATAACATCTGATGATGTGTCAGTATTCTTCTGGAAGGTACGAGGTTTGTTCGATTGATACGAGGTTAAATGGTGAAGATAGGTGTGGTAAAAGAAGCGCGGGAAAATTCATTTATCCAGGGTAATAAATGAAAACGGGTAAGGTGTTGGGTTTCGGGTTGTGGGTGTGGGAACCGGGTAAAATATTAGGGATGTGGGCTTATGGGATTAGTGGGTTAAGGGTTTATTTGATTTGGGTTTTATTTATTGGATAAGTGTGTATAATGGATCCGGTATAGGTAAGGTTTAAATCAAATGGACCTTTTGTGTAATTTCTGAAAATAAAGGGACTACTTCTGCTAATCTTCAAAGGTGTTATCCAAGTGCCTATTTTGACAACTCCATGATTCCTTGAGGGCTTGACTTGGCATTCTTCAAAAATTCTCTTTTCGGGGACTAACCATGACAACTTTGAAAGTAGAAGGACTATTTTTGCCAATTCTTCAAACTTAACTTCCAAGGACTTCATTTGACATTTCTTGAATTGTGGTGGACTTGTTTTGACCTTTTGAGCTTTCTTTGACTATTTTTGCTTCCCCGGTTCTGGCTTTTTACTCTTTCCATTTCTCGTGCTCGTTTTTGTTGTTTTTAGCTTGGTTTTTATCTGTTTCTCATATTTTCTTACCTGCATGAACAAAAACACAAAAACATATATATTTGGAATTTAATTGTTAGTTTTTGGTTTTTTTGGTCAAATAAAGGTATGTGTTTTCACACATACCATTATACGTGTGATCTTTCATAATATCTAACGGTAATTGAGTGGTAGCTAATAACCGTGATTATACCTTATGATCACGTAAGTCAGGTTAATGAAAATCGGGATATAAAGACAGTTGCTTAATATGTTTAGCTTGAATAGTAGGGGATGTGATAAACTTGTTTACTAGGATGATTTTTTTCAGATTATACTTGGCTTTTTATTTGTATCAATAATATACTTTGAACGCTTGCTCAAGGCTTGCAATCAATGAAATGTAATGATTCTTTTATAAAAAACTTTAAGCGATAATGAATATGCGATCTTCAATAATACATGACGGTGATTAATTAGCTATTAAAGAGAACCGTGATCACACAGGTTGTTCATGCAAGTAGTGATAATGATTGAATGGTAATGATGCTTGATTCTATACAACAGTAAACCACATTCTATATTGTAATAACGAGAACCGTGATCGCACATGATGTTCATACAAGTCATGTTAAAGATGCTTGAGTCTATATAATGTAATAAATTACATTCCATATTGTGATATTATGAATAATAAACCACACTTTATATTATAATACCTGCCCTCTATAGGTTTCATATAAATAGTTTCGGAAGTGATAACACTTGCTCAAATGACTTAAAATAGAATATAGTCTTTGGATGTCACCTTGTATATGGGTTGTCAATACAATCGATTTAGTAGAAAGATACCGTCATACTATTTGATATAAAGGAATCATTGCATTTCGTACGTGATGTTCACACAAGTTAAGTTATTAATGATTGATGTTAATCATACTTGATTCTATACTATACACTAAATTATGATAAACATGAATAGCCACGACTTTTTGGCTTCTAGCCATGCCTTTGGGTTGTGTCTAAAAGGCCCGATTATTGTAGCACGTTGTGTTCTTTTTGGGAAAAGGAAATGAGGATGAGTAAAAAAGACTAGGAATGGGTCCAAAGCCACCTCCCTAGCTTGGTTGCGAAAAACCAATATATTGGGATTTTATACCGCTATTTGATTGTCTTGTCAATGAATTAGATGTTCTTATCATTCCACTCACAATTCCTCAAGACCAAAGTACCAAACATGCCATAAGTGTATGTACTTTGGCTTCTATCGCAATAACTTTTTAGATTCGAGGAATGCTCTATCTACATAAACTTAATAAAAAACATTTTCAATAAATGATGTCTCATTGTAACTATTACATCTATTGGCCATTGGGGAATTAAAATAAGAGAAGTAATGATCAAAGTTGAATTTATCATGCCATGTCATTTTGTGGTAAAGTTTTTGTAAAATTTACATGGATATAACATTTCTTCATAAAATCATTTTCATATTTTCAATACTAATTTTCTCCAAGCGTTTTTTCTTAGCTTCTAGAACTTTGGATTATTTATCTACATTTATATGTAAAATACTTCATATTTTCAACACTAATTTTCTTGCAACAACTTTAAATTATTTATCTACATTTTTCTCTAAAATGCCATTTTTTTTCATGTTGCAGCCCCAAAAAATTAGACAGAAGTATCCAATAATCTTTTATGGTCAACTATACTCGTTTTGCCAGTCTCTTTTGTCTAAAACACTCGCCATCCCCTTTTATAGTTCATACCACATATCTCATGTATGCATATTTTTTGTTGCGTTCAAGATTGTTCATATATTATTTAAAGGAATATTGGAGTTTTTTTGTCATTTATCTTTCAGTTTTATTGTAAGCAATGTTTTAAAAACCGGGTTCGAAATCGACCCGGTCGAGTCACCGGGCACCGGGTCAACCGGTTGGACCGCTGGGTCAACACGGTTTTCAATTTATTATTTATTTTTTATTTTTTTGACCGGGTCAACCGGTTCAACCGCCAGGTCAACTGGTTCGGCCACCGGGTCAACCCGGGTTTTTATTATATTTTTATGAAAAAACGAAACCCGGCCGGGTTTCGAGAACCGAGTTGACCCGGGTCTCCCAAAACCCGGTTGGTCTAACCGGTTAACCCGGTTTTAGAAACTCGGGTTGTTTTGACCGGTTTTTTTTGCCGGAACTGGTCGAACCGGTTAACCGGGCCGGGTCGACCCGGGTTTCAAAACACTATTGTAAGCCCTTGTTGGTGTTTTATTTTCTTGGGTCCCTCTTTTTTAATAGTCTCAATTACGAAAGCTGAATGTCTTTCTTTGTATTACTGTATTTCTTTTCTGTTGTTGTAATATATTCCTTACTTTCTATAAAAAGAATATTGTAAGCGTCTTTCATGTAAATTTTTGTCTTGATGTTGATACTCGCCAATAGATATTGGTGATGTGTTTCTTTTAAAAAGCAATTACATACGCAAGTTACCAAATTTCTTTTTACCTTTTATGGAAGTTTCATTGCATAAGTTATGCAAAAACTTAGACAGCACAACCACATATACAAAACACACAGTAAACACGTTTATATGATTACCAGTTCACCACCAACCTACCTCCACTCCTTCTCTCAGTATATCTCAGTACTCCTTGGTATCATGTTGCAACCCAAACGACCTTTTTATAGTATAATGACTATTCATGAATACAGAAACATTATTAAAGATAACTAGGAACCCCACACGCTTATTCACATTTTCTATATATATATACTAACACAAACCCTACAGATTTTTATGTATATCACCAAAACCACACACCCTTTTTAGTTCAGATAAACAAACAGATACATACATGATGTCTTCACTCAATCATGATGACTTTGCTAAGCTTTAAGTCAAAAAGCAAATTGCTTTTACAATAATGCAAAAAATAGACCTCCACCATTAAAGTTAAAGATAACAAGGACCCCCACACGCTTATTCACATCTTCTATATATACTAACGCAAACAGAACAGATTTTTATGTATATCACCCAAACACTCCTTCACTTCTTTTTGTAGCAACCCACACACCCTTTTTTGTTCAGATTAACAAACAGATACATACATGATGTCTTCAGTCAATCATGAAGACTTTGCTCACTTAAGAATCCCCATTGAAAATGTACTATCCGCCACCAACAACTTTGATGACTTCAGGCACTTTCGAGAAGATGAATTTAAAAAGGATTACGTGGGACGGCTCTTGTGGTCCGGTGAGTCAATTCATATCACAGCTCGGAGGTTAAATAAAGAAAGGTTTGATGGAGACCAACAGTTTTGGATGGAGGTTTCCATTCTTTCTAGTCTCAAGCACAAGAATTTGGTTTCATTTGTTGGGTTTTGTGATGAGAATGACGAGAAGGTCATCATTTACAAGCGTGAGACCAGATCAAGTCTTTGGTACTATCTAAGTGACCCGATGTTGCTGTCATGGGTGCGAAGATTGAAGATATCTGTCAGTATTGCGCAAGCATTGAGTTACCTTCATTATGATGAGTCACGCGATTTTAGCATAATACATCACAACATCAACAGTTCATCGATTCAACTAAATGATGGCTGGGAACCCAAGTTAGGTGGTTTTATACGTTCCATGAAGATCAACGCATCTGAAAGGCACAATTCTTTCAATACTGATAAATTGTGGAGTACAGATGGGTATACAGACCCAACATATATAGAGACAAAAAGTGCACACCACAAGTCGGATATTTACTCCTTTGGGATAGTAATGTTTGAACTATTGTGTGGTAGGAAAGCAGTAATCGAATACGATCAAGATAATAAGTACTTGGCTTCGGTGGCCGTTGCCCATTATAGGGAGAAAAAACTCAGTGAAATACTTATTCCAAAATTATGGAAACAGATGGACTCGCATTCATTCAACATGCTCGCGGAAATAGCGTATGAGTGTTTGGACGAAGAACGATCGCGACGCCCAAATATAGATGAGATTGTCCCAAGACTCAAGAAAGCTTTGGAACTAGCATGTGAAAATAGGCCGGTAAGACCTCTAAATTTTCTCTTTAATGGTTCTGCCATAATATTTTCTTTTTCCTTTTTCGTTTATATTAATTTCAACCAAATTTTAAATAAAACATTATGAGATGAGAAAACAAAACGATTTTAACATATTGAGTCACACACTTTTGATAAAACAAAGACATGTCTAAATGCGTGGTATAAACGGTTTTATTCATATTATCTATTACTGGTACTTTTAAAATGATTTTTTGTTGGTTTGTTAACCACTCTTTATTACTCCGTACAAATGATTCATTCTCTCATCTCTTTATTACAAAAATATTACCGACTGCAAATCTATACTACTTATAATGGAGGAATGACTCTCTCTCCAAAAAATTCAGATATACAAAAAATGATGGATGATTTACAACACTTTAAAGCAAGCAATTTTCATAATTACAACAACCAAAGCATTGTGTACAACAAAAACTAGCATGAATCGAAATTCATACCACTTTCCTTAGAATTCTACATTAATAGCATTAAAAACACCCCTACACCTAATATTACAATCATTTAAACATAATGTACAACCCTCATTCTACATTAATAGCATTAAAAACACCATACACCCAATATTACAATCATTTAAACACAATGTACAACCCTCATTCTACATTAATAGCATTAGAAACACCCCTACACCTAATATTACAATCATTTAAACACAATGCACAACCCTCCATCTTAACCTAGACATGAACCTGCGACCAAGACTCGACTTAATAAAACTCGACTCGATACACAAGGCTGTGACCAAGCAAATTTAGGTGTCGGAATGACTTCCCGTGACATGTTTATTAATTCTATTGAAAAATTTTATTTCAGGGTACCCGCCGCTGCAACGTGCGGGTACCCTGCTAGTATTCTATGACTCATGCATAGAAAAGGGATATATTAAAGTTGTGCATTATATCGGCTGTGCATCGAGCATTTTATAAATGAGCTGTTATAAACCGAAATATAATAAAAGCTGAAATTTCGAAGTAAGTATAGTTAAGGCAAAGTTTTTATTTATGTCATATCTTTTATCTCACAAGCAAATATAAATGAGACCGTCTAAGTTTTCCTCAAAAAGTTATGTAATTAAAATAAAAATTTTAAATGTCTATTCAATACATGTAAAAAAATGTTGGTAATACGAAGACGAAACAAGCAAACAAAATCGAACAAATGAAGTGGAGTTTTATTCAAATTACCAAGCCAAATACAAAACCGAATTAAAGACAAATTATAATTCAAACGGTACCAACACTAATTCAAACGGTACAAATTATTCTAATGCTAATAATCTCTCTTTGTAGGCAAACTAAAACTTGTGGAACAAGTCAAACAAATTACAAAAGTTACCAAACAACCCTTAGAGTTTAAGTCACTATTCTAACAATCTCTACCGTGACTTAAACTCCTCCACCTGTTTCAAATCAAATTCAAAGTTTCAAACACTAGGGATATTAGCCAAATACACATCAAATGAATTCAAATTTTCCAAACAAATCAAACGTCAATTACCAAAAGCAATCGATAACAAATGTCGACGACTTCGAAACGAACAATAAAACGTTAACCGAAAAATTCAAAACGATCAACCAAACAAAACAAATCGGCTCAAACGATATTCAACAAATACAATCAAATTCGGGCAACCAACTTCAAAAGCCCGATAAACGAAGATCCCAAATTTTCCAGATTAACAAATTCCAAGCGATCGATCAAAATTCCAAACGACCTAATAATAGTTAAGTCTTCGAACAAAAAATCAATCTTCAAACTTCAAATACCAAATTCAAATTCAAATGACCCACTTATTTGATAAGTATTACGGTCAATTTTCAAACTTATTATCCAAGTATCAAAAAAATTCAAGTTAATAAATAACTTGACGAACGAGCTTTAATAATTCAAACGCCCCAAATATTGATACAGATAATAATTTTAATGACCCACTTATTATGATATATATTACGGTCCAAATTCAAATACAATTATCAAAGTAATACAAATATCACGAAACAAATACCAAAGATACGGTATGCCCAAGACTAATTCCAAAATCCCAACTTACTACTCCAAAGTAGTACTTCGGTGGCCAAATTTTTTAACAATACAACTTGTGGCCCAAATCAAACTATTAGCCCAATTCCAAACAAAATACCACTAACGATTGATTAGATCCCAAAACTCAAAAACTATTATTCCAAATTCCAAACCCTTAAAAAAAATATAAAAAAAATAAAAAAATATCGACATAAACATCTGTCATAATCCAGATCTAAACCAAAAAACTTCGAATCAGAAATTCCATTACAAAATCCAAAAACGAACGAGCCTTTTTTCTTTTCTTTTTCTTCATAGCTAAACGAACCTAGCTCGAGTACCACTTGTTGATATTACGAAGACGAAACAAACAAACAAAATTGAACAAACGAAGCGGAAGCTTTATTCAAATTACCAAACCAAATACAAAACAAAGACAAAGACAAATTCTAATTCAAACGGTACCAACCACAAATTCAAAAGTCACCAAACACTAATTCAAACGGTACAAATATTCTAATGCTAATAATATATATTTATTGACAAACTAACCGTCATATGATAGTTTTTTAATTCTAAAAAAACTTGTGGAACAAATCAAGCAAATTACCAAAATTAACAAACAGCCCTTAAAGTTTAAGTTACTATTATAACAAAAAAGTATGCGATAAAAATTAGATTTAGGAGTTTAATCGAACTTATCATATTACTCGTAACGTTGTTATTAAACAATTTAAAAAAAGATTAGTAATCAATTAGGTAATGAAGAATAAAACAATAAGAAATGTATTTTAACTTGACGAGTACAATAAGAAATGTAATGTAGGAGAGATATGACGTTGACATACACAATAAAATCTAGAGAGGCAATAAATAGAAAAGAAATAAAGCCAACTTTATGGATATCACTTAGGATTGAAAATAATGATTATAAAAGGGGCCTTTTGAGGAGATCGCCAATATATACGGATGATGCATCACTTGCAGTTAATTTGTGAATTAAATGAATACTCCCTCCGTCCCATAATTATAGTCCACTGTTGACTTTTTAAGTCTTTAATTTTTAACTTTGACTTTAAATATTTTTATTTGTGTTATATATTACTTGATGCAAAATATATGAATGGATTGAGTTTTGAATGTATTTTCCATTGATATAATTTTTATCAAGTATTATATAATACAAATAAAAATTTATAAGGTCAAAGTTGCTAATAGAAGACTTAAAAAGTCAACACTGGACTATAATTATGGGACGGAGGTAGTATGTTCTGATCACATCCTTTTGTACTGAAAAACATGCCACGTAAATCATTAATTTAAAGTAAGAGTGAAAAATCAGACTTGTCACTTATATATGGGTAACTTTAGTGGAATTATGGTCATTCTGCCTATATATTAAAATAGATCTTGAATTAAATTAAGGTTACAAATAAAAAATCCTAATAAATACAGGTAAGAACCACATAAGTAGGTGCTGGCTCAAAATAATTAAAATACATGTATTAGTTTTAGGAAAATGATATTCGTGAATAAAACCCGTCTAACCTTTAGGTGAAGACACGTGACAATTTATAAATATATGCTTAACTTGTTGTCGTTGAGTCATCGCCTTGCGTTTTTATCTCACCATGATGAAAATTAAGTTGACTAATATCAACTATTGTCACATATAGTCCTTATATGAAACGAACACCCAACTGCAACTGCATGTCAAGAGACTTCCCATACGTTTCACGGAGTGAAGACCAAATACATTTTTTATTTTGTTCTCCCACCTATACAATAGGTGTGTACGTACGCATGCATAATTTTAGTTTAGAAGTGGTCCACGTTACCACGTACCACCCATGCATAGTTTCTCATGTTTAGTTATTTTCTAGTCTTTGGTTTATTCCTTTAAGTTTAGAAGATCATTCATTTGTTCTTTTGTTATTTAATCGTAATTACCTTGCATTTTGAAAAGGGAAAAAAATGATCTAAAGTTTAGCTTCTATCACTATATTTCAACAATCTTCACCCAAGTTAAACATGATTATCTTTTATATCTATCGTGTTTACACTTACTGTACCAGCTTTAATTATCTTGAGAGTGATACACAAGATCCCATATTATATGTACTTAGCTTCTCACCATTTCGTCTCTTTAATAAATATTTTTATTGATCGATCAACCTAACTGAAGTGTTACATCCTGTTAATCAACACATATAGGGATCAGTGACCTTCGCATCTATAGGCAATGAACCCCAAGTCAGCAAAAACACAAAGTCTTTCCTCAATGATCTATCTCACTTAAAGTCTTTTTATCCGTTCATATATTTTGTATTAAGTATTATGTAATATAAATAAAAATACTTAATGTCAAAGTTGAAAAGTAAAAACCGAAAAAGTTAAAAAGGAGACAATAATTTTAGGACGGAGGGAGTATATGTCTAAAGATATGCCTAAGTATAAGATTATAACATGTGAAAGATTTAGAAGTGAGGATAAAAAGAGAGAAAATGTGAAAGAAATATGTAAGTTGGTGATATATGTGCCATGTTTTAAGGTATATTATTTAGTCATCCATATAAGCTTGTTCTTTTTTTGACCGCTTTGTTAGTTCTTAGTAGTTCAAGTTTAGCAGTGACATCCAATTAGGCAATATGCTGACCCCTCTAAGACCCGCCTGTTCCTCCTTTACCGCCTGTAAGGGTAAAAGTCCTGAGTGGAACTCTAACTTGAGATCTCGCCTAACCAAACATTCGTTCCTCAAAGTATATTAAGGAAACATTGGTAACCAACTGAGCTAGCCCAATTGGTTATATCACCTCTCTTTAGTTATTAGGTTATCATTCTTTCTTGTGTTTAAATTAACGGGTGGTATGTTTGTTTCGACCATAGTGACTTCTTATTCCTTTAAACGGGTAACATGTATAGCCAACTTTCAACATCATAACTAATAACAAAAAAATAAAAGTAAAAATAAAAAATAATAGTAATTGCAAATTTGAAGAACCATATCAATCCCCTTAGTCCAAACACAAAACAATAATTGAAAACTTAAGCACCACAATCTTACTTATCATGGGTGGTGATTAGTAATAGGTCATTTAATTTTATAGAGGAAAACATTGTCAATAACACTAGTTATGTTGTCTGTGCACGCACGGGGTTTTTTCAGAAAAATTTAATTATATAGTATTATCGTTTAAAAACAAAAAATCTTATGTATATTTTAAAAAGTTAGAGCATCAACATGTGCGAAAGTAAAAAAAATAGTTAGCAGAAATCGTAAATTTAACCGTGGCATCAACCTTGTATTGAGTCAAAGGTTCTTTGATCACATGGGTTTACACATAAATCAAATTTATTTTAAAATTTTAGTTTACTATATGAACATATAAGAATTAACCCGTGAAAATTGTGATATAAGTACAACAAATAAATATGCATGAGTTTGTCATTATATATGTATTAATATCTTGTATAAAATTTTATTTGATAAAAGATTTAACTTTGTTTAGCTAACATAGATATTGAGGTTATGTGTCATAATCGAGCTTTGCTATTAGTCCAATTTTTTTTCCACTAAGATTGATTTTGCAAAAAACACCGTGAAATGATGTAATTCTTTTATTATATAAAAGATTATCAATGTTGGTTGAAGGTTTATATTAAATTGTTATCCAAAATTAAGTGATTGAATTAATTTAAATGGTTAAGCCATATTTATTTAAGGCCTTCTTTCTCTTTATATACACTGTATTTATTTATTAGTTATACTTTACTAATTAGCGTATTTATTGCAATTGATGTTACAGGAAAACTCAGTAGTTGAAGATACATCATCATTCATACATAAGAAGGTAACTAAATTCTCCTATATTTAGGCCATTGTGATAAAATCGTTGGCAACTAAAAACCGGAAAAAAAATAAGAATAACACAAACATCATGGGTTGATTAATCTTATTTGTAGGTTTATGAGTTTATTTGAATTCGGTTTATATTTATGGGCTTTATTTTTTATTCTTTTTTTAATTTATTTTAAGACTTATGAGCTTGTATAGACTTATGTATCTTTAATAAACTCACAATTATGAAAAGGCACCTGTAAATCCCTCAACTAATCCCTCATGTTTTTAAAATTGTTGTTTTAACTGTTTTCATAACAAGTCAATATGCCCCGTGCGATGCATGGATCTTTTTCTTTTAATAACATATGTACATCATGTCAATTTTACATGTTGTTCCAAATGCGATTAAAAACAACCGTTTTAAAAAAAGATCTTGAAGATGCGAAGGTGCCCACGATTAGGGGTGTTCGTGGTTCGGGTAATAAACCGAAAACCGAACCGAAAATAACCTGAACCGAACTTATAACCGAACTGAATTTGTCAAAACTGAACCGAACTTAATTAAAAATTCGGTTTTCGGTTTGGATATGGGTTTGGCTATCTGAACCGAAAACCGAATTTATATAAATATATAATTTTTTTTATATATTTATATTATCTTATATATAAAAAATGTCTATTAAAATTATATACTAATATAAAAAACACTTTTTAAGCTTGAAATATATTTTTTTTCCAAAAATATATATAATTAAATTAAAAAATATATATATAAATAGTGTAATTCAAGTACAAAATTCAGTTTTCGGTTTTGACCCATAACCGAACCGAACTTCAGTTCGGTTCTTGGTTCTCGGTTCGGTTCGGTCATAGATATTTTCGGTTCGGTTCAGTTTTCGGTTATGACCCAAAATTTTTTTTTAGCCGAACAACCCGAACCGGATAAACCGATTAACCGAGAACCGAACCGATGAACACCCCTACCCACGATGTCGAAAATTGTTTCCAATCACAAATTAATTAAGCTAAAGGGTTTCAAACAAATATCAATATGTTTTGATAGTAACACGTAAACATTGAATATCAATTTAAGTTAAGACATTATTGTACCAACTATCATTTTTTGGATTATTAAGTATCACAAATCAAAGTTTAAGCAAAAAGAAAATAGTAAAACAAATCAAGAATCGTCGTGCAACTTGTGTAAGTATTGACACCATTTTAAGACATGAAACTTAATTTCAAAATTATTTCTGGCAGCATCAAACAATTATATAGCTTACGTGACCCTATAAACATGATTAAATAAGGTTAATTTTGAATAGTAGAGTTACTCAATAATAGAATATTCATGTTTACAAAAGCTGCATTCAACCAAGATATGTGAAACTGATACATGAACTTAAAAGTTACTTCCAACCACATTATGTGTACTAATACATGAACTCTAAAGTTTCATTCACGTCATTAAATACTTATCATGCACAAAATATTAGATACATGCTTTAAATAGTTTCAATACTTCTAAGTTGATTTAAGAACCAATACATGTGCTTCATAACAAATTCTTTACATCGGACCTTTAGTGGCAAATATTTATCTTGTGATTATTAATGCGGAAAAGTGTCTACTCCTGCGATAGGAGAAAAGAACCTATAAATGTTAAGCATTTGTCAAATGGTACGCTAGGTTTTCATAAGACAATAAAGAAGCATATCTATCTTGAGATTCGTATTTTGCAAAAAAAATAATAATAATAATAAATAAATAAATAAATAATAGGTGAGCTTTTTAGGAGAATTATCCAATGCATTTCATTGCAACTTTCAATTTTTCATCTAATTGCAAAAGAAATAAACAAAAGAAGTGTTACATGCTCTAGACTAAACTGTCTTACAAGCTCGGCACATAAGACTGACATGTTGGCAATAACACCAAAAGGGTGTTTGTTTATGCTTATTTGTGTGCTTATAAGCTTATGTGATTTCCGCTCATGTTGCATAACCCTGAATTTTCTAGCATATTTTAAGACTTATGCGTTTATATAAGTTTATTACTCCTTTCGTCCTAAAATAATTGTCCACTCACAAAAAACATATAGCTTTCTTTTTCTTACTTTTTGCAAAATGATAGTTTTACCCTTAGCTAATTAATTTATAACTTCTTTAAAGTTGTAATAACAACTTATTAGTGAGGGTAATGTGTTAAACTTGATCTAAGTTATTTATCTATTTTTTAAAGTGGAAATTTTACATAGTGTTTTGTATACTGTAATCAAAGTGGAAATGGAAACGAATATTACGACGGAATAATTTTTTTTTGTTTGTTTACAACTTTACAACGTAATGACTCATTACCAGAAATGACTCATTTCATCATTTTCATTCTTTAGGGTCTCCTCCTTTTTTTCATCCCATCTTGTAATAGAATTAAAATTACACAAATGTCAATTATTAATTAACTTTATTAAATAAACTTCCTATCATGAAGAGCAATTTAGTCTTTTTTATCGATTCCATTCCATCCTATCATACCAACAAAATATGATTAATAATGATAATGAATCATTACATTACATCATTTATTTAATTACATCATTCATTCCATTGCATCGTTTATTTCATCACTGATATAAATAAATGAACGAAGTATGACATCTCGTCTAAATTAAATAAGAGCCAAAAGAAAAAAAATTTGCACTTAAAAGGCTAAAATCACTTAGCTTCTTTTATGTTTAAGTTGGCATGCAATGAGTCACCAAATCGTGTTTGTTCTCAAATCCAACACTTTACAAAAGACATCTTTGTGGTCAAGTCTAGTTAGGTTAATAGGAAATCTTATAGTCAAGCTTCTAGCCTTTTATCATATATCTTTTCAAATACATTTTAATTTATTGTCATGCTCTTCAATGTGAGTGTTTTTGGAAGTAACAGATTGTGTTTCCAATCTTTGATCAATTATTAATATAATATCTGTCAAATAACAGTTCCAACACCTCAAAATAGAACTACAAGCTATAAAATCAGCAACCAATGAGTTCGATGATTCTCTTTGCATCGGAAGAGGAGGATTTGGAAAAGTTTATAGGGGAGAACTGGTCCATCCGAAGGGGCAGTCAGTTGTTGCTCTAAAGCGTCTAGATCGTGCATTTGGACAAGGGAATCCTGAGTTTTGGAAAGAGATCATTATGCTTTCTCAGTACAGGCATGACAACATTGTCTCTCTTTTAGGGTTTTGTGATGATTGTGGCGAGAAGATCCTTGTATACGAGTATGCATCAAGGAGAAGCCTCGACTTGTATCTTAATGACAAAGATCTAAGGTGGGTACAACGCCTTAAGATATGCATTGGGGCGGCACGAGGGCTTGCGCACCTTCATAATCCTGGTCAAACCCAACAAAGAGTTTTGCATCGCGATATTAAAAGTTCCAATATTTTATTGGATGAAAACTGGAATGCAAGGATCGCAGATTTAGGTCTATCAAAGTATGGTCCCGCAAACCAGCAATTCACTTTTCTTGTCTCCAATGGTGTAGGGACAATTGGGTATTGTGATCCATTATATGTACAGTCAGGTTTGCTAACTAAAGAGTCAGATGTCTACTCCTTCGGGGTAGTGTTGTTTGACATGTTGTGTGGGAGGTTGTGTATCAGCAATAACCACGATCAGCGCCAACCTTTAACCGCATTGGTCCATAAATGCTACGAAGAAAAGACCATAGCCAGCATCGTATATGGTAATATAAAGGATGAGATAAATCCTGATTCTTTGAAGGCGTTTACAACTATTGCTTATCAGTGTTTAAATAGAGATCAAGAACAACGTCCATCAATGACTAAGGTCGTGAATGCACTTGAAAGTGCACTTATATATCAAGTAAGTTTTATATCCAGCTTTCTAGCAATTCAATTAGAGAATAATGTTTACTTCTTTTGTTATAATCCTAATAGCACGCAGACTTGAAACCACGTTTGGTTACCTTGATTTGAATCATTTTGACTACTTTTGATTAGGAATAAGTGAATCACGTTAAATTGGCTAGATTTCAATGTCTTAATTATAACACGCTTTCAAGTATGAAGATAAATAAACCTGTAGTTTTTATCATTTCATAAATAATAGTTGACTTGTGTTTAAGTACATATGGCTAACTAATTAAGCCTCTTGTTAGGTCTCAAACGAGCCATCGACTTCCAGCTTGTCTCGGAAACTAAGAATAAGTTGACTGGAATAACGTATTAGCGGAAGATCAATACCTTGCCACGGTACGTGGATTCTTTTGTTGTGCCTTTACATCCTATATTTCAACTTCTTTCCAAAAGAACTTACAATTTTATTTTTAAGTCTTTTGTATCATGGTCATATAGGAAAATAACATTTGTTGCTTGGGGCAATTACATTTATATCCACTAAAACTTGCATATTTGAATATTTCACCAAAACATGCGTAAACAACATTATACATTATCCATTAAAAACTAATATTTTAAGAAAATATGCTAATATAAATGTTTAATTGGTTAGACATGCGATTCCCTTTTGTTCCTAATATTCGTGCATGCAAATACTCCTAATTATGCGATCATGATACTTGGAGAATTGGATGAAGGGATGATAAGTGATGGATAGTCTAATCCAAGTGGCATGTATGTTATGGTTAGGAAAATGAATTAGGAAGAAAACTTACGAGGATATAAATGCTGAAATTCGTTATATATGCCAGTGACCACTTATACACTACAAAAGAAATGTCATTTTACCATAATAATTTGTACACACTTTTAAAAAGTGCGTAAAATATTTTGAGTTTATAACAGTAATATTTATAAATGTGTAAAAATAGATGTATTTAATTACTTCTCATTTTGTAACAATTTCATTTTCATAATAATAAATCATTTTCCCTCTCTTTCACTGTTTCATCATATATACTTTCAGCAAAGACAGCTCTATACAAATCCTCGAATGTGAATCATTTTACTTCAACACCATCAGCGCAGTCCAGGTTTGCTTTTCTAAACTAACTTTGTTACGACTTTCTTCAACCTAAAACTTATCCAAATTAAACTAGGCTGTGCTCATCTATGCTTTATTCAAATATTTAACATCCTAATTTTCTTTATTTCCCAGTAAGATATTTAAGAATAATGTATAGATGGTTGACAAAAACGTCACTTAGCTTCTTGGATTTTGTTCTGTCTTCAATATTGACTTCGTTGAGTAATTGTATAATCTATAACGTACATGCAGATTTCAAGAGGTGATTAAGCTTTTGCCGCAACAAGTATTTCATATCAACTGTACGATCAAAAGTCAAATGCTGTCACCAGATACGGAATACGTGTGCTACCTGCTGTTCAAGCTTTCAGAAAACTGCCAAGGAATGCATTGTCCAGTGAAAGTGCGAGATATACTCCACCAAGAAAATAAAGAGGCTGAATTTCTTTATTTTATAACCCCAGAGCCATCAAATATACATGATATTACTCAGGTTCCAAAGCAAAGGGAAGATGGATGGATGGAGATTCAACTTTGGAAATTTAACTCAGCTCATGAATTCAAGGATGACTCTCTTTCTATGAATATGAAATTTACAAGTCTTGAAGGAACTATGTCTGGCCTCATTGTATGTGGCCTCGAGTTTCGGCCATTGTAAAAGAACTATTTAGTCTATTCGTTGCACCGGATAATTGTAAAAACTATGTTTGAATCCACCGGCACACAGTCACACCAAGTAAATCCCTTTTTTTTAGAAGGTTAGCGTCACCACTTCACGTTTGTCTTATCATATGGGGGTCTTGGTTTATACAAAGAGAAAGTTTAGCTCCGTCTTCAGGCTTATACAAAGAGAAAGTTTAGCTTCCTCTTCAGTGAGATATGTTCACAACATCATGATCCCTATCATCTTTAGAAGAGACAAACTAACGACTTCACAGTATATACATTACAATTTTATTTATTAAAAAAAAAAAAAGGCTTGTTCCAGCTAGAAGCCCTTTGGCAGAAAAGCTCTTTTCTATGAAGAAAATTTTTCAAAAAGTCAGCTAACAAGAGTAGTACCAAATTCATCCTTTGGGCTTCTAAACACTCTGTACTATAACACTCATGTATAGATACCACAATGAACCTTTCATAACACGTGAACTTGATTTCAGTGATGTATCACCCAATCTTAAGCTTTTTCAGCAGGGCTGTTCAATGCTTGCATGGCAATGGCTACATAAACAAGCACCCAATGTGGAATTAGATTTACTGGGTTTCAAA
This sequence comes from Artemisia argyi, assembly GCA_030686995.1. Classification (NCBI taxonomy): domain Eukaryota; kingdom Viridiplantae; phylum Streptophyta; class Magnoliopsida; order Asterales; family Asteraceae; genus Artemisia; species Artemisia argyi. The sequence continues at coordinate 218,601,491 of CM060685.1, read as the reverse complement.
CTAAGAAAAAGCTTCAGTTAGATTTTTGACATATTTACATCTTGTTATTAGGCAATAAAAATATATAACTTCTTACTATAGTGTTTGATTATAAAACCTAGAAAGCAAACCAGAGTTGTATAATAGGTACTGCCGTAGATTTATTGAAGACCGTCCTTGATACTAGTAGCAGGCCCTGCTAACTGATCACTACCAGTCTCAACCTAGCTACATCAGCCCTAACCACATAATCGATACAAGCCTCAACTGATCCCGTTCTTTTGACACCATCTCACCCACTCAGAAATCCTTTAAATAACCCAGATACAAAACAAGCAAAAGGGCACACCATATAGTTAAGTTTCATGTACACGAAAGTCAACTTTCTTTCAAAGCTAAAATTAATAATTAGTCAACTTTAACAATAGCAAACGCTCGAAGAGCACTAAATTGGTCAAACATGACAACCTAATTTACAGGCATTGAAATGATACACGAGAGTATAGGGCAGTCTTTAAAGAACCCACCTGACATTTCTTGGTGCCTAGTATAATGTTACTTATGGATCACGTTCCCAGAAAGCTTAGACCGTTTGTGTATATCAAATGCATTTCGTCACCGAAAGGTCAATGAATTTGGACTCCGGAATCATTTATCGGTTGTTGAAGGAAATCCGACCCGTCTTCATCCAGAGAGGAAAGTTGTAAATCCTGTAATTTGAGCAAAACACAGTCAAGCTACCAAACAATTGTTTTTCATTCCTGTAATTGACTCGTTTACTCATGTAAGAGAAGGATCAATTATGGTGACGCTTTTTCTCTAACAAGTCAAGGTAAGGATCATCCAATAGACGTGATAAATGGGCACCTTTTGACCCAAATGATTCGCAAGGTGCATGGAAATTGATCGAAACTATCTATTTTCTACTTTCAAAAAAGCATAGTAGATTTCTATTCAAAGCACTGAGAAATATGATCACGGGTAATTTAAGAGAAAACTAAAAGAGCTAATTATTTGTTGTTATATTAATAATCCATTCAATGAAGAAAGCTAATGAGTACCTGAGATTGTAAGAGCTGATTGGGCTGCTGATCTTGGGAGGATGAGTAGGCTTGTGGTTGAGACATTCGATAATATGGCTCTTTTAGATCCAGTCTACAGCTTGACGTTTGTAGTATTCCTCCTTGTTCAGCACCTGGGCCCCACATTTTAGCTACACAACACAAATCAAAAAAAGGTCACAGGGGTGTTTATATTTGCATTTGTAATATTCAGTTTTTTAGTATTCAGCTACCAGGAACTACAAAACTACTTAATTACCAATCATTTAACTTAAACTAAAGAGACTTTTAGATGCATCTCACAAACCGTCTCTTGTTTGTTTTGCAAGATGTCATATTTGTCATTTTATGCATTAATTTTTCAGATAACTGAAAGTAGAGAAAGAGTAAATTACAGAAATCTTCCTTGTGGTGTAGTAAAAATACAGATATTATCACTTGCCAATATTATTTGCATAAATAGTTCTTCAATGAACTTGTTGCATTCGCTTTTGGTAACAAAAAATCAGCAGTTAGGGACCAAAACTGAAAACAAACACCACACTTAAGGATCATTTATTCAAAACGATATCAGCAAGGGACAATTTTCATAATTTCACCAAACTCACAGGAATGATTTCTGTAATTTATTGTAACCAAAATTTGTTAAATGCTTGAAACAACTAACTATTTACTATCTAGCTAATACAACTATAGCCGTAATACACTTGCAAAATGAATGAAAAACGAAAATAGCAGTTCGACTACCAACCTGACATGGTTAAGTTAAAAGTGTAACTCTGAGCGCTATGCGCAATCATGTGAAGATGGCCAGTGATTTCTTGCCCGGGCATGACGTATATGGGTTGAGACAAAACACAGCGTAGTTGGTACCAATGAGTTGTAGGTGCACCAGGAGCCGTTGTCAGCCACCTTTGTACCGTGCTGAAGGTCAAACATTTAATGTAGGAACAAAATTAGTAAAGATAAAAGAAACTTGGGCTATTTCAAAACACCAGTCATAAAAGAAACGGGTCAATGGTGTTTAAGGGATAAAAAACAAGTTAAAAGTTGCCAAAAGTAATATTTTAATGCACCCTGTTTTGATCATACTTAACACTAAATAATCAGATGATTATGATCATTCTTTCGAAAAAAAGCACCCTGCTTTGATCCATATAAAATAAATTCCCGTTCATTATTCATAAGAATATAAACTATTACCTGCCATTAAATAGAACATCAAACCAACATGCCAAACCATGTATTCTTGTTCCAACAGAAGCGGTGAATTTCAAAGGAATGTTGATTTCATACAAGTCCTCTTCCTGAAAATGACATTATACAACAATTATGATGTGTATTTTCATTTAGTGACATGAGTCAAGCATAAATATCCTCTTTAGGTTATATTAGGATTTTGTTATGTTTATGAGCTCGAGTTATCTCGGCATAATAGCACCAAGACCTTTTAGACATTTAGCTCCGAGCTTCACTTTAGAACATAGTCATCTTTTAAAAGAACATTGTAGAAGTCTTCAAGGAGGAGAGAGGGTAACATTATCTACTATGATTAGCGATTAAAAAGAGCAATACCTTGACAGTAGTAAAATTGATAACATGGGAAATTGCAGGCGCCAGTAATAACCTTGGATCAAAAGCATCAACCACTGGCTGCAAACAGTATTAAACATAACCATACTTTAGACAAGTGAAAGAGAAATGACTAGAACAAAATTCAACATCAAAAAGCCATAAAATAAACTAAAAAAAGCTAGCAATTTTAAGAGCAGTGTAATCTTGCATGTTCTTCAATATTATTTAAGGATCATTTAAGGATCACTTGCCAATATTATTTGCATAAATAGTTCTTCAATGAACTTGTTGCATTCGCTTTTGTTAACAAAAAATCAGCAGTTAGGGACCAAAACTGAAAATAAACACCACATTTAAGGATCATTTATGCAAAATGGTATCTGCGAGGGACGATTTCCATAATTCCATAATTTCAAAGGAATGTTGATTTCATACAAGTCCTCTTCCTGAAAATGACATTATACAACAATTATAATGTGTATTTTCATTTAGTGACATGAGTCAAGCATAAATATCCTCTTTAGGTTATATTAGGATTTTATTATGTTTATGAGCTCGAGTTATCTCGGCATAATAGCACCAAGACCTTTTAGACATTTAGCTCCGAGCTTCAGTTTAGAACATAGTCATCTTTTAAAAGAACATTGTAGAAGTCTTCAAGGAGGAGAGAGGGTAACATTATCTACTATGATTAGCGATTAAAAAGAGCAATACCTTGACAGTAGTAAAATTGATAACATGGGAAATTGCAGGCGCCAGTAATAACCTTGGATCAAAAGCATCAACCACTGGCTGCAAACAGTATCAAACATTACCATACTTTAGACAAGTGAAAGAGAAATGACAAGAACAAAATTCAACATCAAAAAGCCATAAAATAAACTAAAAAAATGTTAGCAATTACAACTGTGCATTTGAATATATATGGCATGTTCTGGTAATTTTGAACAGTGTAATCTTGCATGTTCTTTCTCTTGAGATAGCATTGAATAGATAATATTTTGAATACCTTAAACCTTCCCGGCAAATCTTCACAATCTTAGGAATTTGGACTGATACTTCCTTTCTTGTTAATTTTTTAAAATCTATAAACATCTTAATTCTCTAATCTCCAGTCCTTTAATTCTAAATCCTCAATCTTTTAATCTTCAAAAGTTAAAACTTTTAACCTTTTTGCAACCTGTTTTAGTAATTTAATCCAAGTAATGGTGCATTTGTCATGGTTGATAGTCTAGGGCTGAGCAAAATCACCCGAAAACCGATCCGAACCGACAAACCGACCGAAACCGGGCCAAACCAAACCAACCTTATTCGGTTTCGGTTTCAGTTTTATATAATAATTTTGGTTTTTGTCAGTTCGGTTCGGTTTCGGTTTGGTTCGGATCAAAACACATTTTTCGGTTCAACATAGCTAAACCGACCCGAACCAACCTGACCTTATTCGGTTCGGTTTTGGTTTCGGTTTCAATAGCTATTTCTCGGTTCGGTTCTCAGTTCGCTTTTTCTCTTTGTCAGTTTCCGAGTCGGGTCGCTTTTTGCCGGTTCGGGTCGGGTTTGACCCGTTGCTCATCCCTGGTTAATACTTAGAGCATCTCAGTACTTGTGTTCATTTGAACGGTTCTGTTAGTAGGCGTTAAATAATAAACCCTAGTTGAAAAAAGGCCACTGCAAAAAATCCTATCAGGGGTTAAACCAATCACGGGTCGTCAATACTAAAAATCTAGAATAGTTGTTTGCAGGGGCGAAGCCAGGATTGTGTTGAGGGGGGCCAAAATATCTTGTAAGCTAGTTAGGCTACATACGTCGCGTTGTCTTATAATATCATAAGTAGTGCCGTCTTAAAGTGTGAACAAGAAACAAGCAATAACATTTCAAAACAAATAAGCAAACACCGATAAGAACTTCAAAATTCATAAATAAGTTTTTTCTTTACTGTTTTACTTTAGCCATCAAAAAAATTTACAAATTAATTTTTGACTTGGTGTAAAAATTCAAAGAAAGCATGAACAAACAAAATAAATTAGTTAGAATGTATGAGGGTTGTCCATGTAATATATCTTATTTAATATGCCTTTTTGCTTGTTAAATTGCTAGCGAAACAATATAGCTTTGTGAAGTTAATGAGAATGGAGCCATAATAATCAGTGGTATAACTCTTCAGAAGTTATTTACTTTCCTACAGCCATTTATTTTTTGACCTAAAACAGAGGAATCAACTTAAAAATCAACATGAACTACACTTACTGGACTTAGGCTAAACTATCAATGAAGCAATTGGACTAAACTAACAATATAGGGGGAGGCCAAGCAGCCCTCCCATGGTGGTTTGCGAACAAGAGCATGATTATTAAACATAAAAGCTCTAGTAAACCTTGTGTTAACATCAATGGCAAATATGTTGGCTTATTTTGTAATGTATGCAACCAAGACAAACCTGTGAAAAATATCCATGAAATGCAGTTCCGTGTAAAGCTGTCAAATCAACCCCATAATAGGGCCTGCATGCACAAACAAGGATCAAGAACATTTTCACTTTCCGCATATAATAATCAAGATACTCTTGATCTACTCTAATGTCCAAATGTTTCATGAGAATCAGCATTGAACATTCTATAAATTGTCCAAGGATAAATGAGCAAAAAAACAAGAAAGCATTACAAACGATACAAAATGAATCACAAAGAATAAAATAGATCATACCTTGTTTGCAATTTCAACATAGAGATACTCATCACTAAATGGTGCCATGTGAATTCTACAAAATAAAACAAACACAGCAATAACATTAAGCCTACGTCAAAAGGCATATATGGCAAGTACAAGATATCACTTTGACTTCTTATATATTATGTTTTAAAACTATGCTAACACGCGTCCAATGCATAGAAAGTCAAACATCAAAGAGATACACTAACTGCAATTTTTTATATATTACGTTAAAATCGAAAAATGCCTATAAATCATGAAAACATGAGAATGCATCATTAAGTTAAAATCACCTTCCAACACTAGGGAACATTTTCCCATTAGGGACAAGAAAACGATCTCTTGCAATGACATGACTCGAGCATTCATTCATTCACTAACAATATGCCTGTAAAGAAGAAGATTATAGAAAAACAAGCTTTTTCACCAACTAAATTGCATAAACAAGTAAACAACTATTCATCAAATAAACATTCATAAGGCAATATGAACATGACATGATGAGCTTACCCATAGGCTCTGAGATCAATATATCGGCTTTCTCAGGCAATTCTACGTCTTCAACTTTGCCCTTGATAACCTACATGACGATGCCAAGAATACCTCCAAATGATAAGCATCCAACAATATAAGCAACCAAGCGTACTAAGGGCACTAACCGTAATTCGTTGTGCCAAGAGAGGATTCCCAGCAATAAGCTTTTGAGCATAGTCAGCCATTTCCGATGCTTCCACAGCATAAACATGCTTTGCGCCAGCCTAAACAAGATAAGAAACAAAGAGGATTATGAACTGTGTAATTAGTCGATACATGTGACATCACATTTCTCAATAAGAGTACGTGAAAGTGTTTTGCTGTTTGGATGTGGGTTTTATGAAATGGAAATATAAAGATTCCGGGATTGGGTCAAACAAAGGGATACATAAGTAACTATATTTTAAACTTGATTGTCTGGTTTTGAAGTAGTCAGTACAAAACTAGTTAAAAAAATATATATATTTTGATCCCTATACATTTATAACCACAATATGTATATCGAAACATTAAACACTGATTATCGCAATTTCAAGTCCCAACAATCAGAGGATACCAAAATGCAAATCTAACCACCCCCTATAGTATTCATTAGTAACACCTGTGCAGCAAACAATGATAGTATGCCGCTTCCAGCGCCAACATCAACCACTACCTGTCCAGCAAAATCTACTTGGTTCTCAATAACAGCAGCATAGTAGGAACCTAAAAAAGAAAGCAACATTAATCTTACAATTCAGGTTCGAGGAAGCCTAAAAAGTTTATGTGAGCCATGCGTATTTACATAAACTGGTGTACACCCTAACAGAACAATGTGATACATGTGCCTCGAAAACAGAACAAGATTGTACAATGTAAAGTTTTTTGTATCATTTTGAAAGAGGTTACCAGACATAAGTTAGCCGAAATAACTTTTTAATAACCAACCAGAATGTCACATCTTAGCTAACCATTTCAGCTACAAATATTTTATCTCCGATGCCTCAATAAGGTGTTTGTGATTGCTTATTTTTCAGCTTTTCCGATTTTTTAAGCAGAAAAGCCATTTCTCCACCCACACAATTTCTGTTTATTTCGTATTGTTTATTTGATATTAACCTAAAACCATTCTATTAAAAATAAGTACTTTTGGAACCGGTGTTTGGATTTTATAAAATGTTTTAGGTTAAATACGAGAGTGAAAAGTCATTTCAATTCAATATGAAATATCTAACACAAAACAAGCAACTTGGATGGAAAGTGTGCTTTTCTGCTTAATAAGGGGGTGTTTGTTTCGGCTTATATAGCCTGCTTACGGTTTATTTGGTTTTGGGCTTATGTTTCATAAGCTCACTTTCTTTGGCTTATTTTGAAACTTTCACTAGGTACACATCTTAACAGTGGCCCGTAAAACGGCCACGGAGACACTCTAGTTAGACCGCGTACATTTAAGTCAAATACAATCAATCAACATTACCTCACATAAATTCAAACTATAATTAATTAATTAACTAATAATCAAACAAACAATTTATAAAAACATAAATAATATAAATTTATATTACCTGAGTGTTACTAATATGAAAGTTGATAGAATGTTGATGACCATCAGGTTCAAGGAAGAACTGCAGCTCCGGTGACCGGAATATCGCCGACAAAGGTCCGGTCAGTCATTACAACAAGTGAAATTATATTTATGGATAAGATTGAGTTGCACACCAACTGTTTGATAAAATGCCTGCTTGTAAATTGGTCATGGTAGTGACACCCATGAGTTGAGAGTTGTTGCTGGTTGGAATGGTTCGATGTATGCTAAATGGCCTGTGAAAAAAAATGATCTTATTTCATGCGGAATCCAGATGACCATGTTTCAAAGAGCACGTCTCGTTATTTGGCTGTGGGTTTTGTCGTTTTGTTATTGATAATGTGGGTTTTGTTATGTTATTGATTTTTTTATTGATTACGTGGGTTTGTTTTGTTATTGATTATGTTATTTAGATGTGTAAGAGTTGCGATCCCTTACAAAGTAAACAAAATTAAAAAGGCTAAAAAGCCACTCAGAATGTGACAAGTGTTCTCCACTCATTCCCTCATTTTTTCTTATTAAATTCTGTTAGGGGTATTTTGGTCCTTTTAACCTCTTTTTTTATTCCACCTCAAAACTTCAAACGTAAATAACTTTTAAACGATAAACTTTTATGTAAAACCGATTTCACCATAATTTTTTAAATTCAATTCTCTTTAATTTGGTATGCATTATGATATATGAATCAGAACTTTTTTTCTTCAACTTTTTAAGTGTGTGTTGATTTTCTTGAAATTTTTTGCATTTTTGCTCTAATTTTGTCTAATTTAATGGCCGAATTTTGCAAAACTTAAAACACGAAAGTTGTAGCTTCTTGGCCATTCTTTACCCAGAAATTTGAATCACTCAAATCCGATATGATATAAGTGAGATATCGCGCATTAAAGATGACGTCTTAGTCATATTTAGTGCACACAAAGTGTTTGATAAAATGACTAAAAGAGATTTTTCATATAAAAATACATTTAAATGAACTAATAGGTCACATTATTTTCTGTTTAACAAAACTATCAGTTAGTTTTGTTAAATAGAATTGATGAACCCAAACATTTGATCAAATTGATGAACCTAAAAATATTGATGAACCTGGAATTTGATGAACCTGAAAAAAACTGTGATCAATTTGATAAACCCAAACATTTGATCAAATTTGATAAACCTGAATTGATGAAACCTGAAATTGATGAACCTGAAATTTGATTAACCTGAAAAAATTGATAAACCCAAACATTTGATCAAATTTGACGAACCTGAAATTGATGAATCTGAAAAAATTGATGAACCTGAAATTGATGAACCAAAGTAACTGATGAACAAAATGTCTTTTTTAAAAATCAGTTAATAAGGTTCATCAGTTATTAATAAGGTTCATCAGTTAATATGGTTCATCAGTTAAATAAATAAATAAATTTTGAATCTTACATTAATTGCTGAACATTATAAAAAATAACTGATGAACGTTATTTTTTCAAAAATTACTGAACATTATAAAAAATAACTGATGAACGTTATCAAAAACTACTGATGAACAATATAAAAGATAACTGATGAATGTTATTTTTTCAAAAACTGTTGAACATTATAAAAAATAACGGATGAACGTTATCAAAAATAACTGATGAACAATATCAAAAATAACTGATGAACATTATTTTTTCAAAAAACCGCTGAACTTTATAAAAAATAACTGATGAACGTTATAAAAAATAACTGATGAACGTTATCAAAAATAACTGATGAACAATATCAAAAATAACTAATGAACGTTATTTTTTCAAAAAAACTGCTGAACTTTATAAAAAATAACTGATGAACGTTATAAAAAATAACTGGTGAACGTTAACAGCAGTAGTTATCTCAGCTATCCCCAATGCAATCGCCTCCCCTTTCGTCGTCATCAAAACAACCTCCTCACCATTCTCAACCGCATTCTCAAACCTCAACAACCGAAGAATCATCAACTTAGCTATATTGGGGAAATTACATAGAGATCAATAACTGTAATCACTTGTTCATTAGTAAATATAAAGTTGCTTTAGAGAATTTAGTCTCAATAAACAAATCCACCAATTCCATTATGCTAGAGCTTACTAGAAGGTACCCCAGTAGGTGCAGATCTAGTGCGTTTTTCTAGTAGCCAAAATGTTTGACCGTTGACTCCACAACTCCTTTTGCATCCTCCTGATTTCGTACATCCACAGCAAAACCAAAAGTATATTCAATTCACTTTATTATCCACAGCAAAACCAAAAGTATATTCAATTCACTTGTTAAATAAATAAATTAATAAATAAATAAAGACTATTAGGTGTAATAGAAAGAAAGAAAGACCTGTTCAAAAAAAGAAAGAAAGAAAGACAGACCGGGATGGGATCAGAGGGATTGAACGGCAGAGTCAACGACGGACTTGCGACGGCCCTTGATGGCGATGGGTCGGATTTATGATGATGATGGATCAGATTGACGATGGTGACAGATCATAATGATGGTGGATCATTTTTGCATTTGAGATTGGGATCTGATGATAGAGGAGATGTGAAATAAAAAAGTATTTGATTGAGTATAGCATTTACTAATTTATTATCAAATGACAAAGATGCCCCTAATTAAAAAAAACACACATCCTTCTGTTGATCTAATTGTTTTTTATCCAACGGTGTATAATACTTTGTAGGCTTTTTAAAATACTATTACTTTTTAAATGATCCTACACCAGATGTGTAATATATCTAGTGTGAAGAATTATTGAAATGAGAAGAGTGAGAAAGAATTGTGGTCACATATTTTAAATAAGAAAAGAGAAATTATAAGAAGATGCATCCATTTTTATAGATGTATCTAATATTTGTGGTTGTTGTTTCTTCTCATCTTTATTATATTTTGCGAAAATGTTAGCTTAAGTCATTGAACTTAGGGCACTTTGTTTGGTTTAGGATTAGATTAGGATTAGGATTTTATGCATTGAAATATTCACTTTTTTATATCATAGACTTTTTTATATATCATTAAAGCAAGTTTTTAAATGACCATGTTTTTTTGTTAGTTTGACCATGTTCTTTCATTTTCCACGAAAATAGGATAGTGCTAAATCAATTTCGATATAAATCAAATTTTGGTTCTAATATACTTTCATAATAATATTATTTGCATACTAACATTACATGCGTTTTCTTCAAGGATAAATATTTGCCTAAATTAGTGAAGTTTGAAATAAATTAGTCACACATCAGTTACGTTATGCCAATCGTGTAATACTATAATATTGTACGCATCGAATGTGATGTATGATGTTGCTATCTTCAACCCTTTATGATTAAGGATGGTAGACAATTAGTGGCTGGTTGTCGATTGCAAAAGATCACCCAAATAAGTCTAGGTTCGAATAATTTACCATACGCTTGTATTATCTTGTAATACTTTTATTACCAATTGCAAAAGATCACCAAAATCATGTAATACTTTTTTTATCTTTTAAATTTAAGTTCAATCATTGATACTGATTGATAATGAATCATAATAATCAATTTAGAAGAAATCACTCAGAATACCATGACTTGACTCGAAACCAACTTACAGTAAAACATCTATAAATTAATAACCTCGATAAAATTAATAATTTGTCCGGTCCCAACTCGGGACCAGTACAAATTTGGATCCCAATCGATAAAATAATAAGATAATATTTTTTTGAAACCCTAGTGTATATACATTGGTCCCAACGAAACTATAAATTAATAATTACTAAAAAATCCAATATATATATAGAGGCCATACGTAACTGAAACTTGTAGAAATTCAATTAATTCAATTAAAGGCATACGTAATTAGAACTTCTCAAAATAAAACTAACTTTTTACTTATTCAAAAACAATGAACTTCACAAATTCAAATGAAAGATTCACAAATTGTTAATTGGAAGTTGTTTTCTAATTTATTCTTCATCTATAGCCGGTATAAATTGTAACTAGTATATTGAACTTGAAAATTTAAAGGTTATACGTAAAACCTCTTTAAATTAATAAATTATTAATTTATCGATATAATAATATCTCGCTAAATTAATAAAATATACCAATCCCAACGCTATTAATTTATAGAGGTTTTACTGTATATACTTATCAAAATAATGGTTCAATCTGTTCCAAACATTACTCGAATAGAGAGGCCATGCAATGTAGGAAAGAACCTTTTGGTAGAAAATGAATGCAGCTAGTTTGATAGTCTTATGTAAACAAAGAGCAACACAAGAGTAATTCATTAATTTTTGATAGGACAATAAACTAAGGAAACGAAGACATAGTTTGTAGACTGTGTTAAACAAGATGGTTTAACAAAAAGGAAATAACATAAATTTTATTCTTCAACACCCTCACTTTCATCAATGAGACTATAAACTCTTTCCGACCAACCACGACTACTCGACTCTAAACGGTTGGCGTTGGGATTTGTTCTTCTTCATCATCACTTGATATGACAATGACGTCATCCCAATTCCAATTGATCAAGTTAGAGTTGATAAAAGGTTACGATGTAGAGCAAGGTTAGGAGGGGGATGAAACTGTTAACAAAGCAATAAAAGGAGATTTTAGAACAAAAGTATATGCGTACATACATATAGATACTTGACACATTATATAAGAGAAACCAACCTCAAGATCATCAACATTTTTTTTATTGTTCATTTCCATTTCTTCTTTTCTTTCTACATGTAACAAAAGTATATATCAGTATGAAATGAATGTTTACATGGGGATGTTTACATAGGCAATGGAAAAACCCTTGCCATATATATTTTCATAAGTTTGAACTTCATCTAAAAATTAAACTTCCCCCCTTGAAGATTGAAGAAGTCAGCCATAGCATTTCGTATAGCAATACTTTCCTAGTAATACTTTAATAGTTGCCTGCAATAGCATTCAATATAGTAGTTTATAGCCATATCATTCAATTTAGCAATACTTTCTCAAAATATGGTGTAATGTCTAAACGCCTACATAGTTTCACTTTTCTTCTTGACTCTTTTCTCTTTATAAGTAGTATAGATATATTTTATACTAAATTTTAAATAAAATATATCATTTGAATCTTTAAATTGCAAAAGCAAAATGTGAGAAATATAGAGGGTCCACCATATAGAGAAAGAGAAAAATAAATGGCCCACAAAAATACACAAACTCATCTCATACCAACCTATATTGCCTACTTTCACTTTTTGATTCCAACTCTTATTCATCTTTTCAAAAGAATGAACCAAATAAATGATTAAAGTCTTTTCAACACAAAACCATTCCAAAGTGCCTAACCAAACGGACCCTGAATTTGGATTTTGATTTTGAATTAGTATGGTTTTGAATTAAATGAAGAGAGAGAAAAATATAATAAAATAATATATTACAGTATATATAATTATAAATGAATATAATTTATAAGTTTAAAAATGTTATTATTATAAAAATTAGACAAAAATATACCATTGATCCTAAACTTTCGAGAAAACATCGCAGGTGCCCCAAACTTGAGAAAATCATCGTGGTACGTCCAAAACACAAGTTTTAGTGGCCGATTGCGTCCCTCGCCCCGTAATGATCAGTTCAATGAATTATTGGTGAGGGCAAAATCATCATTCACTGTAGCGTCCTATTTCAAGCCGTTGTAGAGTGTCCGGTTCCATATACTACTTTGAGTCACAATTGTATCGTCACTTATCATCCCTAATCTTTCCCCCAAAACCTTTCTTGCACAAATCATCAAACCTTTCAACACGGTGCGTTGCTGGTGTGGTAAGTTATGACGTACCCTCCGCTCTGCTAATGAGCGTTACCGTCACTCTAGTACTTAGCTTACCATTTGTACAAAGGGTAATGATGTACCCTCCTAAAGGATGAAGCCTACACCTTCGTCCTACACATAATGGTGGCGTAAAGTCATTCATAATGGCTACCGCAAGGGAATCCGCCAACCTTCACCCAAAGCACTCATAGTGTCTAACCTCTGTCACGATTCGGAGGGGCCTCCGTCACTGTTCGAAGGGGCTGGGGCCTCCGTCACTGTTCGAAGGGGCCGGGCCTCCGTCATTGTTTGGAGCCTAATTCATGAACTGGTCTTAATTCATGACCTAGTCTTACCCACGTCCCTTCTTTCTCCCTGGCTTTCCTGACAAGATAGGGAGAGTGGCACATTAAGCCCTAGCGGTTACCACAAATCATGGACGCCCCCATGATCTCCTAAAAATGTGCAAGAGCTCTCTAAAGCTATTTTCATCCCTATAAATACTATTGGACGGGCTGGAATAATGGATGTAATCTTCACTACTCCACTTTACTACAAACTTATATAAATTTATACTACCTGAGTGTTACTAATATGGAAGTTGATAGAATGTTGTTGACCAGGTTCAAGGAAGAACTGCAGCTCCGGTGACCGGAATATCACCGACAAAGGTCCGGTCACTGTTTTTGCAGCATAAACAAGAGAAGGAACAAAGAGGGAGATGAAGCGTGTCATTAGTCAATACAAGTGACATTATATTTCTCGATGTGATTGAGTTGCACACCAACTGTTTGATAAAATAATTGGTCATGGTAGTGACACCCTTGAGTTGAGACTTATTGCTGGTTGGAGTGGTTCGATGTTTGCTAATGGCCTGTGAAAAATATGATCTTGTTTCATGCGGTATCCAGATGACCATGTTTCAAAGAGCACGTGTGTTAGTGTCTGGTTATTTAGCTGTTGGGTTTTGTTACAGAATATTATGTGATAATAAGGGAATAATATACAAATGTCTTTTAGTGAACTCTGCGAAAATGTTCACTTAGTTTTTTAATTCAAGTTAACAAACTTTGTTAGTATTTGTCAATTACAGGATTTACTACTAACCATATTACCGTAGTTAATGTCACTAAACTAAAATACATGTCATTTCTAGTTTATGAACTTTTCGAAAAGGCTCGCTTAAGTTATTGAACTTTGTTTTTGTTCATTCAAGTTACCAAAATTTGCATTATTTGATAACTAGGTTGCTGAACCTTTAAAATAGCTATATTCATGTTACTTCATTAACTAGTAACTTGTTACTATAGTCCGCATCACAAAACTAAAATACACATCATTTACACATCACCTGTTTCAAATCTTTTTTCTTATTGCTTATTACACATCACTTATAACTAGATATTTTTCAATCAATTTTTATACTTTTATTAGCTTAAAACTTGCACTTTTAGGTAGTGTTGGACGTTGATTCTAGTAAATGAGTGTTTAATTCTTCTTAAACACTCAAATCATGTCTATTTTCTCTATGTTTGCTTAGTACTCAAACCAAGTCCTTCCCCATCTACAATCACAAGCAGTCCACCACCACTAATTAATACAGTCGCATAATTATAATGAAATTAAAAATAAATAAATAAATAAATAAAAATAAACGTCTAAACAAAAATATGAACAAAAAAATATCTTTTCATAAAATAAGGTTGGCATTTACTAGTAGTTTCGAAGAACAAAACACAAAATCACACCAAAATACACGTACGACAAATACTTAAAAACAGCAAAACAACTTGCAGCCAGTAGATTTTCGGTATTGGTGAAGGATTGCGGCGGCTGAGTTCGAGATGGGTTACGTGTCAATGGATTCCGAGTATTTGAGACTGTGGTTGCGAAGGAAAATTGTGGTTGTGGCGGCTATATATGAGAAAGAAGCTTGAAAATTGAGATATGAAGGTAAAAAAATAAAAATAATAAAAGCTTTCATATTATTTTATCTTATTTTTTGTAAATTGCAAAAATCGTCCTTATGTTTAGCCAAATTGCAAGTTAAATCTTTATTTTTTTAAAAGCGCACTCATCAAATTTGTGAGGAACTTACAAGTGCACATTTGGTCCCTCGCTGAACTTAAATTACTAAACTACCCTATTCGTCTTCCCTTTCAGTTTGGTCCATGTGAGGATAATTTAGTCATTTAATTTTGGCCGGGAACCAAGAGTGCAATTGTAAGTTCCTCATAAAGACGTGAGTGCATTTTCAAAGAGCGTATCATTAGTCATTACAACAAGTGATGTTATATTTATGGATGTGATTGAGTTGCACACCAACTGTTTGATAAAATGCCTGGCTGTAAATTGGTGATGGTAGTGACACGCTGACTTTTTTTTTGTGGGTAAAAGGTCAACGACCCGGTAAATATATTACTCCAAAAAATATTTAAGTACAACGGATATGAGTGAATCACATATCTCAGCCCGTTATATAGGCGAAAAGCTTACATAACAAGATACTTCCTATTTTCTAGACAAGAAAATAAAACCACTACCACATAATATTGAACGACTCGTACAAACATATAAACTACTTCCTACGATCTTGGAGATTAAAGCCATAAATGGCATTAAGAGCATCCAATTCCCCTGGAAGATCGTAAATTTGCTTCGAGTAATCATCATAGTCGTCAAACTCCTCTTCACGTTCATGACCTCCACCAAAAAGATTTGCTGATTCGTCGAACGTGTTAAGAACCTCCTCCTCCTCACTATCAATGGTTCGATGTACGCTAATGGCCTGTGAAAAAATGAACTTATTTCATGTGGTAACCAGATGACCATGTTTCAAAGAGTGTGTGTTAGTGTTTGGTTATTTTTGGCTCTGGGTTTTGTTAGAGATTATGTGATGATAATAAGAAAGGGAAATATACAGATATCTTTTAGTGAACTTTTTGTGATAATGTTCACTTTGTTTTTTTCATTCAAGTTACCAAAACTTTGCTATTTGTTAATTAATGAACAATTAGAAAAGCTACTTTCATATTAGGGATGAGCATGGGTCTAGAACCGGTGTAACCGGAACTGGAACAGGTAGATTCGAGAACCAATTTTTCTGAAAAGTGGGAACCGAGAACCGAACCGAATATAGTTTTTGGTTGTGGTTCCGGTTCTTTTGGGTCTACCCGGATAGGAACCGCTTTTTTGAAGAAAAAAATAACCTCATGCATCAATGAATTAAGCTAAAAATAAAATAAAATAAAAAAATAAACTTTTTAAGAACATACAACTATTGACATTTAACTGAATAACAATTAACATATTAACTATAAACTCAAATAAACAACCATTTTATAGTTTCACTTGTTCATATTTATAACAAAAAAAATAACACATAACAATCCAGAAAATAAAATAAAATAACTTAAAACTTTGTCTATCAAAATATAAAACTTCCATTGTTTTGATAATGATGATATTTTTTTATGTGAGTTTTGAATGTTGAATGATCTTGGAATATTATTGGCTTTAGATTACTTATTGATTTACGGATGTTTCAATGAATTAAAGATTAGCGTTTATAGTGTTTGCATGTTTGGCTTGATTTTTTTTGAAAGTAGGCTGGTTCTGGTTCTGGTTCTGGTTTAAAATCAAGAACTGGAATCGGAACTATTGGTTCTAGTTCTGGTTCGGTTCTTAATGATTTCGGTCCGGTTCTCAGTCCGGTCCAGTTCTTTGGTTCTTTTGCTCATCCCTATTTTATATTACTTCATTGACTAGTAACTTACTAACTTGTTACTAACTGGATTACTATGGTAGTCTGTGTCACTAAACTAAAGTACACGTCCTTTCTAGTTGTCCACGTCATTTACACCTCGCCAATTTCAAATCTTTCTCTGTATCGCTTACACTCCACTCATAACTAAATGGCTTTTAATCGATGTTATATATTTTTACTAGACTGCTAGACATAATTTTTTAAACGACAAGTTTTTTCACATCTATACCACCTATTTTTTTTAGAAAGGCACCTATTTCACAAATGTTTTCAATGAGGCTTGAACCCACAACCTCTAGGTTGGTGGGCAACTCACATATCGCTAGACATATACTCGCTTAAAGCGATAGTGTATAGTGGTAAATAATTATACTTAAGAAATTGTAATTCTGGTTCGACCTTTGATGCAAACTTTTTTTTTTTTTTTTTACAAAATGTGTGTTTTTAAACATTGTCAAGTTTATAATTGATCAATTTAAGGTGAATTAAGAGACACTTATAGGTAATTTAAAGCAGACTACATTAATTTAAAATTTCAAGGTTTCAAGAATTTATACTACAAGTGACACTCTTTATAAGTAGGGTAAAGTTTATGATGATAAGAAGATGTAAAATTAACATGTTTCTATATGTTAAATATTTTGCATATGTTAAACTCGAGTATGCATAATCTTAGCTACTAATTTTGTCTTATTATCCTACTATGTACTAGAAAGAATGAAAGATGTTAATGAATTAATGACTGAAAATAATAGCCTCTATAATTTTGTGTTATGCAAATTGCTTGTTGAATATACCTGTCGCATTATTGATTTGCATATTTTGAAAATTGATTTGCACACTTTGAAAATTGATTAGGATACTTCATCTATGCATTAAATACTTGTACATTATTAAAAACTGTGCTTCAGTTGCTTGTACTTTGAGTGTGCAAATAACTTTTTTGAGTGTGCAAATCATTAGCCTAAAATTATTGTTTTTTGCATAATTTATCGATTAAATGAATCATGAAAATTTAAGTTATTTCACCAGCTTTCCATTCATCATCAGATAATGTTTTAAAAATTATGATAACACGCGTCCAATACATAAAAAGTTAAACATCAAAGAAATAACTGCAAATTTTTATATAATAAGTTAAAATAAAAAATAACTATAAATCATGATAAATATGAGAATGCATATTAAGTTAAAATCATCTTCCAGCACTAGGGAACATTTTCCCATTTGGGATAAGAAAACCATCTCATGCAATGACATACGTGTTTGAGTTGCACTCCAACTGTTTGATAAAATGTGTGGCTGCAAATTGGTCATGGTAGTGACACCCTTGAGACTTGTTGTTGGTTATTCTTATTGTTCTATCTATGCAAATGGCCTTTAACTAATGTATAGGAAGTTTCATGCGGTATTGAGAAGACCATGTTTTAAAGATCATGTATGAAATGTGAGTACGTGAGAGTGTTTGGTTGTTTGGCTACGGGGTTTGTTACAGAATATGTGATAATATGAAATGAATAATCAAATGCTAAATGAAGAGATTGTTACTCATATAAGCTACTGGGAAGTTAACTTACATATTCTAGTCATCGTCTTTGGCAGCTATCTTTTTCCAGTAGGGCAGCGTTGCAAGGTGGTGCATGTCAGTAGAAGAGTTGCTTCCTGAAAATACCGTGATAAAGCTTTAGGTTATGTGAAGGTAACTCATATGATGGATGTTTGTGTTGAGGCAACATGATCAAGATCTCTTTATGTTTTAATGATAACAAATAAACCATCGAAACACATAAAATAACAAACGTTAGCTCAAAATCGCCAGAGCCAATGTCTGCTCCTGGCACGCTGCCCGCGCGTCAACACGCGGGTGACGCGCCAGGACACTGTATGGTTCCGGGCAAATTTTGAAAGTCGGCTTTCCCCTTACCCGACAAATGTGGATCTTTCAATACAGGTATGAATATGTTATGTGCTTAATTGAGAACACTCGAAACGAGTTTTGAGACTTGAGAGATCCTACTTTTAAAGTACCCATTTACGGGAAAACGCCAATTCATGTTTTCTAACTATCGCCTCTAGCCAAGGCTTTTCTAAACTTAGGGAGCTTGTATATTTCACGTGACATCGTGTTGAAGCATCCATATGCTCATATCCTGTGCTTACGTCCTATCTAATTACGTAACGGGTTTACTCCCTTATTGGTCAAACTAAGTCAAATGTCACTTTGCGTAAACGCATCCTTTACCACTTGGGTTATGCTTTACATCAAGGCAAAGCACTTAACTTGTTTGAACCAAGGTATTAGTTGAGAATGTCGAGTCGTGGAAAGTCACGAGGTATGAAACTATGGATTCTCGACGTTGTGTTACTTGAACTTATAAGTAACCTATGATTTTCTCAACTTATAATCTTAATTGTCTAAACCTTTTCTTCTTAATGACAATTAGATTAAGTCTTAATCTTCTCTTAATCTCATTTCTACTAAAGACAAATCCAAGCATATCCAATCATATCTAAATCAAATATTCTCTTACACAATCTCTTACACCCTTACATATTTTCTTACACACTACATCTCAACCATCCATTCCCTTACAACACATCTCATCCCTTCATATTTCCCACATGCCAATTGTTTGAATTCCAAAGGAAGCTCCCTTTGATCTCAACCATTGAATTCAAACCAAACACATCTCAACCATCCAACTTATTTCTTCCCCCATGATTTGGAATATTCCATTAGCATATTCTTTCTTCCTCTCCATTCCATCACATGTGTTGGATCCTCACCATCAATTTCGAACCGAAACCATCTCAACCATTGATCTCTCCTTCCCCCCAAGCAAAGCATATTCCTTTGGAATATCCCTTCTCAATCCAAACACAAGGCATCTTTGATCTTAACCATTCATTTCAAATAAACACATCTCAACCCTTCATTTTTCCCACATGCCAAATTATTTGAAAACCATAGGAGGCTCTCTTTGATCCTAGCCATCCAATTCAAACCTTCTCATCTCAACCCTCCATCTCATTCTTCCCCCCAAGCATTGGAATATACCTTGGCATATTCTTTCTCTTTTTTCTACGCCATGTGAGGAGATACACTTCTACTCCTTCCAAATTACCCTATCTACACTCTATACGTTTGGTAATTTGGTTTCTCTTTAAATACTTCAAAAATGATTTCCAAATTGGCTATTTGAGTTGGTTAACCTTAGAATGATTAATGTTAAGGTTTAGTGTGAAGTACAATTGGGGGTTTAGCAAGGATATGTATTTATAAGATCCAAATACCCAACACTTGGGAATTTCTTACAGTCGCCTGGCGCGCTGCCCGCGCGTTGACGCGCGGGTGACGCGCCGGCCTCGGTAAATTTTCCCAAGTTTGGGTTCTTGGCCTATAAATACCACCCTTGCCTCTTGTATACCTTACCTCTTGCCATTATTCTTTCTCTCTAGATTCTTTCTCTCTAAACACTCTCAAATCTCTATCTCTATCTCTATCTCTAATCTTGTGTTCTAGATTATCACACTAACATCTTTGAAAGAACACACATCTTTGCAAGGGAATAATCACAAGAACCTAATCCACTCTTGTGATTGTGTCGAGTGTCTTCTTATCTATACCCTTTCTACTAGAATCGAGTCACTAGGTTAGGTTAGGGCTTGATTAAACAAACACTTAATCATTCATTCAATTGTTTGTAAGGGAAGTCTTGTGTCTTGGTGACCAAGCCTAGATCATGGGGGATCTAGTTGGGGTTTGATACTTCTGGTGGGAAGTCTTGGTAGTGGTCTTGGTGACCCTTAGGTAAAGTCGAATCGTGAGATTCTTTTGGGTGGTTTTCGAGGGCGGAATACCGTTGGGAAGTAACTCCTTCTTTGTGAGCATCGATATTGGTGAATATCGGTGGAGTGAATTGTAACGATTTGTAGTCCACCGAAAGGATTATACTAGTGAATAGTATCAGAGTCGCGGATTCACAACTGGACGTACGGATGGTATAAACCCCCCATCCCGAACCAGTATATATCGTGGTGTCTTTTACTTGCTTTATATACTTTGGTTGTGTTAGTGGTTGTTGGATTATTATACAACCACTTGGTGTTCTCTTTGGCTTAAAGTTATTAAACATCTAAAAAGCCGAAGAAATCGTATTCACCCCCCCCCCCCTCTACGGTTCTACTATTTGGTTCCATTCAGGTCTATTTACAACTTACATGTTAAACATGATGTAACACCCCCAAAATCATCACGTCAGCGGAAGACTTAAGATGTCAGCGGAAGACTTAAAATGTCAGCGGAAGACTTTTTGGGTGTTACTTCGAGGATCTTTATCACAATCATAGAAAACGACACAAAAGTGACGCTTTAAAGTTTAATTCATTCAAAATACCAAATATTCGAGACATCAAGATGTTTCATAATTTAAACAACATGTTTATTTGAAATGTGTCAAAACGTTTATTTAAGCCCATGCCGAGTTACAAGCCCACTCCGTGCCTTCAAGTTCCTTCTTGTTTAGTTACCTGAGATAAACACATGCTAAAAGTGTCAACACAAAGGTTGGTGAGTTCATAGAGTTTATAGTTTAAATCGTTAATTAGAAAATGAGTGATTTCCTTATCAATTCAATACAAATCAATCCGTTGATTTGCCCTTCACCGGGTCAACATCAAAAATAGTAATTGGTTTATAAATCCATTTAACACGAGATTCGATATTTGGGCCACGTTATTTCATCCATAACATAAATAGTTTACGGGGAACCGTATTTAAACAGTTGAAACTGTATCCGAACAGTTTGTAGAGAACCGTATTTAAACAGTTGAAACTGTATCCGAACAGTTTGTAGAGAACCGTATTTAAACAGTTGAAGCTGTATCCAAACAGTGTGTGGAGAACCGTATTTAAACAGTTGAAACCGTATTTAAACAGTTTGTTCCATAATTCCAAATATCGATAGTAAAATCGTTAGAAAAGTTGTTACACATGCATCTCTTCCAAAGAGTTTATAAAACAGTTAAACGATAGAAAGTGTAGCTATGAACTTATAGTAATATGTAAATAGTTAACGAGTACTTGTAAAAGTATAAAACGTGGCAAAACGCTTAATAGTTCAAGAGCAAGTTATATACAATATAACTTGTCTTTATGTATAAGTATCCTTTTATTATTTATATATTTCTCGTTATAAATAAATGATATGTATCAAAAGTTGGTGAATGATTATAGTAATTTCATGTTCACGCCTGGTTAAGTGAACCGATGAGTTTTATTGTATGAATAATCGTTTCTTAACGTGTGTTCAAGTTAATCGATAATAACGTCAAGTTATATATTTTACGTTATAAATTATATATATTCTGAAATATATAGTTATTCATAATTATTACTTCATTATCGTCTAAAAATGTAGGTCTCGTTATATGTTACTATGATATAGTTGTAAAATATTAATTTGTCAAACGTAATTAAGTTTTTATGTAAACCTTTAAGCTATGCTCACGTTACTCTTCTAAATGATTTCCGTATTTAGCCCAAAATAAATATAAAAGCTTTTAAGAAAACGATATATGTTTCTAAATTTAAAGGTTGAGAGTGTAAAGTATTTATATTAATATTAAACTTATAAAAGTCTCTATAGGAAATAGTAAGGGTGCAAAGTAGAGGGGCTGAAGTTGTCATCATGTGGGAGTTTGTAAATTAACAAAATAAAAATAATACAGCCATGTGCAGGATTCGAACCAAAGACCTCACGTTTGTTAGCCCAACGCCCCAACCAACTGTGCTAAGCTCCTTATTGTGTTTAGTTACTTAATGTTTTCATTATATAGTTTTCTTGGTGTTGTGCCATATGTTTGGTTATATATTACGCTTCAGTATACTGAGTTTATGTGTGCATGTGTTTTGGTTTTCCTTCTCATTAGACTTTATATAAGACCTTGTTACAGTATGTATATGTTGTGGGTTTGTATATGTTTCATAAAATCGTTCGTGTTTTATCTTCAAAACCAAGACTGAGCTTGTGATTACCCAAGTTCAAGTAGTTGTCTTCTTTCTATAAACTGAGTTTTACCCTCCCATAAGTAGTTGGGTTAACCAACTTTGAGACCAAAATGTGCTTCTTCTTTGTTAGAGTTTCTCGACCCAATTTTCCCAACGAAACCACCATTTAAAATGAGTTATAGACAGTTCTTGTGAGCTTGTTTCTATGTCGGTAAAAGAATATAAGTTAAGTTCAAGTTTTAGCTTATTAGTGAGCTTAACAAAGTAGCTTATTCTTGGGCTTATTTTAGTAAGTTTTCAAAATGGTTATTAAGTTTACAAAAACTGCTTATATTTAGGCTTTTGATGTGAGTCCGAGAGAAAATGGTTTTTGGACTAAGTGACTCATTTAGAGCGCATGCATGTAAACACGTTGAGTAGAATAAATTTCAAGGAAACACATCTTTTGTTTTTGTAAGTCATATGTATGTGTCGAGCATTTGCAGTTTCTTGGAACATATAAATGCTTTTCTAAAACTTGTTATAATAATGTTGTAAAACTTAAGTTCGAAATAGGTTCGTATAAAGGAGAGGTGTGCTTCGAGTGAGAAGTATTTTAAAAATACCAGTTTATGTGAGTTAGATCTTTTAAGTAGCCACACAAGTCTTGACAATACCACCTTAATGATTTTATATATATGCATGAAGGAAAGTAATAAGATGGAATGGGTTTGGAGACTTACAACACCAACTGGTGGTGGGAAACGGTGTGGAAGACGAGCAAGGGGCCAAGACAACCTCAAAGGTTCGAAGCTTTGAACCCATCTTGTACTATAGTAGCATGGATTTTAGCATCTAAAAGAGTAACCTAAGACTTCTTGATCCATCTTTCTCGACAGTGAATAAAAGAGAGTGAGTAATTAAGTGAGTTTTGTTGGTGGTTTGTGATTGAGTCTTTGTACGCATGAAAGGAAATATAGGTTCCTTTTGTTGGCTAGTTCTTCTCGTACAGTAACAGCAAGAGTAATCTTTTAGGTTTAAGTTTGATTCAAGGGTAGTGAGGGAAGTGGAAGGGTGATGGTGTACGGCTCAGTTCAGGGCTCACTCATGAACCAAGATTAGTTACTAGTTTCCAAAACCTTTCTTTCTCCATCACCTGGCTCGACAGAAACCCCAAGTATGTATGATTTTATGTGATGTGAGTTGTAGTGAGTTAGAAAAGCATGAGCCTTTATATACATAGCTGGAATGTGATAAGGAAGTAGGGATAAGATGTTTGCATGCATTTGGATTGGAGATTGTTGGAGGTGGCGTATGAAGGTTCATCAATTGAAACAAGTGTCGAATGAGTTCAGGAATATTGCAAGATTTGGAGGGTGATTGTATCTTGATTGCTACCAATGTCGAATGTTATGTAGGAGCTTGTGTAGTTTACTTTAGGTCTTATTTGAGGCAGCAAATAAGTGAGGGAGGTCACAAACTTGCACATGGTGATCTTGGGTGATACTTGGGGTAGTAACGAGTGAGGGAGGGTGTGAGTGTGAGCTGTCGATTTACATGTATCCATATATATGAACAAGAAGGTGATAAGTGATATAATGGAGCAGGAAGGTGGTGTAAGATATGCACATGGATTCCTTAGGCTTCATTTGGGGAAGTAACAAGGGAGGGAGGGTGAGTTGTAGGTTATAATTGAGGGAGGTCTACTTGGGTCAGGGTGTATTTCGTAGATAACAGCCACGATTTACATTTCTGGTTCAAAAATCTCGCGTGTCTAGACGTAAAACATTATTTCGGACAACTTTCGTGTTTTACACTTTTCCTGGTTCGGACCAGAAGGGCCTTAAAATTAGGATTTAAATTCGTTACAGAAAGTTAGTGGTTTATTAGAATTTATACGAAGTGTCATTGGAACAAAGTTATTATTTGTGTCAAATTGAGATGAAATGTGTGAGGTGCCTTAACTTGATCAATATTCTAGTATCAAAATTATATTTGAAGGTTGATAACAATTGTCATTCATGTTTCTTATAGGTCAAATATTATTAGCGAGTACACATGGGAATTTTAGTAGGCTCGGGATTTATTTAAATTGTATTTGTTAATTATTGAAACGTATACTTATTAAGTATCAATGTTTTAGGTTATGTATGGTATCTAGGTTATTAAGGTTTAGGTGTAAATGTCGTTTTAAGGTAAGAGTGAATAACGTTGTAATTGACAAAGTATAAAAAAAAAAAAAAAATTGTTACGGGTAAAAATGGTTAATTTATGTTATGGTAACGTGTTAATCGTAGGAAAATTTTACGGGGTGTTATATTACCTACCCGTTAAACGGAATCCCGTCCCGGGATTATAAGATAAGGTAGCTGTAAAGGTGAGTGGAAAGGGTGAACAAATAGTCATTTCTAACGATCTAACTCCTGAGCGGTTTTAAAATTTTCTTTCGAGCTTAACGTATCTACTACTACATTAGCTTTTTCCTTGATGATAGTAGTTCTCATAGTCATAATTGTTGAGTAGTTCTAATTACTTACGTTGTCTTATGTTCAATTCCTCTTGATTAACTTGACTTAAGAAACAATTCCATTTTTGAATGAAGATTTTTATTTTAACATGTTTTGAAGATAAACATGGTTCACAATATTTTGTTTCGTGAAAGTTAAAATATGTGGGGTAACCTACCCATTAAACAAAGTGTTTGATAGTTACAGACTTTTAACAATGATGGTTTCGGATGAGAACTTGATGAATGTAGAGAAAGTTGTTGAACTTAAGCTTTTGTATAGTTTTAGGTGACAACACGGTATTTGGTTTCAAGCTTTTGTGGATGATGAATCTGTTTGTTCCTTAGCAATTCCATATCTTGTATTTCTATTAGAGGAATTTATAGATTTTGATGGATTTTAGGTAAAGTTGTGAAAGGTTTGGAGATTACTATATCACTTATAGTGCCGGAGAAGTAAGAGAGACCATTGTAATCACGTACAATGTCGTGAAAAGGTTTCATAAATCGCCAGAATGTAAAAGTAAGTGCATGATCGAATAAATGTGGTTGTGCCGTAATGCCTTAAAATTAGGCATACGCAGAAGGAAATTGTGAGTCTTTGGCTGAAGTTTTAGTTTTTTATGAACTTTAGTGATCCTTGATTTCATACGCATGCCATTTCAGATACAATTAAGCCCACTTATTTATAATTCGTTATTTACATAGAAAAGCGTCCCAAACGATGTAAATAACGAAGTATAAACTTATGGTTTGGCGGTTTACAATTTCTTTATTTCAATGGAAAGGCGTCCCAATCCATTCAAATAAAGACGTTGTAAATCATCCTACTTAAGAATTTCTGACTCAACATCCATACTGATCGACGAGGTAGTGCGCAGATTTTCCGAGAGTACAAAAAGAGTATGTCATATGCATCTATAAAGATGAGAGCGTGGTAATTAATGAGGATTGGTATAGTACTCAAAATAGTTGGGGGAGCATATATATATATACATATTAATATACTAGAGTGTAGTTGTAGTATAAACTATCTAAAAGTTACATAATCGTCTGGTGGATGGAAATATGAAGACACGGTATTTGTAATAATCCCGATTAGTAAATATAAGTTATTAGCATAATCATAACATGTTAACATATATAAGAAATCATGTAAAAGTAATGTCTCTAACAGATGTGGGAAACGCGTAGGCACGGAGGGCATAAGGTGGTATTTTGTAAAAGTGGTCCGTTTTAAACGTGTAGTTATAGTCCAATGTTCAAAACACTTGGTTCTCTATAACTGTAGCTCTGATGCCAATCTGTAACACCCCCAAAATCATCACGTCAGCGGAAGACTTAAGATGTCAGCGGAAGACTTAAAATGTCAGCGGAAGACTTTTTGGGTGTTACTTCGAGGATCTTTATCACAATCATAGAAAACGACACAAAAGTGACGCTTTAAAGTTTAATTCATTCAAAATACCAAATATTCGAGACATCAAGATGTTTCATAATTTAAACAACATGTTTATTTGAAATGTGTCAAAACGTTTATTTAAGCCCATGCCGGGTTACAAGCCCACTCCGTGCCTTCAAGTTCCTTCTTGTTTAGTTACCTGAGATAAACACATGCTAAAAGTGTCAACACAAAGGTTGGTGAGTTCATAGAGTTTATAGTTTAAATCGTTAATTAGAAAATGAGTGATTTCCTTATCAATTCAATACAAATCAATCCGTTGATTTGCCCTTCACCGGGTCAACATCAAAAATAGTAATTGGTTTATAAATCCATTTAACACGAGATTCGATATTTGGGCCACGTTATTTCATCCATAACATAAATAGTTTACGGGGAACCGTATTTAAACAGTTGAAACTGTATCCGAACAGTTTGTAGAGAATCGTATTTAAACAGTTGAAACTGTATCCGAACAGTTTGTAGAGAACCGTATTTAAACAGTTGAAGCTGTATCCAAACAGTGTGTGGAGAACCGTATTTAAACAGTTGAAACCGTATTTAAACAGTTTGTTCCATAATTCCAAATATCGATAGTAAAATTGTTAGAAAAGTTGTTACACATGCATCTCTTCCAAGGAGTTTATAAAACAGTTAAACGATAGAAAGTGTAGCTATGAACTTATAGTAATATGTAAATAGTTAACGAGTACTTGTAAAAGTATAAAACAATAGTTAAGCATGTATCTCCCCCAAAAACGTTTATAAATCATTGTAAAACAAGTAAGAGTAGGGGCTATGACTCACCTGAGAGTTATGATAGGCATAGATAACGTAAAGTCAGAAGTGAAGATGGAAATGACTTCAAGAGATAACCTGAATGATATGGAAGTCCGAGATAAGTTTGACTTATCGAGAATCGTGATTTGAATAGTGTTCGATGACCAAATGACTTGTGGCAGAGGTGGCTTGCGTGGCAAAACGCTTAATAGTTCAAGAGCAAGTTATATACAATATAACTTGTCTTTATGTATAAGTATCATTTTATTATTTATATATTTCTCGTTATAAATAAATGATATGTATCAAAAGTTGGTGAATGATTATAGTAATTTCATGTTTACGCCTGGTTAAGTGAACCGATGAGTTTTATTGTATGAATAATCGTTTCTTAACGTGTGTTCAAGTTAATCGATAATAACGTCAAGTTATATATTTTACGTTATAAATTATATATATTCTGAAATATATAGTTATTCATAATTATTACTTCATTATCGTCTAAAAATGTAGGTCTCGTTATATGTTACTATGCTATAGTTGTAAAATATTAATTTGTCAAACGTAATTAAGTTTTTATGTAAACCTTTAAGCTATGCTCACGTTACTCTTCTAAATGATTTCCGTATTTAGCCCAAAATAAATATAAAAGCTTTTAAGAAAACGATATATGTTTCTAAATTTAAAGGTTGAGAGTGTAAAGTATTTATATTAATATTAAACTTATAAAAGTCTCTTTAGGAAATAGTAAGGGTGCAAAGTAGAGGGGCTGAAGTTGTCATCATGTGGGAGTTTGTAAATTAACAAAATAAAAATAATACAGCCATGTGCAGGATTCGAACCAAAGACCTCACGTTTGTTAGCCCAACGCCCCAACCAACTGTGCTAAGCTCCTTATTGTGTTTAGTTACTTAATGTTTTCATTATATAGTTTTCTTGGTGTTGTGCCATATGTTTGGTTATATATTACGCTTCAGTATACTGAGTTTATGTGTGCATGTGTTTTGGTTTTCCTTCACATTAGACTTTATATAAGACCTTGTTACAGTATGTATATGTTGTGGGTTTGTATATGTTTCATAAAATCGTTCGTGTTTTATCTTCAAAACCAAGACTGAGCTTGTGATTACCCAAGTTCAAGTAGTTGTCTTCTTTCTATAAACTGAGTTTTACCCTCCCATAAGTAGTTGGGTTAACCAAGTTTGAGACCAAAATGTGCTTCTTCTTTGTTAGAGTTTCTCGACCCAATTTTCCCAACGAAACCACCATTTAAAATGAGTTATAGACAGTTCTTGTGAGCTTGTTTCTATGTCGGTAAAAGAATATAAGTTAAGTTCAAGTTTTAGCTTATTAGTGAGCTTAACAAAGTAGCTTATTCTTGGGCTTATTTTAGTAAGTTTTCAAAATGGTTATTAAGTTTACAAAAACTGCTTATATTTAGGCTTTTGATGTGAGTCCGAGAGAAAATGGTTTTTGGACTAAGTGACTCATTTAGAGCGCATGCATGTAAACACGTTGAGTAGAATAAATTTCAAGGAAACACATCTTTTGTTTTTGTAAGTCATATGTATGTGTCGAGCATTTGCAGTTTCTTGGAACATATAAATGCTTTTCTAAAACTTGTTATAATAATGTTGTAAAACTTAAGTTCGAAATAGGTTCGTATAAAGGAGAGGTGTGCTTCGAGTGAGAAGTATTTTAAAAATACCAGTTTATGTGAGTTAGATCTTTTAAGTAGCCACACAAGTCTTGACAATACCACCTTAATGATTTTATATATATGCATGAAGGAAAGTAATAAGATGGAATGGGTTTGGAGACTTACAACACCAACTGGTGGTGGGAAACGGTGTGGAAGACGAGCAAGGGGCCAAGACAACCTCAAAGGTTCGAAGCTTTGAACCCATCTTGTACTATAGTAGCATGGATTTTAGCATCTAAAAGAGTAACCTAAGACTTCTTGATCCATCTTTCTCGACAGTGAATAAAAGAGAGTGAGTAATTAAGTGAGTTTTGTTGGTGGTTTGTGATTGAGTCTTTGTACGCATGAAAGGAAATATAGGTTCCTTTTGTTGGCTAGTTCTTCTCGTACAGTAACAGCAAGAGTAATCTTTTAGGTTTAAGTTTGATTCAAGGGTAGTGAGGGAAGTGGAAGGGTGATGGTGTACGGCTCAGTTCAGGGCTCACTCATGAACCAAGATTAGTTACTAGTTTCCAAAACCTTTCTTTCTCCATCACCTGGCTCGACAGAAACCCCAAGTATGTATGATTTTATGTGATGTGAGTTGTAGTGAGTTAGAAAAGCATGAGCCTTTATATACATAGCTGGAATGTGATAAGGAAGTAGGGATAAGATGTTTGCATGCATTTGGATTGGAGATTGTTGGAGGTGGCGTATGAAGGTTCATCAATTGAAACAAGTGTCGAATGAGTTCAGGAATATTGCAAGATTTGGAGGGTGATTGTATCTTGATTGCTACCAATGTCGAATGTTATGTAGGAGCTTGTGTAGTTCACTTTAGGTCTTATTTGAGGCAGCAAATAAGTGAGGGAGGTCACAAACTTGCACATGGTGATCTTGGGTGATACTTGGGGTAGTAACGAGTGAGGGAGGGTGTGAGTGTGAGCTGTCGATTTACATGTATCCATATATATGAACAAGAAGGTGATAAGTGATAGAATGGAGCAGGAATGTGGTGTAAGATATGCACATGGATTCCTTAGGCTTCATTTGGGGAAGTAACAAGGGAGGGAGGGTGAGTTGTAGGTTATAATTGAGGGAGGTCTACTTGGGTCAGGGTGTATTTCGTAGATAACAGCCACGATTTACATTTCTGGTTCAAAAATCTCGCGTGTCTAGACGTAAAACATTATTTCGGACAACTTTCGTGTTTTACACTTTTCTTGGTTCGGACCAGAAGGGCCTTAAAATTAGGATTTAAATTCGTTACAGAAAGTTAGTGGTTTATTAGAATTTATACGAAGTGTCATTGGAACAAAGTTATTATTTGTGTCAAATTGAGATGAAATGTGTGAGGTGCCTTAACTTGATCAATATTCTAGTATCAAAATTATATTTGAAGGTTGATAACAATTGTCATTCATGTTTCTTAGAGGTCAAATATTATTAGCGAGTACACATGGGAATTTTAGTAGGCTCGGGATTTATTTAAATTGTATTTGTTAATTATTGAAACGTATACTTATTAAGTATCAATGTTTTAGGTTATGTATGGTATCTAGGTTATTAAGGTTTAGGTGTAAATGTCGTTTTAAGGTAAGAGTGAATAACGTTGTAATTGACAAAGTATAAAAAAAAAAAAAAATTGTTACGGGTAAAAATGGTTAATTTATGTTATGGTAACGTGTTAATCGTAGGAAAATTTTACGGGGTGTTATACATGAACCGTCCTAGTATCCGTTATATGCAACTGGACATGTATATTAACCTATTAAACATATATAAACTGCAGGATCTTCATGGGTTGGTGTTTTAGAAAGTAGAGATGGCCTCAGTTATCTTGCTGATTTGTAAGTTGATTATACTGATCAGCATCAGGGTGGTTTCAAAGCACTTTATTGATCAGTGTTGTAACCAAAGTTACTGTGACCATCAGTATATTCTTTATTTAAGTGGATTCATTATCGTTATTATATTATGATTTTACTTATTTTTTTAATTAATGTGGCAGGAAATGCTCCACATTCTAGAGTTATAATGCATGGATTTGTGCTCGATGAGAGGGGTAAAAATGTGAGTAAATCTGAGGGTAATGTTGTTGATCCACGTGCTGTAATTGAAGGAGGGAAGAATCAAGAGGTTAGTTTTTATTTAGCTATGATTAAAAATCATAATATTGCTTAATAGTAATTCAAATGTTTTCTATTTGTTTCTCCAGCAAGAACGTTAGTATGGATCAGATGTGCTACGGCTTTGGGTCTCAAGTGTAGATTTTACAAGAGACGTTCAGATTGGACCTCAAGTCCTCCGTCAAATGTCGGACATCTATAGAAAACTAAGAGGGACTTTGCGGTTTCTCTTGGGAAATCTTCATGATTGGAAAGTTTTTTTCCCCCTCCTAATATTCCTCTGATATGCTTTTGGTTTAAATATAATTAATGATTACCTTATATTTGTAAACGTTAACTGATTTGATTGATTGATTTTACAAGATACAACATACATTAATATATACAGTTATAAAGATACAAGCTATATGGGCTAATACTCCCCCGCAGTTACAACGGGAGGACACCGAACGCTGAGGCTGGAGCGAAATTCTTCAAAGAGAGCAGACGGTAAGCCTTTCGTGAAAATATCTACATATTGGTAACGTGACGGAACATGGAGAACCCGAACTTGACCAGTGGTAACCAAGTCATGACAAAATGGATATCAATATCTATGTGCTTCGTTCGTAGATGCTGAACCGGATTACATGATAAGTAGACTGCACTAACATCGTCACAGTAGACTAGCGTAGCGGAAGATAAAGGTGTGTGCAGCTCACGAAGTAAATTCCGTAACCAACAAGTTTCAGCAACAACATTTGCAACCCCACGGTATTCTGCTTTGGCACTAAAACGGGATAGAATTGGTTGTCTCTTAGATAACCAAGATAGAAGGTTGTAGCCAAGGAAAACACAGTAGCCGGAAGTGTATCTCCTAGTAGCGGGGCAACCAGCCCAATTCGCATCAGAATATGCTACCAAGGATGAAGTAGAAGAAGCAAACAACTGTAACCCATAATGTAATGTACCCCGGGCATACCGCAAAATCCGTTTAAGAGCTGATAGCTGGGGTTCTCGAGGATCATGCATATGAAGATAGACCTGTTGAACTACATATGATATATCTGGGCGAGTGAATGTGAGATATTGAAGAGAACCTGCAAGACTCTGATATAAAGTAGGGTCAGAGACTGGATCACCATCATCCCCCAGTTTGGACTTAGTGTCAACAGGAGTCCGACTGGGATTACAATTTACCATATGAGCTCTCTCCAAAACCTCAATAGCATATTTCTTTTGAGATAAAGACAACCCTGAAGAATTGTGTGTAAGAGATATGCCTAGAAAATAGTTAAGTGGACCCAGGTCTGTCATAGCAAACTGTTGATGTAAGGAACTTACAATCCGCTGCAATAAATTCTTAGAAGAAGCTGTCAGAACAATATCATCAACATATAATAACAGATAAGCAGTATCCATCCCCTTTCTGTATATAAATAATGAGGAGTCACAACGACTATGAGAAAACCCAACCCGAGTGATATAGGAAGCAAATCGCTGAAACCATGCTCTAGGGGCCTGTTTAAGCCCATACAGAGACCATGGCAATAAACACACATAATCCGGATACACAGTATATCGAAACCCCTGAGGCTGATGCATATAAACTGTCTCAGATAGGTCACCATGCAAGAAAGCATTTTTAACATCAAGCTGGTGAATCGGCCAATGTAGAGAAGTAGCTAAACTCATAACAGTCCGAATAGTGCCCAATTTAACCACTGGACTAAATGTCTCATCTACATCAACCCCCTCCAATTTATTGCTACCATTTACCATAAGATGAGCCTTGTAGCGACTAAGAGTACCATCAGCAAAATACTTGTGGCGAAAAAGCCACATATAGCGAACAATGTTGGTGTCCGTAGGTCGGGGCACAAGGGTCCAAGTTTCGTTCTTAATAAGTGCAGTGTATTCATCCCCCATAGCATTTTTCCAATTTGGATAAGATAACGAATCTCGATATGATTTTGGTAATGGTGAAACCGAAGATACATGCATATTGAGACGCTCAGTAGGACGATTAGTCCCAACACGATATTGTGTGACATGGGATGAATTGAGACAGGGTTTGGGTTATGAGGAGGATCTGGGATAATGTGTTGGTTCTCAGGTGGTGATGGGGATGGTGATGGGTCATGGGTTGCGTCATGTTGGGCAGTATTGGGACTGGTGGGAATTGGTGTTGTTGGTTCGCTTATGGGTTGAGGCATACTAGGTTGCACAACGGGGGCAGAGAGAATGAATGAAGGATTTATATCGGGTGAGTCATCCATGAAATTGTATTTGGGTGCCGATGTTGGTTTAGAAGTGCCATATGGAAAAACAGTTTCATCAAAGGTTACATGGCAAGAAATGATTATTTTATTGATGTTTAATTCGAGGCAACGATATCCACGATGATTTGAAGCTTGACCCAAATAGATGGAGGGTGTGGCATGTGGTTCAAGTTTGTGATTAGGATATAAGTGGGGCTAACATAAGCAGCCAAATGTGCGTATAAGGCTATAATCCGGGTTTTGGCCAAACAATCGGGTGTAAGGGATTTCGTTGGCAATAGCAGTTGAGAGCAAGAAATTGAGTAAGTGAACAGCCATATCGAGAGCTTCAACCTAAAATGTTGGTGGAAGGTTGCTTGAAAAAGCAAGGTCTAAATGAGATTATTGATGGTGCAAATCATCCGTTCAGACTTGCCATTTTGTTGTGATGTTTTGGGGCATGAAAAGCGAAACTGAATGCCCTTGTCGGCAAAAAGTGTATGTAGGTTACGGTTGTCGAATTCACCACCATGATCACACTGAAAGGACCGGATTTCACACTTAAATTGAGTGTGAATATAATTACAAAATATTACAAATTTAGACAAGACATCATATTTGTTAATTAAAGGATAAACCCAAACAAAATGCAAATAATGATCCAAGAATAATACATAATACTTGAAACCCAAAAGACTCGGAATTAGTGAAGTCCATACATCCGAGTGAATGACGTCAAAACAAGCATTAACGACAGTATAGGAACAAGCGAATGGAAGTCTAATGTGTTTGCCAAGCTGGCAGGCATGACAAAGCACGAGAGCCTTCTCTTTATTACATGAAATGAGATTATTTGAAACTAGACGATGTAACACTTCGCTTCCTGGATGTCCAAGACGCTGATGCCACGTATGTTGACTGACTACGAGAGCTTGAGGAATGGGAGATGGAGGTGTGACAGGATAAAGGTCACTTGTGCTATCACATCAGAGAAGCACCCGACGTGTCATGAAATCTTTAACAGAAAATCCAAAAGGATCAAATTCAATAGTACAATTGCTGTCACAACAAACTGACGAACATATATTAGATTTTTTTACAATATAAGGGGTAATAAGGACGTTATTTAAGTAAAGTGGTCGAGAGGGAGTTGGCAAAATGCTACGACCCGTATTGGTGACAGGAATAGAATGCCCGTCACCAACCGAGACGGACGGATACATGCATGTATTAAAAACATTACTAAGACTGTTAACTGAAGCATTAAGATGTGAGCTTGCACCTGTGTCCATATTCCAGGAGCCGATTGTAGGGTCATGAAGAGTCCCGGCGGCGAAAGCATGAGGTAAATTGGTATGTTGTCCCGAAGGTTGATTTGATGGACCTGCTGAAGAGGGTTGATTCTGATGAACAGTAACCGGGGGTGGTTGTGACAACTGGAAAATTAGGGAGTCATTTTGAAAACCCGCATTACTTTAAAAATTATAATTTTGGAATATTTGAATAGTTTATCGTGACGAGATATTTTATGAACGTTGGAATGTGCTTTAAATCGTACGTTATTTATGGGATTCGATTATTTATTTATGGTTTGGTTTGGTTCATTCGTGATGGTTTATTTTTGAGATCATTATTTTAGCACTACATTGACTCCGACACTAGGATAACCTAACAATTTTAATTATTTTAATATTGGTTCGGATATATATATATTTGGAACGTATCGCGAGATTTTTGATTATTTGGAATGATTTCGGTTCGAGAGAGTTGATTTATTATTTAAGGTTTCGGGTTTGGTCCGTGTATTTACACCAGGTTACTTAACCCCCTTCACCCCTTATTATTATTATTATTAATAATAAAAAGTCTTTTTTTAAAGAGTAAATTACAAATCGTCCTTGTGGATCTGGTATAACAACACAACACCAAGACCTTCACCAACACAACTCACTCTCTCTCTCTCTTTTAATATCTCAACACCACCGCCACCTTAAACCCCCAATATCACCACCACCGCCACCCTCACACCAAAACTAACACGACCATCTTAACCATCTTTTCCCGATCTATCTATTGGTATAAACCACGCGCGATTTGGACCACCCTAACACCACGTACGAATTTATACCACCACTTTAACACCACCTTTGTCATATTTTCTTTTTGGGTTTTTGAAGAAATAAAGTTTTGGAGCTTTATTGAAGGTGAGTGGCCACGAATCTTATTCATGCGCCTCGATTTGTACCCAAACCGTGGGTATATGGATTTTTCTTGTTGGGTTTTGATGAAATCTTGACTAAAAATGATGGGGAAATGATATTTTGTCATTTAAAATCCGTTTGGTATCTTGGGTTTTGGTTTTGATGTGAGTTTGATACTCGACTTAGGTTATGGGTCGCGTTTGGTTTTCATTGTTGGCTCGTATGGAGCATGGCCGAGACTTAAGGTCTCGGTGAGACCTTTTTCTTGGCTCGTTGGGAGTCCAAGAAGACTCATGGTCCGAGATTATTGATACTTGGTTGTAGTTGGTTAGTCAATTTGATGTTGTGATTGTCTTGGGTATGCCGCGACCTCGTATGGTCCGTTTGGCAGTTTTGGTACGGCTCGTTTGAGCCTATGTCGTGGCCTAGTGGCCTTGGTTTTGAGTCCTTGTGACTCATGGTTCTAGCCGAGACCCAAGTGGGTCGTTTGGCTCGGGTTTGGCGTGGTAAACCAAACCATATAATATGTATCTTGGATGTTTTCTTGTTGTTGTTTTTATTGTGGTTATTATTATTGTTGTGGCATTATTTGGACCGAAGCTTTTGGATGGGTCGAGACACTTTGTGGTCTCGACATGGTATACTTGTGATTTTGATGTTGGAGATGTGTTGACGAAAAGAGTATTTGGGGACCGATTGTGAGACGGTCATTAGATGACGGAGATAGGTTAGTCGGGTGCCATAGTCGGACCCTCATGTTGTAGCACGTGGATATGGGATTGATTTGGACGGAGTTGATTTATTTATTTTGACTTGGTTATTATTTTTTGACTTTGACTATGAGCCGAGAGTGATGACTCGGACATGTGACCAAATTCTTATGACTCGATAAATGTTTAAAATCAAATATTAAAAACAATACTCGTAATAATATTATTGATAATATAATCGTTTATATACGTATATAGACGTGATAAACGCACATATATATATATATATATATATATATATATATATATATATATATATATATATATATATATATATATATATATATATATATATATATATATATAAATGCGTATATTAATAATAAAACGATCACGAGTAAATGTTATAATAATATAACGATAATTATTATACTATGCAAATAGTGCAATAAATGTCGGAATATTATTATAAATAAATAACTTGAAATGATGTCGAGAACTAATATATCGGGTGAGTAATAAATAAACACATGATGACTTTTATAAATTTGGAAAACTTATCGAGTTATACGAGTTGTGGTTACTTAAAGTCCAAGTGGGCTTTATCATGTGACTTTTGTGTTGTAACAATTCGCAATTTCAGGTTAATTTCTATTTTCGGAAAATTTTACTATTCATGTTACTATTCATTTCTTTCTGAAATTTTCCCGAAAGTTGATTTTTATTTCATATTCTCGAGTGATAAATCATTTCCATGGCAAATTAAATGTTTGACATTCGTCAGATCAGTTTCGTGAAAGTTATTAAGGAATTACACAGAATTACCCGTTTTAGGGTAAAACGTCAATCAGAAATTCCACGCACAACGAAATTTGATCCCGTCAGGTGACCCCACATCAGAAAAATGTTTAACACATTCATGATTTATTTGAGAATAAATCATAACTGAGAAAAATCATGGCCCAAATAAACTTCGGCCGTGAAAAACTGGAATTTTCAGTTTTAAGCGTTTTTACTCAGCCGTAACCCTAGCCTTTACCTGCACCGCGTTTCTAAGATGATTTGAGCTTTCAACTTATTAAAATAAGTCAACATATTTTTCCCTCCTCCATTGACTAAAAATCATTCTTTGATTTTATAAGTCATCGCGTGATTTTTAGGCTTCCGGTTTGATGTCTAAAAGACATTTAAGACCAACCGACACCAGACTGAGCCCAGTCTAGACATTATAAATCATTTTAAATCATTTTTAGCATATTAGAAAAGTAACATTTTACTTTTCTCAGTTTTACGCAATATTCGTACATTTTACGTATTACGCGTTTTAGACCCGTGTTTCCAGCTTTTAGCAGGTTTTACCACCCAAATGGAACTTATCACCCATTTTATATTTTATTATGGGACTTATGAACATTTCTAACAATACTTTAAAGTTTCATAATTTTACGACACCCGGTTTTACGTTTTAAGGCCTAATCATTTACGGTTGGCATTTCCCGGAGTCAAAAATGCATCTAATATCTAGATATTTTTCCAAGCAAGCCAACTCACCCCCCTTATCCTCTTTGAACCGCCAAAGGGGGGGGGGGAGTCACTCCCTTGGGTGGCTTGATCTTAGGGCTTGTTATCTAGGATGGTTACATGTGGATTTTTGGCTAAAAGATCTTAACTTTGTAACCTCCTCAAAGGCATATAAATACCCCCCTCTCCCCCCATATGGCCGGCCATCCCAACACACCTAAACCTCTCACACTTAGCTTATTTCTTCTAATTTGTTGCAAGGTTCAAGAGTTAGTTCAAGATAGAAACCCTAGATAGCTTATTTTTCACCAAAAATCTTCCAAACCCTAACATACTTGGTGTTTTCTCTTGAGTTTAAATCCACTCAATACACCTCAACTTTCATTACATATCTTTCAAGAATACCAAGGGTAGAAAGGTTGCTTGAAGTGAAAAGGGTTGAAGCTTGTCTATCAAAGTCCATTTCCTTACTAGTTACTCCTTTCTTTAATTAGAAAGCCTAAAGTTGTAAGCCTAAACCTAACATGCTTCTTGTTTATTTATCATGTTTATCTCATTTACATGTTATCTTTGCTATATTATGTGTTGTAATTATGTCCATGATGTATCATGATGAGTAAAAGATGTTGTTGTAATGAATTATTGAAACAAGTTACTAAAACAAGCAAACTAGTGAATATCTTGGTATAACCTGATCAAAATGGTAAAAATTTTATATTGGATTATTACATATTACAGTAGAGGACTTAACAAGAAAACCATAGCAATTTGAACCACCTAAAAAGAGTAAACGAGTCAAAAGTTATGGCGATTTGAAGTTACCAAAGATTTCCGGCAAATCTGCCTAAAAGTTTCTGTGACAGAACCTAAAACACGCAAAAAGAGGCCTTTCTGGTCCGATTCATGAAAAAGTTAAAACACGAAAGTTGTCCGGAATCACGTTTTCATTCAGGAACAAAGAGGCTCAAGCCTTGAAAACGCCTTCTGAGTGAGATATTTCTCAGTTTCTTAACAGCTATTTACATATTTTAAGTCACTAAGTTATTGTCATACTTTCAAAGGAATAAAAGGTATTATGACCTATAACCAAGACCCCCACCATGGCTAGAGCCAAGGTTGTGTATCATGACCTTGGAACAAGGACCAAAGGTCATGGCTAGGCCATGACGAAAGGACCAAGTAAACTTATAAAGGCGTAAACATGAAACAATGAAATTGGCGATAACATGAACAAGCAATTTGTATCTACTTCACCTAAAAGGAAACCATGAGATTTTACCAAGACAAATGGTCATACAAGACTTATAAAACTACCCCTAATAACAATCTTCATGTACTATAAACTTTCCTAAGTTTATACAAATATCGGACATGTAACTTTTTCGGATCAAAACTTATATCTATATACTTTATCAACTACTACAATAGTAGGGAGCTTCATGTGAGGAGTTCATTATGTAAGCCGTCGAGATGAGTTGTGGATTTACGAATTAAAGTGTCCTGGCTCCTCGAACGCTTACTAACATGACTTCTGAAATATGTTAGCCCGAACGGTAGTAAACGATATACCAAAACATACATGTTCATAAATCTTTCTTACAAAGACTTACAAATATACATCATACATCATCATGGACTAAATGCAAGACATATATATAGGCACTCCGTTATATTCTTTACACAAATCCTAAGTCGCAACATTCTATTCTAGGTTGCTCGTAGAAACCTACACGATCCGACTATCACCTTCGTTACTTGCTATCTTGTTTAAGGTGAGTTCATAGCCCCACCTTACATTACTTTAATGTTTTACAAACCCTTGGGGGGAATACATGCTACTTTTAAACCGAACACAATGCTTTGAAACTGTATGCTGCCTGATTGTTTTATTATTACTAAGTACCTACCTTGCCAATCCTAGGCCCCATCATGAACCATTTAATCACTAGTATTAGTGAGCGCGAGTATTGTGAATAGGCCTATTGGGATTGACGAATCCCATTTGTTTGAGCAGTTAGTTCAAACGAATGCACTATATTTGAAACATTAAGTATGACGGCAAAGTACTTACCGGGGCAACATAACCACCGATTGATATTGGTACCCGTTAACGTATTGGTTGCATGAGCTTAGTACATAATAATAACTGTTTTGTTTTCTAACATGAGTATGAGTCTAATTAACTCTTACTACCAACATATTGTGTTCAACCGTTAAACAAACTCTATGAATTTCACTCAACCTTTGTGTTGACCTCTTAAGCATGTATTTCAGGTCCATGATAATCAAGAATGGAGCGGGAAGGGCACGTACCGAAGGAAGAAGGCTATAAACTATTATGTCATTCAATAAAAACATCATAGACTTTGTATTGATGTGTTTTGAAACAATGGATCATTTTGGGACCTCACTATGTAAACTTTGATATATTTGAATAATATGAATGACAACTCTTTTTATTACGATTCGTTTAGAGATCGTTTTCTATTATTATGACTGTTGTGCCGTCGAGTAACACCCAAGTTGAATTCCGCTGCATCATGAATTGGGGGTGTTACAGATTGGTACCAGAGCCATGGTTATAGAGAAACGGGTCTAAATGAGACCTAAACTATAACTACAATAACAAGCAAAAACATTTTTATAGCCTTCCGCTCTTCGTGCCTTCCATCCTCCAGAAGATTATGGACTTATTACACATGTTATGCTACATGAACATATTTGTATATTGTCATATGCACATTTCCTTAGTTGAGCATTTTCCATAAACATTTGATTATTTTTGACATCATAATACTAATTGTAGACATCATGTCCGCACCTCCATCTCCCGATCATCTTCCTGCTATGCCCGAGTATTTACCAATTCTTCCCGGACCCGATGATCCTTATTTTGAACCAATTGATTACGACGACGAGGAAGAACCTTACGAGGATCTAGATGTAGATTCGGACGAAGATCCTGAAATGGATATGGACATAAACATCGATGATTACGAAGAGGATCATGAAATGAATGTTGACATCGAAGGCATCGATGACATTGAGGAAGCGGAGGAACTATTAGTAGTGCCACATCTATCACCATTGACATCTCCACCTCCGGTTTCACCAATTTCATCCGAATCTAACCATACCACTCCAGCTCAAGTTCCGAATTCTACTCACCAAACAGGTGGAACATCTACATTTACACATATGTTCGCAAACTCAGCTCAATACGAAATCTACTCTTTGAAACAAGCTCTCCACCTGACCCAACTCAAAGTTAAATGTATGGCAACTCAAATGCACGAATGTATGTCCAAGGTAAATTCTGCCAGAATGGACGCCATGAATGCCCGAGATGAACTATATTGGTTTAAGCTTGACATGAGCTATGTCAAGAGGGACTTGACTCATCTTGGGGAAATGGTCTTAAATCCTCTAACCGGCCTGGATAACGTCAAGGATAGACTCACTTTGGTTGAGAAAGCCCAAGAACAGGATGCGGTTCAAATTCACAAACTACTTAACCGCCTAAATACCGCCGAAATCCGGTTAGATGTTGCAAACTTTGATAGGTATCAACTTAGGAATGATTTGTGTGGAATGCAAACTCAAATGAGTTCCATACAACAAAGGCTATACCAAAAGGATGTCAAAGAATACCGTCCGAACGAAAGTGTAGATGTGTTAGCAACACGCGGAAATAATAATCCGACCGGACAACAACAACCTCCCAACCGACGTTAGACTAGTGTTATAGTACTAGTTAGCTTTTGTACGACGTTGTAATTACTAACTGAAAGTATCAGTTAGTAAGTTTTGAATGAACTTGTAATAAGTTCGATTTTGTAATCAACGTTATATAAATAAAACTCTTGTTTTATATACCATCATGTGTTATGCTTTTAAATTTCAACATTATTATCCTATCATCCTTATCAAATTGTGCTCATTTCACAACTCTCTAATTACAACGTATCTTTTGAACAATAGAACCATGGCGCCGAAGAAAAAGACCCCACCACCAATGATGACGCAAGCCGCCATCCGCAAACTAGTAAAGGATAGTGTCAATGCAGCACTTGTTGCAGAACGTACAGCCGTAGCTGCAGCAGCTGCCGAAGCCACCACAGCTGCTGGTGCTGCTGATGCTGCAGCAGCCGCCGATGCTGCAGCAGCTGCTGATGCTGCAGCAGCTGCTGATGCTGCAGCAGCTGATGAAGCCGCCATTGCTGCGGAAGCTGCAAGAATTGCCAGACTTAACCTTGGAGGACCTACCCCTCCGGTGACCAATGTTACTACAGTACCAAAGGGTTGCTCGTTCATTTCCTACCTGAAATGTGAACCCCTCAAATTCAAGGGTACTGAAGGGGCTGTGGGTTTGACCCGTTGGTTCGAAAAGGCGGAATCGGTGTTCATTGTTAGTAAATGTATCGAGGGGGATAAAGTTCAGTATGCCACAAGTACTCTGTTGAATGAGGCCTTGTCCTGGTGGAACTCAATTGCTCAACCCATGGGCATTGAGAATGCCTACAAAATTACTTGGGCTAATTTGAAACAAATGATGATCAAGGAATACTGTCCACGCAGTGAGATACAAAAGTTGGAAGTTGAGTTCTGGGATCATACGGTTAAGGGAAATGATATCATGACCTACAACCGTAGATTTCAGGAACTGAGGATACTTTGTCCAGCAATGGTTTCCCCAAAGGAAAAATTGTTGGAAAGGTATATTTGGGGTCTACCATCAAGCATACAGGGGAATGTGACTTCGGCAAATCCCAAAGAACTTGATGAGGCTATGCGGATGTCCCGTAGTCTCATGGATCAAGTGGTACGTATGTCGGAAACCCGCAAGCAAAATAACCTCAACAACACCAACAACACCAACAACAGCAATGCCAACAATCCCAACAATTCCAACTACCGTAACAACAACAACAACAAGAACAACAATAACAAACGACCATATGATGGTAACCGTGGGAATAACAACAACAACCAAACCCGAAACAACAACCACCACAATCAACAGAACAAGAGACAGGAAGCCGCAACGGCTTATGTTGCTGCACCAGCTGGTGGTAGGTACGTGGGTAATCAACCACAATGTACCAAATGCAATTACCATCACGAGGGTTCTTGCCCGGCCAAATGCCATAAGTGCCAAAAGCCCGGACATCTTGCCAAGGATTGTAGAGGCAAGGGTATAGCTACTGGGGCTAACACACAGCCCATAGTTACATGTTTCGGGTGTGGTGAAAGGGGACACTATAAGAACAACTGTCCTCAAAACCAAGGACCCCAAGGCGGAGGTGCTCATGCTAGAGCCTATGTCATAGGAAAGGAAGAACCACACCAGGACCCGAACGTGGTTACCGGTACGTTCCTACTCAATAATATTCCTGTTAAAGTATTATTCGATTCTGGTGCTGATATGAGCTTTATATCTACTAGAATTGCGCCCTTACTTGATATTCCATCAATTACTTTAACCACTAGTTATAATGTTGAGCTAGCTACCGGTGACTTAGTAAATACCAATACCGTAATCCCAAACTGTACCCTTAATCTCTTAGACCACCCCTTTAACATCAATCTTATGCCAATCGAACTCGGAAGTTTCGATGTTGTTATTGGCATGGATTGGTTGTCTAAACATCAAGCTAACATTATTTGTGGTGAAAGAGTTGTGCACATTCCATGTGACAATGAAACTTTGATCATTCGTGGTGATCAAAGTGGAACTCGAATAAACATCATCTCATGTATCAAAACCATGAAGTACATTGAGAAGGGATGTTATGCTTTCTTAGCCCACGTAACAGAAAAGAAAACCGATGAAAAACGTCTCGAAGATGTTCCTATTGCCCGCGAGTTTCCTGAAGTCTTTCCAGAAGACTTACCCGGACTACCACCAAATCGTCAAATAGAGTTCAGAATTGATTTAATACCAGGAGCGGCGCTAGTTGCCCGCGCACCATACCGGCTAGCACCTTCAGAGATGCAAGAGCTATCAAATCAATTACAAGAACTTTCGGACAAGGGATTTATTCGATCTAGTTCCTCACCTTGGGGAGCTCCAGTTTTATTCGTGAAAAAGAAAGACGGGTCATTACGAATGTGTATTGACTATCGTGAACTAAACAAATTAACCATAAAGAACCGTTACCCACTACCAAGAATTGATGATTTATTCGATCAATTACAAGGTTCAACCTATTACTCAA
Organism: Artemisia argyi; assembly: GCA_030686995.1. Classification (NCBI taxonomy): domain Eukaryota; kingdom Viridiplantae; phylum Streptophyta; class Magnoliopsida; order Asterales; family Asteraceae; genus Artemisia; species Artemisia argyi. The sequence goes on along the minus strand of CM060685.1, from coordinate 218,557,121 downwards.
AAATCGACCTACGTTCAGGTTACCACCAAGTTAGAGTTCGTGATGAAGACATTCCAAAAACAGCCTTTAGGACACGATATGGTCACCACGAATTCCAAGTGATGCCATTTGGGTTAACAAATGCACCGGCAGTATTCATGGATCTCATGAATCGGGTGTGTAAACCATATTTGGACAAATTCGTGATCGTATTCATAGACGACATTCTCATTTATTCCAAAAATGAAATAGAACACAAAGAACACCTGAGAACAATTTTAGGACTACTCAAGGAAGAGAAATTGTATGCGAAGTTTTCCAAATGCGAATTTTGGATTCAATCCGTACAATTCCTTGGGCATGTGATTGACAAAACCGGTTTACATGTCGATCCCGCTAAAATTGAAGCTATCAAAAACTGGCCAACACCTACCACACCTACAGAAATTCGGCAATTTCTGGGTTTAGCCGGGTATTACCGAAGGTTTATTGAAGGATTTTCCTCAATAGCAAAATCTTTGACTAAGCTAACTCAGAAAGACAAGAAATACGTGTGGGATGAAAACGAAGAAAAAGCTTTCCAAACCCTCAAACAGAAACTTTGTAGTGCTCCTATCCTAGCATTGCCCGATGGGATAGAAGATTTTGTAGTCTATTGTGATGCATCGCACCAAGGGTTAGGTGCCGTATTGATGCAACGCGATAAGGTCATGGCTTATGCATCAAGACAACTCAAGGTTCATGAGGAAAATTACACCACTCATGACTTAGAGTTAGGAGCTGTGGTCTTTGCACTAAAAATCTGGAGACACTATCTATACAGTACTAGATGTACTGTGTACACCGATCATAAAAGTCTACAACACATTTTGGACCAAAAAGAACTAAACATGAGACAACGTCGTTGGTTGGAATTACTTAGTGATTATGACTGCGACATTCGTTATCACCCAGGAAAGGCAAACGTAGTAGCCGACGCACTAAGCCGAAAGGAACGGGTTAAACCATTACGAGTCCGAGCCTTAGTTTTAACCATAAATTCCAACTTTCCTACCCAAATCCTTCACGCTCAAGCTGAGGCGGTGAAACAAGAAGACATCCAAAAGGAAAGATTGGATGGCATGATACAAAAGAAATTCGAAACCCGTTCAGATGGAACTCTATGCTTCCAAGGTCGAAGTTGGTTACCACTTTTTGGTGGCCTACGAGACTTGATCATGCATGAATCACACAAGTCTAAATACTCCATACATCCAGGATCTGATAAAATGTATCATGATCTTAAGTTACTCTATTGGTGGCCGAACATGAAAGCCGACATTGCAACATATGTTAGCAAATGTCTTACCTGCTCCAAAGTAAAAGCCGAACACCAAAAACCATCCGGTCCATTGCAACAACCAGAAATTCCTACCTGGAAATGGGAAAGAATTACTATGGACTTCATTACCAAGCTCCCAAAGACATCAAGCGGTTATGACTCCATCGGGGTCATAGTTGATCGTCTCACAAAATCCGCACACTTTATACCAATCAAAGAGACTTACAAAATGGAACAACTAACCCGACTGTACGTCAAAGAAATAGTCTCAAGACATGGTGCACCGATATCCATCATATCCGACAGAGATGGTAGATTTACTTCCAATTTCTGGCAGTCACTCCAAGGCGCCTTTGGAACAAATCTAGACATGAGTACAACGTACCACCCTCAGACCGATGGTCAGAGTGAACGAACCATTCAAACACTTGAAGACATGCTTCGAGCTTGTATAATAGACTTTGGAAAAGGATGGGATACTCATCTACCATTAGTCGAATTTTCCTACAACAACAGCTATCATACAAGTATTCAAGCAGCTCCATTTGAAGCACTTTATGGTCGAAAGTGTCGTTCACCTGCTTGTTGGGCTGAAGTGGGAGAAGTTCAACTCACCGGACCAGAACTCATCCGTGAAACAACGGATAAAATTGTACAAATCAAAAATCGGTTACAAGCCGCAAGAGATAGACAGAAAAGCTATGCCGACACACGACGCAGACCCCTAGAATTCCAAGTCGGAGATAGGGTTATGCTAAAGGTATCGCCTTGGAAAGGCTTGATACGATTCGGCAAACGAGGAAAACTAAACCCAAGATACATCGGACCATTCAAAATCCTAGCCAGGGTTGGCCCTGTGGCGTACAGACTTGAGCTTCCATCAGAACTCAGTAGTGTACACCCCACTTTCCATGTATCAAACCTAAAGAAATGTTTATCGGATGAATCACTCGTGATTCCACTCGATGAAATTCAACTCAATGACGATCTTCAATTTGTTGAGGAACCCGTAGAAATCATGGACCGAGAGGTCAAACAACTCAAACAAAGCCGTATACCAATTGTCAAAGTTCGTTGGAACTCACGACGTGGTCCTGAATACACATGGGAACGAGAGGACCAGATACGAAAGAAATACCCACACCTTTTTACCAACGAAGCTTCTACTTCCAACGCTAATTGATCTCCGGGACGGAGCTCTCATATGGGGTGGAGACTGTAACAATTCGCAATTTCAGGTTAATTTCTATTTTCGGAAAATTTTACTATTCATGTTACTATTCATTTCTTTCTGAAATTTTCCCGAAAGTTGATTTTTATTTCATATTCTCGAGTGATAAATCATTTCCATGGCAAATTAAATGTTTGACATTCGTCAGATCAGTTTCGTGAAAGTTATTAAGGAATTACACAGAATTACCCGTTTTAGGGTAAAACGTCAATCAGAAATTCCACGCACAACGAAATTTGATCCCGTCAGGTGACCCCACATCAGAAAAATGTTTAACACATTCATGATTTATTTGAGTCTGTAACACCCCCAATTCATGATGCAGCGGAATTCAACTTGGGTGTTACTCGAGGGCACAACAGTCATAATAATAGAAAACGATCTCTAAACGAATCGTAATAAAAAGAGTTGTCATTCATATTATTCAAATATATCAAAGTTTACATAGTGAGGTCCCAAAATGATCCATTGTTTCAAAACACATCAATATAAAGTCTATGATGTTTTTATTGAATGACATAATAGTTTATAGCCTTCTTCCTTCGGTACGTGCCCTTCCCGCTCCATTCTTGATTATCATGGACCTGAAATACATGCTTAAGAGGTCAACACAAAGGTTGAGTGAAATTCATAGAGTTTGTTTAACGGTTGAACACAATATGTTGGTAGTAAGAGTTAATTAGACTCATACTCATGTTAGAAAACAAAACAGTTATTATTATGTACTAAGCTCATGCAACCAATACGTTAACGGGTACCAATATCAATCGGTGGTTATGTTGCCCCGGTAAGTACTTTGCCGTCATACTTAATGTTTCAAATATAGTGCATTCGTTTGAACTAACTGCTCAAACAAATGGGATTCGTCAATCCCAATAGGCCTATTCACAATACTCGCGCTCACTAATACTAGTGATTAAATGGTTCATGATGGGGCCTAGGATTGGCAAGGTAGGTACTTAGTAATAATAAAACAATCAGGCAGCATACAGTTTCAAAGCATTGTGTTCGGTTTAAAAGTAGCATGTATTCCCCCCAAGGGTTTGTAAAACATTAAAGTAATGTAAGGTGGGGCTATGAACTCACCTTAAACAAGATAGCAAGTAACGAAGGTGATAGTCGGATCGTGTAGGTTTCTACGAGCAACCTAGAATAGAATGTTGCGACTTAGGATTTGTGTAAAGAATATAACGGAGTGCCTATATATATGTCTTGCATTTAGTCCATGATGATGTATGATGTATATTTGTAAGTCTTTGTAAGAAAGATTTATGAACATGTATGTTTTGGTATATCGTTTACTACCGTTCGGGCTAACATATTTCAGAAGTCATGTTAGTAAGCGTTCGAGGAGCCAGGACACTTTAATTCATAAATCCACAACTCATCTCGACGGCTTACATAATGAACTCCTCACATGAAGCTCCCTACTATTGTAGTAGTTGATAAAGTATATAGATATAAGTTTTGATCCGAAAAAGTTACATGTCCGATATTTGTATAAACTTAGGAAAGTTTATAGTACATGAAGATTGTTATTAGGGGTAGTTTTATAAGTCTTGTATGACCATTTGTCTTGGTAAAATCTCATGGTTTCCTTTTAGGTGAAGTAGATACAAATTGCTTGTTCATGTTATCGCCAATTTCATTGTTTCATGTTTACGCCTTTATAAGTTTACTTGGTCCTTTCGTCATGGCCTAGCCATGACCTTTGGTCCTTGTTCCAAGGTCATGATACACAACCTTGGCTCTAGCCATGGTGGGGGTCTTGGTTATAGGTCATAATACCTTTTATTCCTTTGAAAGTATGACAATAACTTAGTGACTTAAAATATGTAAATAGCTGTTAAGAAACTGAGAAATATCTCACTCAGAAGGCGTTTTCAAGGCTTGAGCCTCTTTGTTCCTGAATGAAAACGTGATTCCGGACAACTTTCGTGTTTTAACTTTTTCATGAATCGGACCAGAAAGGCCTCTTTTTGCGTGTTTTAGGTTCTGTCACAGAAACTTTTAGGCAGATTTGCCGGAAATCTTTGGTAACTTCAAATCGCCATAACTTTTGACTCGTTTACTCTTTTTAGGTGGTTCAAATTGCTATGGTTTTCTTGTTAAGTCCTCTACTGTAATATGTAATAATCCAATATAAAATTTTTACCATTTTGATCAGGTTATACCAAGATATTCACTAGTTTGCTTGTTTTAGTAACTTGTTTCAATAATTCATTACAACAACATCTTTTACTCATCATGATACATCATGGACATAATTACAACACATAATATAGCAAAGATAACATGTAAATGAGATAAACATGATAAATAAACAAGAAGCATGTTAGGTTTAGGCTTACAACTTTAGGCTTTCTAATTAAAGAAAGGAGTAACTAGTAAGGAAATGGACTTTGATAGACAAGCTTCAACCCTTTTCACTTCAAGCAACCTTTCTACCCTTGGTATTCTTGAAAGATATGTAATGAAAGTTGAGGTGTATTGAGTGGATTTAAACTCAAGAGAAAACACCAAGTATGTTAGGGTTTGGAAGATTTTTGGTGAAAAATAAGCTATCTAGGGTTTCTATCTTGAACTAACTCTTGAACCTTGCAACAAATTAGAAGAAATAAGCTAAGTGTGAGAGGTTTAGGTGTGTTGGGATGGCCGGCCATATGGGGGGAGAGGGGGGTATTTATATGCCTTTGAGGAGGTTACAAAGTTAAGATCTTTTAGCCAAAAATCCACATGTAACCATCCTAGATAACAAGCCCTAAGATCAAGCCACCCAAGGGAGTGACTCCCCCCCCCTTTGGCGGTTCAAAGAGGATAAGGGGGGTGAGTTGGCTTGCTTGGAAAAATATCTAGATATTAGATGCATTTTTGACTCCGGGAAATGCCAACCGTAAATGATTAGGCCTTAAAACGTAAAACCGGGTGTCGTAAAATTATGAAACTTTAAAGTATTGTTAGAAATGTTCATAAGTCCCATAATAAAATATAAAATGGGTGATAAGTTCCATTTGGGTGGTAAAACCTGCTAAAAGCTGGAAACACGGGTCTAAAACGCGTAATACGTAAAATGTACGAATATTGCGTAAAACTGAGAAAAGTAAAATGTTACTTTTCTAATATGCTAAAAATGATTTATAATGTCTAGACTGGGCTCAGTCTGGTGTCGGTTGGTCTTAAATGTCTTTTAGACATCAAACCGGAAGCCTAAAAATCACGCGATGACTTATAAAATCAAAGAATGATTTTTAGTCAATGGAGGAGGGAAAAATATGTTGACTTATTTTAATAAGTTGAAAGCTCAAATCATCTTAGAAATGCGGTGCAGGTAAAGGCTAGGGTTACGGCTGAGTAAAAACGCTTAAAACTGAAAATTCCAGTTTTTCACGGCCGAAGTTTATTTGGGCCATGATTTTTCTCAGTTATGATTTATTCTCAAATAAATCATGAATGTGTTAAACATTTTTCTGATGTGGGGTCACCTGACGGGATCAAATTTCGTTGTGCGTGGAATTTCTGATTGACGTTTTACCCTAAAACGGGTAATTCTGTGTAATTCCTTAATAACTTTCACGAAACTGATCTGACGAATGTCAAACATTTAATTTGCCATGGAAATGATTTATCACTCGAGAATATGAAATAAAAATCAACTTTCGGGAAAATTTCAGAAAGAAATGAATAGTAACATGAATAGTAAAATTTTCCGAAAATAGAAATTAACCTGAAATTGCGAATTGTTACAGTCTCCACCCCATATGAGAGCTCCGTCCCGGAGATCAATTAGCGTTGGAAGTAGAAGCTTCGTTGGTAAAAAGGTGTGGGTATTTCTTTCGTATCTGGTCCTCTCGTTCCCATGTGTATTCAGGACCACGTCGTGAGTTCCAACGAACTTTGACAATTGGTATACGGCTTTGTTTGAGTTGTTTGACCTCTCGGTCCATGATTTCTACAGGTTCCTCAACAAATTGAAGATCGTCATTGAGTTGAATTTCATCGAGTGGAATCACGAGTGATTCATCCGATAAACATTTCTTTAGGTTAGATACATGGAAAGTGGGGTGTACACTACTGAGTTCTGATGGAAGCTCAAGTCTGTACGCCACAGGGCCAACCCTGGCTAGGATTTTGAATGGTCTGATGTATCTTGGGTTTAGTTTTCCTCGTTTGCCGAATCGTATCAAGCCTTTCTAAGGCGATACCTTTAGCATAACCCTATCTCCGACTTGGAATTCTAGGGGTCTGTGTCGTGTGTCGGCATAGCTTTTCTGTCTATCTCTTGCGGCTTGTAACCGATTTTTGATTTGTACAATTTTATCCGTTGTTTCACGGATGAGTTCTGGTCCGGTGAGTTGAACTTCTCCCACTTCAGCCCAACAAGCAGGTGAACGACACTTTCGACCATAAAGTGCTTCAAATGGAGCTGCTTGAATACTTGTATGATAGCTGTTGTTGTAGGAAAATTCGACTAATGGTAGATGAGTATCCCATCCTTTTCCAAAGTCTATTATACAAGCTCGAAGCATGTCTTCAAGTGTTTGAATGGTTCGTTCACTCTGACCATCGGTCTGAGGGTGGTACGCTGTACTCATGTCTAGATTTGTTCCAAAGGCGCCTTGGAGTGACTGCCAGAAATTGGAAGTAAATCTACCATCTCTGTCAGATATGATGGATATCGGTGCACCATGTCTTGAGACTATTTCTTTGACGTACAGTCGGGTTAGTTGTTCCATTTTGTAAGTCTCTTTGATTGGTATAAAGTGTGCGGATTTTGTGAGACGATCAACTATGACCCAGATGGAGTCATAACCGCTTGATGTCTTTGGGAGCTTGGTAATGAAGTCCATAGTAATTCTTTCCCATTTCCAGGTAGGAATTTCTGGTTGTTGCAATGGACCGGATGGTTTTTGGTGTTCGGCTTTTACTTTGGAGCAGGTAAGACATTTGCTAACATATGTTGCAATGTCGGCTTTCATGTTCGGCCACCAATAGAGTAACTTAAGATCATGATACATTTTATCAGATCCTGGATGTATGGAGTATTTAGACTTGTGTGATTCATGCATGATCAAGTCTCGTAGGCCACCAAAAAGTGGTAACCAACTTCGACCTTGGAAGCATAGAGTTCCATCTGAACGGGTTTCGAATTTCTTTTGTATCATGCCATCCAATCTTTCCTTTTGGATGTCTTCTTGTTTCACCGCCTCAGCTTGAGCGTGAAGGATTTGGGTAGGAAAGTTGGAATTTATGGTTAAAACTAAGGCTCGGACTCGTAATGGTTTAACCCGTTCCTTTCGGCTTAGTGCGTCGGCTACTACGTTTGCCTTTCCTGGGTGATAACGAATGTCGCAGTCATAATCACTAAGTAATTCCAACCAACGACGTTGTCTCATGTTTAGTTCTTTTTGGTCCAAAATGTGTTGTAGACTTTTATGATCGGTGTACACAGTACATCTAGTACCGTATAGATAGTGTCTCCAGATTTTTAGTGCAAAGACCACAGCTCCTAACTCTAAGTCATGAGTGGTGTAATTTTCCTCATGAACCTTGAGTTGTCTTGATGCATAAGCCATGACCTTATCGCGTTGCATCAATACGGCACCTAACCCTTGGTGCGATGCATCACAATAGACTACAAAATCTTCTATCCCATCGGGCAATGCTAGGATAGGAGCACTACAAAGTTTCTGTTTGAGGGTTTGGAAAGCTTTTTCTTCGTTTTCATCCCACACGTATTTCTTGTCTTTCTGAGTTAGCTTAGTCAAAGATTTTGCTATTGAGGAAAATCCTTCAATAAACCTTCGGTAATACCCGGCTAAACCCAGAAATTGCCGAATTTCTGTAGGTGTGGTAGGTGTTGGCCAGTTTTTGATAGCTTCAATTTTAGCGGGATCGACATGTAAACCGGTTTTGTCAATCACATGCCCGAGTATTTACCAATTCTTCCCGGACCCGATGATCCTTATTTTGAACCAATTGATTACGACGACGAGGAAGAACCTTACGAGGATCTAGATGTAGATTCGGACGAAGATCCTGAAATGGATATGGACATAAACATCGATGATTACGAAGAGGATCATGAAATGAATGTTGACATCGAAGGCATCGATGACATTGAGGAAGCGGAGGAACTATTAGTAGTGCCACATCTATCACCATTGACATCTCCACCTCCGGTTTCACCAATTTCATCCGAATCTAACCATACCACTCCAGCTCAAGTTCCGAATTCTACTCACCAAACAGGTGGAACATCTACATTTACACATATGTTCGCAAACTCAGCTCAATACGAAATCTACTCTTTGAAACAAGCTCTCCACCTGACCCAACTCAAAGTTAAATGTATGGCAACTCAAATGCACGAATGTATGTCCAAGGTAAATTCTGCCAGAATGGACGCCATGAATGCCCGAGATGAACTATATTGGTTTAAGCTTGACATGAGCTATGTCAAGAGGGACTTGACTCATCTTGGGGAAATGGTCTTAAATCCTCTAACCGGCCTGGATAACGTCAAGGATAGACTCACTTTGGTTGAGAAAGCCCAAGAACAGGATGCGGTTCAAATTCACAAACTACTTAACCGCCTAAATACCGCCGAAATCCGGTTAGATGTTGCAAACTTTGATAGGTATCAACTTAGGAATGATTTGTGTGGAATGCAAACTCAAATGAGTTCCATAAAACAAAGGCTATACCAAAAGGATGTCAAAGAATACCGTCCGAACGAAAGTGTAGATGTGTTAGCAACACGCGGAAATAATAATCCGACCGGACAACAACAACCTCCCAACCGACGTTAGACTAGTGTTATAGTACTAGTTAGCTTTTGTACGACGTTGTAATTACTAACTGAAAGTATCAGTTAGTAAGTTTTGAATGAACTTGTAATAAGTTCGATTTTGTAATCAACGTTATATAAATAAAACTCTTGTTTTATATACCATCATGTGTTATGCTTTTAAATTTCAACATTATTATCCTATCATCCTTATCAAATTGTGCTCATTTCACAACTCTCTAATTACAACGTATCTTTTGAACAATAGAACCATGGCGCCGAAGAAAAAGACCCCACCACCAACGATGACGCAAGCCGCCATCCGCAAACTAGTAAAGGATAGTGTCAATGCAGCACTTGTTGCAGAACGTGCAGCCGTAGCTGCAGCAGCTGCAGCAGCTGCCGAAGCCACCACAGCTGCTGATGCTGCAGCAGCCGCCGATGCTGCAGCAGCTGCTGATGCTGCAGCAGCTGCTGATGCTGTAGCAGCTGATGAAGCCGCCATTGCTGCGGAAGCTGCAAGAATTGCCAGACTTAACCTTGGAGGACCTACCCCTCCGGTGACCAATGTTACTACAGTACCAAAGGGTTGCTCGTTCATTTCCTACCTGAAATGTGAACCCCTCAAATTCAAGGGTACTGAAGGGGCTGTGGGTTTGACCCGTTGGTTCGAAAAGGCGGAATCGGTGTTCATTGTTAGTAAATGTATCGAGGGGGATAAAGTTCAGTATGCCACAAGTACTCTGTTGAATGAGGCCTTGTCCTGGTGGAACTCAATTGCTCAACCCATGGGCATTGAGAATGCCTACAAAATTACTTGGGCTAATTTGAAACAAATGATGATCAAGGAATACTGTCCACGCAGTGAGATACAAAAGTTGGAAGTTGAGTTCTGGGATCATACGGTTAAGGGAAATGATATCATGACCTACAACCGTAGATTTCAGGAACTGAGGATACTTTGTCCAGCAATGGTTTCCCCAAAGGAAAAATTGTTGGAAAGGTATATTTGGGGTCTACCATCAAGCATACAGGGGAATGTGACTTCGGCAAATCCCAAAGAACTTGATGAGGCTATGCGGATGTCCCGTAGTCTCATGGATCAAGTGGTACGTATGTCGGAAACCCGCAAGCAAAATAACCTCAACAACACCAACAACAACACCAACAACACCAACAACAGCAATGCCAACAATCCCAACAATTCCAACTACCGTAACAACAACAACAACAAGAACAACAATAACAAACGACCATATGATGGTAACCGTGGGAATAACAACAACAACAACAACCAAACCCGAAACAACAACCACCACAATCAACCGAACAAGAGACAGGAAGCCGCAACGGCTTATGTTGCTGCACCAGCTGGTGGTAGGTACGTGGGTAATCAACCACAATGTACCAAATGCAATTACCATCACGAGGGTTCTTGCCCGGCCAAATGCCATAAGTGCCAAAAGCCCGGACATCTTGCCAAGGATTGTAGAGGCAAGGGTATAGCTGCTGGGGCTAACACACAGCCCATAGTTACATGTTTCGGGTGTGGTGAAAGGGGACACTATAAGAACAACTGTCCTCAAAACCAAGGACCCCAAGGCTATCCGACAGAGATGGTAGATTTACTTCCAATTTCTGGCAGTCACTCCAAGGCGCCTTTGGAACAAATCTAGACATGAGTACAGCGTACCACCCTCAGACCGATGGTCAGAGTGAACGAACCATTCAAACACTTGAAGACATGCTTCGAGCTTGTATAATAGACTTTGGAAAAGGATGGGATACTCATCTACCATTAGTCGAATTTTCCTACAACAACAGCTATGATACAAGTATTCAAGCAGCTCCATTTGAAGCACTTTATGGTCGAAAGTGTCGTTCACCTGCTTGTTGGGCTGAAGTGGGAGAAGTTCAACTCACCGGACCAGAACTCATCCGTGAAACAACGGATAAAATTGTACAAATCAAAAATCGGTTACAAGCCGCAAGAGATAGACAAAAAAGCTATGCCGACACACGACGCAGACCCCTAGAATTCCAAGTCGGAGATAGGGTTATGCTAAAGGTATCGCCTTGGAAAGGCTTGATACGATTCGGCAAACGAGGAAAACTAAACCCAAGATACATCGGACCATTCAAAATCCTAGCCAGGGTTGGCCCTGTGGCGTACAGACTTGAGCTTCCATCAGAACTCAGTAGTGTACACCCCACTTTCCATGTATCTAACCTAAAGAAATGTTTATCGGATGAATCACTCGTGATTCCACTCGATGAAATTCAACTCAATGACGATCTTCAATTTGTTGAGGAACCCGTAGAAATCATGGACCGAGAGGTCAAACAACTCAAACAAAGCCGTATACCAATTGTCAAAGTTCATTGGAACTCACGACGTGGTCCTGAATACACATGGGAACGAGAGGACCAGATACGAAAGAAATACCCACACCTTTTTACCAACGAAGCTTCTACTTCTAACGCTAATTGATCTCCGGGACGGAGCTCTCATATGGGGTGGAGACTGTAACAATTCGCAATTTCAGGTTAATTTCTATTTTCGGAAAATTTTACTATTCATGTTACTATTCATTTCTTTCTGAAATTTTCCCGAAAGTTGATTTTTATTTCATATTCTCGAGTGATAAATCATTTCCATGGCAAATTAAATGTTTGACATTCGTCAGATCAGTTTCGTGAAAGTTATTAAGGAATTACACAGAATTACCCGTTTTAGGGTAAAACGTCAATCAGAAATTCCACGCACAACGAAATTTGATCCCGTCAGGTGACCCCACATCAGAAAAATGTTTAACACATTCATGATTTATTTGAGAATAAATCATAACTGAGAAAAATCATGGCCCAAATAAACTTCGGCCGTGAAAAACTGGAATTTTCAGTTTTAAGTGTTTTTACTCAGCCGTAACCCTAGCCTTTACCTGCACCGCGTTTCTAAGATGATTTGAGCTTTCAACTTATTAAAATAAGTCAACATATTTTTCCCTCCTCCATTGACTAAAAATCATTCTTTGATTTTATAAGTCATCGCGTGATTTTTAGGCTTCCGGTTTGATGTCTAAAAGACATTTAAGACCAACCGACACCAGACTGAGCCCAGTCTAGACATTATAAATCATTTTTAGCATATTAGAAAAGTAACATTTTACTTTTCTCAGTTTTACGCAATATTCGTACATTTTACGTATTACGCATTTTAGACCCGTGTTTCCAGCTTTTAGCAGGTTTTACCACCCAAATGGAACTTATCACCCATTTTATATTTTATTATGGGACTTATGAACATTTCTAACAATACTTTAAAGTTTCATAATTTTACGACACCCGGTTTTACGTTTTAAGGCCTAATCATTTACGGTTGGCATTTCCCGGAGTCAAAAATGCATCTAATATCTAGATATTTTTCCAAGCAAGCCAACTCACCCCCCTTATCCTCTTTGAACCGCCAAAGGGGGGGGGGGGGAGTCACTCCCTTGGGTGGCTTGATCTTAGGGCTTGTTATCTAGGATGGTTACATGTGGATTTTTGGCTAAAAGATCTTAACTTTGTAACCTCCTCAAAGGCATATAAATACCCCCCTCTCCCCCCATATGGCCGGCCATCCCAACACACCTAAACCTCTCACACTTAGCTTATTTCTTCTAATTTGTTGCAAGGTTCAAGAGTTAGTTCAAGATAGAAACCCTAGATAGCTTATTTTTCACCAAAAATCTTCCAAACCCTAACATACTTGGTGTTTTCTCTTGAGTTTAAATCCACTCAATACACCTCAACTTTCATTACATATCTTTCAAGAATACCAAGGGTAGAAAGGTTGCTTGAAGTGAAAAGGGTTGAAGCTTGTCTATCAAAGTCCATTTCCTTACTAGTTACTCCTTTCTTTAATTAGAAAGCCTAAAGTTGTAAGCCTAAACCTAACATGCTTCTTGTTTATTTATCATGTTTATCTCATTTACATGTTATCTTTGCTATATTATGTGTTGTAATTATGTCCATGATGTATCATGATGAGTAAAAGATGTTGTTGTAATGAATTATTGAAACAAGTTACTAAAACAAGCAAACTAGTGAATATCTTGGTATAACCTGATCAAAATGGTAAAAATTTTATATTGGATTATTACATATTACAGTAGAGGACTTAACAAGAAAACCATAGCAATTTGAACCACCTAAAAAGAGTAAACGAGTCAAAAGTTATGGCGATTTGAAGTTACCAAAGATTTCCGGCAAATCTGCCTAAAAGTTTCTGTGACAGAACCTAAAACACGCAAAAAGAGGCCTTTCTGGTCCGATTCATGAAAAAGTTAAAACACGAAAGTTGTCCGGAATCACGTTTTCATTCAGGAACAAAGAGGCTCAAGCCTTGAAAACGCCTTCTGAGTGAGATATTTCTCAGTTTCTTAACAGCTATTTACATATTTTAAGTCACTAAGTTATTGTCATACTTTCAAAGGAATAAAAGGTATTATGACCTATAACCAAGACCCCCACCATGGCTAGAGCCAAGGTTGTGTATCATGACCTTGGAACAAGGACCAAAGGTCATGGCTAGGCCATGACGAAAGGACCAAGTAAACTTATAAAGGCGTAAACATGAAACAATGAAATTGGCGATAACATGAACAAGCAATTTGTATCTACTTCACCTAAAAGGAAACCATGAGATTTTACCAAGACAAATGGTCATACAAGACTTATAAAACTACCCCTAATAACAATCTTCATGTACTATAAACTTTCCTAAGTTTATACAAATATCGGACATGTAACTTTTTCGGATCAAAACTTATATCTATATACTTTATCAACTACTACAATAGTAGGGAGCTTCATGTGAGGAGTTCATTATGTAAGCCGTCGAGATGAGTTGTGGATTTACGAATTAAAGTGTCCTGGCTCCTCGAACGCTTACTAACATGACTTCTGAAATATGTTAGCCCGAACGGTAGTAAACGATATACCAAAACATACATGTTCATAAATCTTTCTTACAAAGACTTACAAATATACATCATACATCATCATGGACTAAATGCAAGACATATATATAGGCACTCCGTTATATTCTTTACACAAATCCTAAGTCGCAACATTCTATTCTAGGTTGCTCGTAGAAACCTACACGATCCGACTATCACCTTCGTTACTTGCTATCTTGTTTAAGGTGAGTTCATAGCCCCACCTTACATTACTTTAATGTTTTACAAACCCTTGGGGGGAATACATGCTACTTTTAAACCGAACACAATGCTTTGAAACTGTATGCTGCCTGATTGTTTTATGATTACTAAGTACCTACCTTGCCAATCCTAGGCCCCATCATGAACCATTTAATCACTAGTATTAGTGAGCGCGAGTATTGTGAATAGGCCTATTGGGATTGACGAATCCCATTTGTTTGAGCAGTTAGTTCAAACGAATGCACTATATTTGAAACATTAAGTATGACGGCAAAGTACTTACCGGGGCAACATAACCACCGATTGATATTGGTACCCGTTAACGTATTGGTTGCATGAGCTTAGTACATAATAATAACTGTTTTGTTTTCTAACATGAGTATGAGTCTAATTAACTCTTACTACCAACATATTGTGTTCAACAGTTAAACAAACTCTATGAATTTCACTCAACCTTTGTGTTGACCTCTTAAGCATGTATTTCAGGTCCATGATAATCAAGAATGGAGCGGGAAGGGCACGTACCGAAGGAAGAAGGCTATAAACTATTATGTCATTCAATAAAAACATCATAGACTTTATATTGATGTGTTTTGAAACAATGGATCATTTTGGGACCTCACTATGTAAACTTTGATATATTTGAATAATATGAATGACAACTCTTTTTATTACGATTCGTTTAGAGATCGTTTTCTATTATTATGACTGTTGTGCCGTCGAGTAACACCCAAGTTGAATTCCGCTGCATCATGAATTGGGGGTGTTATATGTGTTGTCACGGATATATGACGATTAATATAGACATTTTATATAACAAGTGACTTATTTAATCGACGGATTACATCGAGTTATTTGGCTATATAAAATGAGTATATTAATGGGCATTGTATCCCACGACGCCCATAGGTTGTGGTATATGTATTAGGATAATAAATTACTATGTATCTCGTGGAATTTGGCCGATTTGACGATATATATAAGGAATTTATTGGACTACGATATATACCAAATAGAATTCTTTGTGCTATGTGCTTTAGGTTGGGTATAATTTTGGAACGATATATTACGTAAATAAATATGGGGGATTACCAAATTGACGGATTTGATAAACTTCGATGATTTATTTAAATAATATGTTGGGCTAATATTAGACCTATAGATGGTTTATTATTTCGTTCGTTGTGGCTTCTTGGTTTGAGTTGTGTCGACCCTTCACCCATATGGATACCAAACGTCGAATTTCAAATTAATATGAAGTTAATTCGAGAAATGGATATTTTTGGAAAGTAAAAATGGAATACGTTCGGGAATGGGAATATTTGATTTTTGAGGAAATGATTTCTGAACGAGCTTGATATTGTTAGGAAGTGCCGAGTCTGTAGTTGCCGTTACGTGAGTTGCTTGAGTTTGCTTACGTCTTTCTTCTATCGATTTCTTTTGAGGATTTTCTGGACTTGAGGTGAGTCATAGCCCCACTTTTACTCTTGAACTTTGTTTTCAATACTTGGGGTGAGAAATGTGCAAATGTTTTATGTGGACTATTATCGCTTTATTTATTTTAAAACTTGCTATACTTATAGAACTAGGTAGGATTAAGCGAGGCCTAGTCCCGAACTACGTAAGCTATTGATTTGGTTAATGAGCGAGGCCTAGTCCCGAACTAGGTAAGCTATTGGATTGATTATAGAGTGAGGCCTAGACTTGAGCTAGGTAAGCTATTGATTTGATTGGTTTGAGCTATAGCGTGCACCTATAGGGTTGATTTGATTTGGTTGGATTATTTTGGTTGGAATATATTGGTTGGATTATTTTGGTTGGATGATTGAGGCCTAGTCTAGCTAGCAAGAGTTTTGCGTATATGTCCACTATATTGAATTATGAATTTAAACCTATGATCTCACCAGCGAAAGCTGACTTTTAGCACGTTTTCTCAGGTAATTAAGTGATGCCCTTTGGATGCTTGGATTGGAGGCTTGGCAATGGTACCCGGTTATGGATTTATTTTCTAAAACTCTGATAAACTATTGTGGACCTACGTTTATATTCTATTGGGCCTTACTTTGGATAATTCTTGGGATAAATGTAAACTTTAAAACCCGTTTTGGTTGTGTTTTTCTTATGTTTACTTTAGCTCGTTCTTTCATGACTTTGAATGGATACCAATCCCCGCAGCACCCCGAAAGCTTGTTGAGTCTTTCGCTGTATCAAATTTTGGGGGTGTTACAGATTGGTATCAGAGCCAAGGTTATAGAGAACTAGGTAAATAGACACCTAAACTATAACCGATTTTTATAGAAAACGATCCTCGACCATTGCCCGCCAGCCCGCCAAGCCGAAGCATCATTGTTTATTATTGAGGTATATTGAGATGATTATTAGATTTGAGATTCTTGAGATGATTTGAGGATTTGAGGTTTATTGATTTAGTGATATGATGGCGTTTTGAGGAATTATATGCGTTTTGGGGAATTTTATGCGTTTTGAGGAATTATATGGCTTAATTGTTTTACGAATGATTTTAGTAATGCGGTATTTTAAATCTTTCTTGATATATATGATTGGGAATTATATGATGATTTTTGATATGGTATTTTGAGTTCGCGGTTTAGTTGTTTTGAAACACTTACACCTACCCTGCGCCGTTGTCACAGACTATGGCCTCCCGTATGTTTGGCGTTGTTGAGGATATTCTTACTACACCTGTACACCCAGCACAGATCACCATGGCTCCTGATGATCCTTACAGGGTTGCCATGCATTCAGCTACTGTGTCACCGACAGCTTCTACTTCAGCACCGCCTGCTGCATCTACGCAGGGACCCTCATCTTCTCTAGGGCTCCCTGGTACATCGAGGCAGCTTACTCTTCATCAGGCTTTGGCTCGTGTGGCTCCACGTTTTGCCCACTGAGCTACGGCACGTATGTCGGTACGCCCTACTTCACCACCTTTATAGTTGGATGCTCACTCTCTCCTGTCAGATGCACCACCTGCATCATTGCATCGTCGTCCTAGATCACCTACCCCATCACCACATGGTTCACCTGTTAGGAGACGACGATTGATGACGTACCCTTCCGATGAGGAGGAGGAGTACGAGGGTGAGGATGAGGCTGATGACCCTCAGGAGGCTGAGCAGGGTGATGATGATGACCCTGAGGAGGAGGATGACCCTCAGGAGGAGGAGATGCCTGATGATGATGATTTGTTAGTACCGCCAGCTCAGGCTGAAGAGCCTGATTCACCTATACATCCGATTGAGCCTGTTTCACCTGATCATCCATTTTTTGTTTGAGTTGCCACCTGGTAGTCCCGTTGAGTCGGATGCACCTTCTGAGGTTTCTGCTGAGCATGCAGAGTTAGGTGAGACTGGTAGGATGTGGGCTCAGATTACTGCACAGGGCGAGAGGATCTCGCGGTTATCTTATTGACTTGAGATGGTTATTGGAGAGTTTATAGCGGATCTGAGAGTTGATATGATTGTGGTTGTGGGCAAGACGACTGAGATGAGGAGAGTTTTGATGGAGATTCACGAGCGTATTGAGGGTTTACAGCGAGGTTTTATTACAGCTCGAGAGGCCGACCGCAAGTTATGGCAAAGGAATGCCGAGCTGGAGAAGGAGGTGGCTGACCTCAAGAGAGATAGCGACACCCATGGTGTGGAGTTGGGATCACTATGGAGAGAGCTTGACGGCTTGAGGCAGGAGTTGAGGAATCTCCGCCAGCAGCGTGGCTAGATGTTTGGGTTATGTTATCTTGTTGCTTTCTACACCGAGGAGTGTTCGGTTAGAAAAGCTAGTTATCCTATTTTGATGTATTTTCCGTTGATTATTCATCTCGTTTGGAACGATTATTATCTTTTGTGTTTTTCGGTAGTTGGAACGATGTTGGATCTTTATTGTATGGTTGATGGTTGTTATTATATGGTATTATGTGGTTTTTGGATATTGTGGAAATTGAGTTCCTATTCGCCTTATTGATGTTTTACGATGTATTATTGATGTTCTTTCCATGACTTGGCTTCGTTGAATTAATTCTTGTTGAGCATATGATAAGTTCTATCGGAGACACATGAACTTGTATGATGTTTCAGATCAATGGCCCCATGACGAAACCCTGTTAGAGCTACCAGAACTGGTCCTGCAGCGACTACCCCTGGTCGTCGAGGACGCCGTCCTACTCGAAATGTTGAGACCCCTACTCCTGATAACCTGGACACTACTAACCGTAACAACAGGAATCAAAATGTTGATGTTCAGGGAGACAATGATCATGTTCCACTAAACGCACCTACTGTGGATCAAGCAATGATCAATCAACTTGTGGAGCAACGAGTTGCTGAGCTACTAGCTGAGTCAAATCATTCCAACAATTCTTCTGGAACATTTCCACCTGTTCATGCTAATGGATGTAACTACAAGGAGTTTAAAATTTGTGGACCCGTTGAGCTTGGTGGAACTGAAGGAGTGGTCTACTTGGTTAGGTGGATGGAGAAGACTGAGTCAGTGTTTAATGTCAGTGGTTGTGCGGAGAATGCGAAGGTAAAGTTTGCTTCTTTTACCTTCAAGGATGAAGCTTTAACTTGGTGGAACAATTATCGTAACTCGGTTGGGAGTGATGTGGCTTATGCTATGACTTGGGAGCAATTTAAGTCTTTGCTGATTCAGACTTACTGTCCAAGGAATGAGATTAAGAAGCTGGAGATTGAGTTCTGGAACCATAAGGTGAAAGGTACCGATATGGCAACTTACAATCGCCGTTATCGAGAGTTAGCCTTACTTTGTCCCGATATGGTTAGGACTGAGACTCAAAGGATTGAGAGGTATACCGATAGGTTGCCGGTAGCTACAAGGAACGATGTGATTTCTGCTAAGCCTGCAAACATTCATGAGGCTATCACTATTGCTCAACAATTGATGGACTCGTTGGCATTGGAAGAAGCTGAGAAAGACAAGAAAGGAAAGAGGAAGAGGGATAATCACTCTAAGGGTAATGATCAGCGAAACAAGCGACAAACAACTACTAGAGCTTATGTTATGGGAGATGGAGACAAGAATAAATACAATGGAGATGCACCCAAGTGTAACCGATGTTATAAGAATCATTCTGGACGATGTACTGTGATGTGCAAGAATTGCACTAGGATGGGACACATAGCTAAGGATTGTAGAGCTCGACCACTTGCTATGGTTCAAGCTACTCCTGAAACTATGAGTAAGGAAAATGTTACTTGTTATGGATGTGGAAAGAAAGGACATTATAGGAATGAGTGTAGGGAATCGTGGAACCGAGGAAATCAAGGATCGGGTGGTAATGGGTACAATAATGGAAACCGTGGAGCTGGAGGAAACCGTGGACGACAAGATAATGGGGACCAACGTGTGGAAGCTGGAGCTGCTCATGGAAGAGTGTATGCACTTGAGAACGAGAGAGGAGAAGATCCGAACGTCGTTACTGGTACGTTCCTTCTCAATAATCGTTATGCTTCCATACTATTTGATACTGGTGCCGATAAGAGTTTTGTGTCCACTAAGTTTGCACCCTTACTAGAGAAACCCCCGATGGCCTTAGGAATTGGTTATGATGTAGAGTTAGCTAATGGGAACATAGAGAGGATTAGGACTATCATTCGCGGTTGCACGTTAAACTTTCTGAATCGTCCTTTCAACATAGATCTTCTACCCGTCACGTTAGGAAGTTTTGATGTCATTATTGGTATGGATTGGTTGTCGAAGTATCGTGCTCATATACTTTGCGATGAGAAGATCGTGCGTGTGCCTTACGGCAAGGAGATTTTGAACATACCAGGAGATCGAAAGGAATTGAGAGGCCCATCTAAATTAGCGGTCATATCTTGCACTAAATTACCGAAGCTAATGGTAAAAGGATGTTGTCTTTTCTTAGCTCAAATTTCTGAGAAAGGAGGGAAGGAGAAGAAGGAAAGGTGCATTGGAGACGTGCCTATAGTTCATAATTTTTTGGATGTGTTTCCCGATGAGTTGCCGGGAATTCCGCCTACTAGACAAGTAGAGTTTCAGATTGAGTTGATACCTGGTGCTGCACCCGTGGCACGAGCGCCTTATCGTCTTGCACCTACTGAGCTGGAAGAGTTGTCGAAACAATTAGCAGAGTTAGCCAAAAAGGGATTTATAAGACCAAGTTCTTCATCTTGGGGAGCCCCGGTCTTATTTGTGAAGAAGAAGGATGGATCGTTTCGCATGTGTATTGATTATCGAGAGTTGAACAAGTTAACGGTGAAGAATAGATACTCGTTACCGAGGATCAACGATTTGTTCGATCAGCTTCAAGGATCGAGTGTGTATTCGAAGATCGATTTGAGATCGGGATATCATCAGCTTCGAGTTCGCGAGGAAGATATTCCGAAAACGGCTTTCAGAACCCGTTACGGGCATTATGAGTTTCAGGTGATGCCGTTTGGGTTGACCAACGCACCGGCGGTATTCATGGACCTCATGAATCGGGTGTGTAAGCCTTACTTAGATAAATTTATGATTGTGTTCATCGATGACATTCTAATTTATTCGAAGAGTGAGAAGGAGCATGAGGAGCATCTAAGGCTTATCTTAGAATTGCTCAGGAAGGAGAAACTGTATGCCAAGTTTTCTAAATGTGAATTTTGGATTCCGACGGTACAATTTCTGGGTCATGTTATTGATAGACAATGAGTTCATGTAGATCCTGCTAAGATTGAAGCGATTAAAGATTGGGCTGCACCTACGACCCCAACAGAAGTTCGTCAATTTTTGGGATTAGCCGGTTATTACCGAACATTCATTGAGGGATTTTCAAAGATGGCAAAACCGTTGACCAAATTGACACAAAAGAGTGTTAAATATGAATGGGGAGATAAGGAAGAGGAAGCATTTCAGTTACTTAAGGAGATGTTGTGTAGTGCTCCTATCTTAGCGTTACCTGAAGGTAACGAGGACTTCGTCATCTATTGTGACGCTTCTCATAAAGGTTTAGGAGCTGTGTTAATGCAACGAGAGAAAGTGATAGCTTATGTTTCCCGACAGCTCAAGAAGCACGAGAAGAACTACACCACCCCTGATTTGGAATTAGGTGCTGTGGTTTTTGCTTTTAGGATATGGAGACATTACTTGTATGGAACCAAGTGTGTAGTGTTTACTGATCACAAAAGTCTGTAACACATCTTGAATAAAAAAGAGCTCAACATGAGACAGCGACGTTGGATTGAGTTGCAAAGCGATTATGATTGTGAAATTCGTTACCATCCTGGTAAAGCAAACGTTGTTGCTGATGCTCTTAGTCGAAAGGAAAGGATTCCGCCGCTACGAGTTAAGTCATTAGGAATGACTATCGTATCGCCGTTACCGTCTCAAATATTAGAAGCTCAAACGGAAGCGTTGAAAGCAGAAAATCGACCTGCTGAGAACATATTTGGGATGGCAGAAAATGAGAAGGGATTTGTTAAGCGTTCTGATGGAGTATTATGTTTTGGAGAGCGAAGTTGGGTACCATTGTATGGAGGAATTCGAGAGTTGATTATGCATGAGTCGCATAAGTCAAGATACTCTATTCATCCTGGGGCTGACCAGATGTACCAGGATTTGAAAAAGTTATAGTGGTGGCCAAATATGAAGGCAGATATAGCATTGTATGTTAGTAAGTGTTTGACTTGCTCTAAGGTTAAGGCAGAACATCAAAGACCGTTAGGATTACTGACGCAGCCAGAACTCCCGGTTTGGAAATGGGAGCGGATTACGATGGACTTTATTACCAAATTACCAAAGACAGCTAGCGGTTGTGACGCTATCTGGGTAATTGTGGATCGATTGACTAAGTCTGCTCATTTCCTGGCGATTAGTGAAGATGATAGTGTTGACAAACTTGCGAGGTTGTATGTGAAGGAGATTGTTTCTCGGCATGGAGTTCCGATATCGATTATTTCTGACCGCGACAGCCGCTTTACGTCAGCGTTGTGGCGATCACTTCAACCGCTTTGGGGCCGAGACTTGATATGAGTACTGCATATCACCCCCAAACCGATGGTCAAAGTGAGAGAACTATTCAGACTTTGGAGGATATGCTTCGTGCATGCATAATAGACTTTGGTAAAGGCTGGGAGAAATATCTACCCCTTGCGGAGTTCTCCTACAACAATAGCTACCACACAAGTCTTAAAGCTGCACCGTTTGAAGCTTTATATGGTCGTAAATGTCGTTCACCTATTGGTTGGGCAGAAGTTGGAGATAGCCAACTCACAGGCCCTGAACTTATTTTAGAAACTACTGAGAAAGTAACACAAATTCGAGATCGATTGCAAGCAGCTAGAAATAGGCAGAAAAGTTACGCCGATCAGAGACGTAAACCACTAGAATTCCAGGTTGGAGACAAAGTGATGCTCAAAGTCTCGCCTTGGAAAGGTGTGATACGTTTTAGGAAACGTGGGAAACTTAATCCCCGCTACATTGGACCATTTCTTATTTTGGAAAGAATTGGGCCCGTGGCTTATCGGTTGGAATTACCACCGGAATTGAGTAAAGTTTATGATGTGTTTCATGTTAGCAATTTGAAGAAGTGTCTTTCGGATGAAACGCCGGTTATACCAATTAAGGATATTCGTGTGGATGAGAGTTTGAATTTTGTGGAAGAGCCGATTGAGATACTGGATAGAGAGATTAAACGACTTAAGAGAAGTCGTATTCCGCTCATCAAAGTCCGTTGGAATTCGCGGCATGGACCAGAATTCACGTGGGAACGTGAGGATGAGTTTCGAAAGAGTATCCGAAGCTTTTTACTTCGTAGATGGTTTGTTCCGAGAGAAACCCGGGATGGGTTTCTTCTGAGGCTGGGAGGATGTGACAACTGGCAAATTAGGGAGTCATTTTGAAAACCCGCATTACTTTAAAAATTATAATTTTGGAATATTTGAAAAGTTTATCGTGACGAGATATTTTATGAACGTTGGAATGTGATTTAAATCGTACGTTATTTATGGGATTCGATTATTTATTTATGGTTTGGTTTGGTTCATTCGTGATGGTTTATTATTTTGGCAATACATTGACTCCGGCACTAGGATAACCTAACAATTTTAATTATTTTAATATTGGTTCGGATATATATATTTTTGGAACGTATCGCGAGATTTTTTATTATTTGGAATGATTTCGATTCGAGAGAGTTGATTTGTTATTTAAGGTTTCGGGTTTGGTCCGTGTATTTACACCGGGTTACTTAACCCCCTTCACCCCTTAATATTATTATTATTATTGATAAAAGGTCTTTTTTAAAGAGTAAATTACAAATCGTCCTTATGGATCTGGTATAACAACACAACACCAACACCTTCACCAACACAACTCACTCTCTCTCTCTTTTAATATATCAACACCACCGCCACCTTAAACCCCCAATATCACCACCACCGCCACCCTCACACCAAAACTAACACCACCATCTTAACCATCTTTTCCCGATCTATCTATTGGTATAAACCACGCGCGATTTGGACCACCCTAACACAACGTACAAATTTATACCACCACTTTAACACCACCTTTGTCATCTTTTCTTTTTGGGTTTTTGAAGAAATCAAGTTTTGGAGCTTTATTGAAGGTGAGTGGCCACGAATCTTATTCGTGCGCCTCGATTTGTACCCAAACCGTGGGTATATAGATTTTTTTTGTTGGGTTTTGATGAAATCTTGACTAAAAATGATGGGGAAATGATATTTTGTCATTTAAAATCCGTTTGGTATCTTGGGTTTTGGTTTTGATGCGAGTTTGATACTCGACTTAGGTTATGGGTCGCGTTTGGTTTTCATTGTTGGCTCGTATGGAGCATGGCCGAGATTTAAGGTCTCGGTGAGACCCTTTTCTTGGCTCGTTGGGAGTCCAAGAAGACTCATGGTCCGATATTATTGATACTTGGTTGTAGTTGGTTAGCCGATTTGATGTCGTGATTGTCTTGGGTATGCCGCGACCTCGTATGGTCCGTTTGGCAGTTTTGGTACGGCTCGTTTGAGCCTATGTCGTGGCCTTGGTTTTGAGTCCTTGTGACTCATGGTTCTAGCCGAGACCCAAGTGGGTCGTTTGGCTCGGGTTTGGCGTGGTAAACCAAACCATATAATATGTATCTTCTTGGATGTTTTCTTGTTGTTGTTTTTATTGTGGTTATTATTATTCTTGTGGCATTATTTGGACCGTAGCTTTTGGATGGGTCGAGACACTTTGTGGTCTCGACATGGTATACTTGTGATTTAGATGTTGGAGATGTGTTGATGAAAAGAGTATTTGGGGACCGATTGTGAGACGGTCATTAGATGACGGAGATAGGTTAGTCGGGTGTCGTAGTCGGACCCTCATGTTGTAGCACGTGGATATGGGATTGATTTGGATGGAGTTGATTTATTTATTTTGACTTGGTTATTATTTTTGGACTTTGACTATGAGCCGAGAGTGATGACTCGGACATGTGACCAAATTCTTATGACTCGATAAATGTTTAGAATCAAATATTAAAAACAATAGTCGTAATAATATTATTGATAATATAATCGTTTATATACGTATATAGACGTGATAAACGTACATATATATATATAAATGCGTATATTAATAATAAAACGATCACGAGTAAATGTTATAATAATATAACGATAATTATTATACTATGCAAATAGTGCAATAAATGTCGGAATATTATTATAAATAAATAACTTGAAATGATGCCGGGAACTAATATATCGGGTGAGTAATAAATAAACACATGATGACTTTTATAAATTTGGAAAACTTATCGAGTTATACGAGTTGTGGTTACTTAAAGTCCAAGTGGGCTTTATCATGTGACTTTTGTGTTGTCACGGAAATATGACGATTAATATAGACATTTTATATAACAAGTGACTTATTTAATCGATGGATTAGATCGTGTTATTTGGCTATATAAAATGAGTATATTAATGGGCATTGTATCCCACGACGCCCATAGGTTGTGGTATATGTATTAGGATAATAAATTACTATGTATCTCGTGGAATTTGGCCGATTTGACGATATATATAGGGAATTTATTGGACAACGATATATACCAAATATAATTCTTTGTGCTATGTGCTTTAGGTTGGGTATAATTTTGGAACGATATATTACGTAAATAAATATGGGGGATTACCAAATTGACGGATTTGATAAACTTCGATGATTTATTTAAATAATATGTTGGGCTAATATTAGACCTATAGATAGTTTATTATTTCGTTTGTTGTGGCTTCTTGGTTTGAGTTGTGTCGACCCTTCACCCATATGGATACCAAACGTCGAATTTCAAATTAATATGAAGTTAATTCGAGAAATGGATATTTTTGGAAAGTAAAAATGGAATACGTTCGGGAATGGGAATATTTGATTTTTGAGGAAATGATTTCTGAACGAGCTTGATATTGTTAGGAAGTGCCGAGTCTGTAGTTGCCGTTACGTGAGTTTCTTGAGTTTGCTTACGTCTTTCTTCTATCGATTTCTTTTGAGGATTTTCTGGACTTGAGGTGAGTCATAGCCCCACTTTTACTCTTGAACTTTGTTTTCAATACTTGGGGTGAGAAACGTGCAAATGTTTTATGTGGACTATTATCGCTTTATTTATTTTAAAACTTGCTATGCTTATAGAACTAGGTAGGATTAAGCGAGGCCTAGTCCCGAACTAGGTATGCTATTGATTTGGTTTATGAGCGAGGCCTAGTCCCGAACTAGGTAAGCTATTGGATTGATTATAGAGTGAGGCCTAGACTTGAGCTAGGTAAGCTATTGATTTGATTGGTTTGAGCTATAGCGTGCACCTATAGGGTTGATTTGATTTGGTTGGATTATTTTGGTTGGAATATATTGGTTGGATTATTTTGGTTGGATGATTGAGGCCTAGTCTAGCTAGCAAGCGTTTTGCGTATATGTCCACTATATTGAATTATGAATTTAAACCTATGATCTCACCAGCGAAAGCTGACTTTTAGCAAGTTTTCTCAGGTAATTAAGTGATGCCCTTTGGATGCTTGGATTGGAGGCTTGGCAAATGGCACCCGGTTATGGATCTATTTTCTAAAACTCTGATAAACTATTGTGGACCTACGTTTATTTCTATTGGGCCTTACTTTGGATAATTCTTGGGATAAATGTAAACTTTAAAACCCGTTTTGGTTGTGTTTTTCTTATGTTTACTTTATCTCGTTCTTTCATGACTTTGAATGGATACCAATCCCCGTAGCACCCCGAAAGCTTGTTGAGTCGTCCGCTGTATCAAATTTTGGGGGTGTTACAGTGGTGGAGGGATATTTAGGCCTGGTTAATGTAGTTGAGCCGGGTATTGATATGGCGAGTGGGCTGTTTGGTAGAACTGTGACGGGGCTGTATAGGTTGGGTAGGTTTGCAGCACGTCATTCCTCTCAACTTTGGTGATCCATCAAGAAAGCATGAGATACGTTGCAGACATGCAGGTGATTATTACCTCACAATTAGTGGATTTACATGTATTAATGTATGTTTAGTTGTATGAGTATACACCATTCTTTTCAGTTATTTGTTGTTTCAGGTTCTCACGTTTTTGAACAGTTTCAACAACCAAGATGTCCAAAATGTCATATTGCTGATCTCTTATTTTTCATAGAGGTGAACCACCCCATAATCGAAGCAATAGCCATGCACTTCTTTACTTTTTGCTGCCCTAAGAGATGAAGTGAGTTTTGGTAAGTAGGGTTGTTGTTGGAGCAAAACAACCTCGAATGATTGACTGCCATAACATTTCAACATTATGCGTACAATAGGAAGATGAAATAAGTTAGCACTACACTCATATAGAAATGGCACTACATATAACAAAGATACATGGTCTGAAAATAGACTTGACAAAAAGGGATGAACATAATTAATTGTGTTTGGGCTTTAGAAACTTAAAAGAAGTACTCCAACTTCCTCCTCCTTGATGTCTGGATGACATTCAGTAGCATTCGAAGGATGTGTGCTAATCCCTGCAGAAAGGGGGTTGCTTATAAAGATTAAAAACGGTACTTTGTACGTAGAAAGCTATAGAGGCAATATACCCGTTACTTAACTTCAAACGGGGCAGTCATTAGGTTTAGCAGTCCGCCTGTAGTGCCTTCTGGCTCGTGAACAGGGCAAAAAAAAAAAAAAAAAAAAATACTTTATGACCAGTGAATAATAATATGTTAGGAAAGAAGATCATAAAGGAGATAATATTAAATAATAGAAAGTAAATGAATATTAAAAAAAGACTAACATGATTTATATCAGGTCGTGTCAAAACAACAAAGGTTTGTCTTCATGGTTTATTTGTTTGACTCAGAATATACTATTGAAGAACTTCCTACTTCGGTTTGCAGTCTCATTCACTTGAAGTCACTTTGCTTAGATAGGTAGCTATCGCTTTCATGTCATTCGGTGGACTTCCTGTTGTGTTTGTGGTTATATATTTAAAAGAATGCAATACCCTACAGAATATTTCCTTACATGCCAATCCCATATCTATGGATCAGTTCCAACATGTAAAAGCTCCTAAATATCCATTTGTAATATCATAATGTAAAATATCTCAATGAAACAAGTTTAGGAGGTTGTATGCATTGAGCCACTCAAACTAGACATTGGGTGACTAAAACCCGCTAATTATTCCTTGACACATCCCAATACAACCCGTTTATAGTTAACACATTACACTTTTATTACTTCATTATAGTGAAACTAATTGGGAAACTTCAATATGGAACTGTGCTTGTGAATAAAGGAGAGAATGAGGCACCATTTGAGTTCAAAATATACGAAGGTGGGTCCCTTTTTGGCGTCAAACTTCAAATATTTTTGCAACTTTTTTTGAAAGAAATGAAAAATCAAGCACTAACGAAATGAAGTCGTGTTTTTACGGCAGAACAAGTTATTTATGGTCTTGATAAAGGTGTAAGGACCATGAAGAAAGGTGAAGTTGCAATCCTAACTATTCATCCAAAATATGCTTTTTGGCTCAGCCGAATTGAAGCACATCAGGACTCTGCTACAATTCCTGCAAGTTCCACCATGTATTATGATGTCGAGTTGGTTTCATTTGAAAAGGTATATGCATGCAAAGTCTTGATTTGTTTATTTATCTTGAAGACTTTGTGAGGATAAATAGTTGAAGTAACTTAAACGGTTGCTATTTGTAGGAAAAATACTCACGGGAACTAACCACGCCGTAAAAAATCAAAACTTGTGGGAGAAAGAAAGAAGAAGGGAATACCATTTTCAAGAAACAAAAATACGAGAGGGCTTCAAAGAGATATGAGAAGGTAAACGAGGGTTGGTACAATACTACCCTTTACTAAATCTTAGGGCCTTTGGGGGTGTTTGTCTTTTAAGAGGACATGAAGTTAACTGATACCGGTCGAGTCTAATTTGAATGATTATGAGATCGAAATTTGGCGGTAACAAACAACTACTAAATACAAGTGATTTTTCATAATGATATGAGTAATACTACTTGCATTTGTGGTTCATATAAATATAATGATTTTATAATTTTTTTGCAGCTTTCTGAAAGTGTTAAAAAAAGGAAAGGACATTGATAAGAGCACTTATATATTTCGAAAGAATGACATGATCAAGGATAGTTGTTTGCACATCAATATAATGTAGGTGGATCAAGGGCCGTGTTGCAATTTATTTGCTATAATATCAAAGATGTTTGAAGTCTTTTATGTTTGTATCAAACTTTGAATAAAATTCTATGACTAAACTCGGCATGATATGTGTTGCATTGAATAATATAACCGACCAAAATTTCAAGTAAATGGCGATATTTTTAATTATTGTAACAAAATTGCTTCACATAGCAAAATCAGTATATAATAAGTTAATATAATGTATTAAATAGGTGAGGCCACTAAATAGGTGGTCGCACATCACTTTTATTGTAACGTGTTTCATAAAGACTTTCTACAATGTATTAAATAGCAAAATTAGCACAAAAAATGCTTTTGATAGGTTATTATAAATTGAGAATTTCTTATACTTCTAATAAATTTTGATTGGGGCAAAAGCGGTCAACTAAAGTCAACCACGGATGTGGTGAATATAGTAAAACTCCTTAGGCTCAATGCTCCGTGGAATACAGTGTTTCCCCGGGTAGTTATGTCCCAACGAGGTGTGATGGTATAAAAACGGGTTTGTGATCGGGTGAATTGAATGGGAAGTAACCAGATAATGATTTGGATTTGTTTTACACTACTGGAATGATTAGGAATAACAATATTAACAATTACAGGAAACAGATGTGTATAAACGTAAACCAAATTAAAATCAGACACGATTGCGTGCTGGGAAAAAGGTGAGTTTTAAGCAAAAATAAACTACAGGGGGTGGAAATGAAACTTTTGTAAACTTAATATTAAAAGAAAATTTAATTAAAAGGAAAATTATTATTTTTTGATTATTTTATTATTTATTATTAATTAAAACTATTTAATTACTTATTATTAATATTTAACTAATACTAAATATAATATAATATCAAATAAAAACTAAGTAAATGAAAATTTATTTTTAAAACTTCTAGCTTTATGGCAGCCGAAGAGTAGCAGGCATTGGCTCTTTGCTATAGTCCATTTGTAAATAACTTAAAAATTATATGAAAACTTAAAAATATGTCTTTTTGTCTTTTTGTGATTTTCTATTAATTAAACACTAATAATATTAATTAAACTATTTAAACTAATTTAAATTACTAGTAATACTAAAAATAACTTAGAAATTTAAGAAATATTTTATAAAACTAATTAACCATTACAGGAATCCTAAAAAAATTATAAAAAGTTTATAAAAATTATATTTAGACTATTTTGCTAATTATTAAACTAACTATTAATCAATTACTAATTTAACTAAATTAATTAAGAAAATTAGAAAATGAACAGTAGAAATTCTAGAAAAATTCCTAAAATTATTTTATAACATATAAAAGCTAGGAAAAATATAAAAACTAGGTAGTACTTGATAAAATCTAATTATGCTATTTAATACTTAAATAATATTTAATAATTAATAAAACTAATTTTAAATCTAATCTATACTACCTTATAATGTATTTAGGACATCTATATTTAGAAGTTTTAAAATGTTTAAGACCAAAAACATTTCTTTAATAGGAAAGATGCATGTACACCATTTTAATGCACATAATTTTCAGACAAGAAGCATAGTGTACACCACTTTAATGCACATATTAAAAAAATACCACATTAATGATATTTAATGTAATCAATTAATTAATTGGTCAATAAATATAATTAATACAATTATTAAAACACCCCTTATATCACAAATACAAATTATCAAGCATATTGTACAACTAAATTAAACACAATTCCTATATTAAATGTCACTAATACAAATAATAAAACACATTATACAAATATTCAGGCCCGAACGGGCAATGGGCTAAATGGGCTTGAGCCCGAACGAGTGCGGGCCAAACAGGGTTGAGCCCGAATGGGCACGGCCTAAACGAAATTCTTGATATCCGTAAATTTATTATCAAAAAGAACATAATAAACTAAACTACATGATTCACCGAAAAATTTAATTTCAGGGTACCCGCCGCTGCAACGCGCGGGTACCCTGCTAGTAAGTACTAAATGACAAGATAAAATTCTAGAAAAATTACTAAAAATGCCTTAACATAAATGAAAATTAATAAAAATATAAAAATGCAAATTACTTTATAAAAAGCTAAAAAGGAAAATTAAAAAGATAATTAATATTAAATAGAAACTATCACTTAATTTCATACTTAAAAACAAAGAACTTTTGTGAAAACACCTTTTCCCAAACTTAAAAATAAGCAAAATGGACACAATAAGCAAAAACAATTGACTTTTGTTGACTTTTGATGGAAATCAGCCCTTGTGGGGTCCACAGGGGTGGACCTTGGTTCTAATAAGTTATTTGGACATGAATAAGCTAGAAACTAGCAAAACACACCACTGAATAAGCCAAATAAGCCAAAAATAAGCACTTCTAAATCTAAGTATACACAGAAATAGGACAAGGTTCAAGGGTGATTCTAGGTGGGTCCCAGGGAGCTTAAGCTTCAACAAAATCATGAAATGTGTAGAGGGCCAGCTTGTGAGCTTAAAGAACCAAGGGGGAGGTTGTGGAGCCTACTGAGGTGGCATGTGGAACCCACCAAAGTGGTGGCAGTGGGGTGGTTTGCTGGTGCAACAGGGGCTTGCAGTCCTGTTTGGGGGGTTGTGGGGCCCACAGAAAAAATCACAAAAATATAAGAAAGATGGGACTTCAAAGTTGAGGTGGGGGGCTACAATTACTGAAAAGCACATGTCTTAATAGCAAACACAAAAATCTAAACAATTCTTGCAAAAAATGGAATTTTCCTAATGAGCAAATTTTGACTTTTTAAGTTAACCTAAAGAGTTGACTAAAATGAACTTTGATTGATCTCTACTGATTGAAAATAAGTTTTTAAGCTGAAATGAAACTAGATTAAGCTATTATACCTAGTTACGCTACTATATCTATGACTATGCACTTTAACACTTATATGATGTATGCACCAATTAAAATTAAAAGTGATTTTTGACTTTTGGTGAAGGAGTGGTGTATTTTATGACTTACTTGACTTAACTAGACCTAATGAAGCATGTTACAACCAAAATCAACATTAAAGAACTAATGCACAGTGGTGAAAACCACTGTGCCAAACACTCCTGAAATGAGCTATTACACTAACTTATTTGATTTTTTAACTTATGTCTACTAATTTATATTAGAAATAGATTAACTAACAACTATTAAAGCTAATGGAACATAAATCAAACACTAATAACAACCTGAACATGAAAATGCAATTTGGACTAAATGTAAGCAGTTAGAATGAGATAATGATGAATATAGAAAACAAGTGAACAAGCTATCAATCTTAAGCAATAATCTAACTCCCAAACATCAAAGAAACACAAATAAGCACTAAATAAGGTAGTCTACAGTAAAATGCAAAAATGTAAATTAAGGCTTACAAGAGCATCTAGCTGAGAAACAAGTAACCAAGGGATCAAATCAGAACCTAATGCCTCCCTTGAGGCTCTAAAACCTTGAGAATCCAAAATCCACAGGCTCCACTGCTTCTTCTTCATGAACACTTATTTTTCATTTTTTCATTGATTTTCCATTTATTTTTTATTTTTGTATTTTTGGTTTTTATGCTAAACTGCTTTTTAGAGTTCCCAATAGCTTTTATAAGTTATAATGGGAGCTTATATGATCTATGAAGTTTAGAAACAACACTAAGAATCAAACAGGGCACTAACTTGAAATTTAAAATAACCAAATTTAAAAATTGGGACAGAACCTTGAAATTGATATTAAAGAAAGTTTAAATTACATTAAGGAAACAGGATACAAGCTTTTAAAATTAAAGATTGCAACTGAATTTGAAGTTACACTAAAATATGACTACCTAAAACTAAACTACCATTAATTAACTACTACCCTCTTTCTCTGGCTTCTTTCTTCTTTATAAGGCTTCCAGGGTGTTTGTGGGACCCACACGATCATTTCCCATCACTCCAATCATCCATTGGATGAGTCTTGTCTTTTTTATCAATTTGGCGGGAAAATGAAGCTTTGACCAATTGGGGGTCTGTGAAGTAGCCATAGGGGGGGAGGGTGGCATTTAATGCCCTTGGGATGTGGTATTTTGGTAGGGATAAGGATGGTGGGGTGAGAGTGGTGGGCAAGTTGGGGGTGGTGATACCAGGGGTGGTTTTGATTCAGAGAAAGAGGGAAGGGAAGGGTGGTTTTGGGGAGGTTTGACTGGGTGTTGACCCTGGTTTATATTATACGTGGGAATGGGAGTGGGCTGGTATATCTTTGGGCCTGGAAAGGGGGTGGATCAGGCTATAGGTTGTTTTGTTTGGATTTGGATACAAATAATAAAAAGGGTCCATTTGGTTAGTTACAAATCACAAGGACCATTCATGTTATTTTCTGAAATTTATGGACTGAACTTGTATTTTTCCCAAAGTTATCAAAAGGATGTAATTTGCCAATATAAATAGTACAAATACCTCTTTTGATATTTTCCAAAATAAAATACTCGGGGACCATTTTTGCCAAATTTACAAAGTTGAGGGTTAAAAGTGTAATTTTCCAAAAGTTATCAAAAAGGACTTGATTAGTCAGGATAAATAGTACAAGGGCGATAGATGTAAGTTTTCCAATTTAAAATGCCCCGGGACTGTTTTTGCCATTTTTGAAACTTCAAGGACCAAAACTGTAATTTCTTCAAACTTTTTATCCAAGGGTCAAACTTGATAACTTGTGAATTCCCCATGACCATTTTTGACTTTTTATTCCAAAATAAACTTCTAGGGACTAAAACTATTATTTCTTAAAAGTTGGGGGACTGAAACTGCCAAATATGCAAACTTTGTTCATTTTTCATCTGTTTTTACTCATTTTGCATCTGAAACATATTAAACACAATCTTTGGAATATTTTCAGTATTTTGATGCATTATTGAGTGTTTTTAAATGGTTTTACAGTTCAGATTGACCAAAAATGATGAGTATTTACATACTAATCAATCCCCCACACTAAACTATTGCTAGTCCCTCGCAATATAGAATCCAAAAACAACCCGTTTTGAAAAATTAATGGATTTGATTTCTCTTTACCAAAAGCCATTACTTCTGGAGTAGCCAAATGTTTCAGTTCAAGTAAGAACTATGGTCACTAATAACCATATGATTTTGAGCAAACCATCAGCTGTCAACGGATTTGATTTGTCTTTACCAAAAGCCGTTTGCTTCTGGACTAGCCAACTCTTGATGGACATAGTCAACATCTTGGTGAGCTGATTACCAATTATCGTTTTTCCACTGCCTTTACCACAAGCCATAATCTTGCGGGCTAGCTAACTCTTTCACTTTTTAGGATATGGCGAGTTGAGATACCATACAATTTTAGGCAAATTGTAAGCCATAAACGGATTTGATATATCTTTACCAAGAGCTGTTTACTCCTGGATTAGCCAATTCTTTTGTGGTTTATACATGGTGGACTGATAACCATAAAAATTTTGAAATAAAGTGAAAACATTTTTGAAATTTTGGCAAAAAACGGGGTACTAGAAGGTATAATGTGATTAAATTCGCTAGAATTCCCCCCCCCCCCACACACTTAGAATTGAATATTGTCCTCAATATTCAAAGTCCCGGCTATTATGCCGACTCTTTGAACGTAAAAAGGCAACATTACAAGCTAAATGTGGAAACACCATTTTTCACTTTATTTATATATACATGCACATTTTTTTTTCCATCAAAGTATATACATGGTAACAACAG
This sequence comes from Artemisia argyi, assembly GCA_030686995.1. Classification (NCBI taxonomy): domain Eukaryota; kingdom Viridiplantae; phylum Streptophyta; class Magnoliopsida; order Asterales; family Asteraceae; genus Artemisia; species Artemisia argyi. Next base: position 218,522,209 of record CM060685.1, on the reverse strand, counting down.
CAGGGGCGACTCCCCCACACTTAGGGTGAAAACCCTGTATGCATGCTACTGTTTTTGTTTACCGAGTTGCTAGCTTGACTCGACCCCGAATTCATTTGTTCTTGGGGAAGCAAGATGTGGAAAAGACAATCTTCCTCGGACTTTCATTCAAGATGTTTGGACAAACATTTAAAGCACGTGAAAGTTCCACACCGATGAGATATACAGACCCTGGCTCAAAATAATGATACATGGAAATGCCGGGGTCAAAGATGGTATCCTCACTCCCGAATGAGTGAAGAAGAGGGGAAGTCACCAGGTAGGTGAGAACCGGAAGAGAGATCTTGATAACAATTCTGAAACAATCGTCATCATTAACAGATTTGTCATTTAAAAACATCACGGGAAGGTGGGTTGGAATTTTGTCATCAATGAACAAACTCTCATTAGAGAGTATGTATCCCCCCGAGTCATGATCTTCTGCAAGATCAAAACATGATTCATTGCACTCTTGTGGAGATATGATGTGAGTGAGTTCATCGGAGAACTCCTCGGGACAAGAAGAATCAATCAAAGAATCATGAGTAAGCAAAAGTTCTAACTCTCTTAGATTTGATTCAAAATCAAAGTTTTCATCCCCTGGTGGGATGGGATCAATATGAGCGAGTTCATCGGAGAACTCTTTAAGAAGAGAGTCAGTGATAGAAGTGATACTCTTTAGCTCTAACTCATGAGGGATATACGGAGGTGGGACATGTGCGGTACTTTGTGGGCTATAAACATGCACCTCGTCCATTATAGTCTCCGTTTCAAACTCATCACTATCCTTGATAATTTTCTCCAGAGGAAGAGAAAGTGACGGTTCTTCATCTAACAATTTCTCAAGAAAAAGGATATCTCCCTCCGGATCAAGATAAGAATCATCAATTTCTGGAGAAATTGAATCTTCTTCAGCAAGAAAAGAATCGACTTCTTCCAAGAGACGATCATCTCCCTCAACTGGTGTGAGGGAGGGGGAAGAGTCGGGAATGGTCGGTTCAGAAATCGAAGTGGGATTGCCACTCAAAGGAAGAATCGATGTCTGAGCTTCTGAAGGTTCATCCCCATCACTCTCATCAGAGTCTGAAAAGTGAATAGTGTTAGGATGACCTAGACCTTGTTGGCAATATTGGTTTATATAACTTTTGTGATTGCCAAGGACCTCAATTTGAGCAATCTCAGCGGGAATGTAATCGGAATGATGAGCACTCAAATCAGTGGTAGAGTGATAATGAACTTCAGTATCCCACTGATAGTGATGATTTGTCATATTCTCGATTAAATCATAAGCTTCTTGTGGAGTTTTCCGCATAAGATTACCACCGGCAGCCAACATGATTTTGTCTCGATCAATCGAAGTTATACCATGATAAAAGGTTAGGATTTGATCAAGAAGCAAAATTTTGTGATCAAGACATTTCCGTAACAATGATTTGAATCTTTCCCAAGCTTCAAATACGGATTCCATGTGCAATTGTTGGAAATTCAGAATGTCTTTCCTAAGCTGCACCGTTTTAGAACGTGGAAAGTATTTTGAAAGAAACTTGAGGAACATCTCTTCCCAAGTATGAATTGAGTGGGTTTTGAGAGAATAAAACCGAGATTCAGCGTTGTGGGATAAAGAGAATGGAAATAGATTCAGACGAATGCTATCTTGAGAAACACCTTTTTGTTTCATGGATTGAGTTATAGTTATGAACTTGTTTAGGAGCTCGTTTGCATCCTCATCTCGAAATCCGTGAAATTGGCAATTTTGCCGGATCAGTCGAACCATGTGATTTTTCAATCTGAAATTGGTTCCAGGGACTGATGTTGGAGTGATCGGTCCTCCTCTACCGTTAAGTGTTGGACGATAGAGATCCTCCATGGTCCGAGGATCATGGGGATTATATGGTGAGGAATAGATCATTTTGGAGAATCAAACAATGAGAGGATGATAAGAGAAGAATTAAACATTTTAGAGGGTAACGAAGTTAGAATCAAATGGATAGAGGGTAAAGGAAAGAATCAAAAGGTAGGAGGGTAAAGATGGATATTTTTGGGATTTTTGATAAACATTTTATAAAAATAAGAAACAAAAATCTTTTTGGGTTTTTGTGTTCGTTGAAAACTAATTTTAAAATGTTTTCGGGAACCGTTTTATGAAAATATGAACAACGATGGTAATTATACAATGAGCGTGTATCCAGATTCACTAATCTGCAAAACCGTTTAGAATACGCGCACAACCTCCCCGGCAGCGGCGCCAAATTTTGATTGGGGCAAAAGCGGTCAACTAAAGTCAACCACGAATGTGGTGAATATAGTCAAACTCCTTAGGCTCAATGCTCCGTGGAATACAGTGTTTCCCTGGGTCGTTATGTCCCAACGAGGTGTGATGGTATAAAAACGGGTTTGTGATCGGGTGAATTGAATGAGAACTAACCAGATAATGATTTGGATTTGTTTTACACTACTGGAATGATTAGGAATACCAATATTACCAATTACAGGAAACAGATGTGTATAAACGTAAACCAAATTAAAATCAAACACGATTGCGTGCTGAGAAAAAGGTGAGTTTTAAGCAAAAATAAACTACAGGGGATGAAAATGAAACTTTTATAAACTTAATATTAAAAGAAAATTTAATTAAAAGGAAAATTATTTTTTTGATTATTTTATTATTTATTATTAATTAAAACTATTTAATTACTTATTATTAATATTTAACTAATACTAAATATAATATAATATTAAATAAAAACTAAGTAAATGAAAATTTATTTTTAAAACTTCTAAAATAACTTAAAACTTATATGAAAACTTAAAAATATGTCTTTTTGTCTTTTTGTGATTTTCTATTAATTAAACACTAATAATATTAATTAAACTATTTAAACTAATTTAAATTACTAGTAATGCTAAAAATAACTTAGAAATTTAAGAAATATTTTATAAAACTAATTAACCATTACAGGAATCCTAAAATTATAAAAAAGTTTATAAAAATTATATTTAGACTATTTTACTAATTATTAAACTAACTATTAATTAATTACTAATTTAACTAAATTAATTAAGAAAATTAGAAAATGAACAGTAAAAATTCTAGAAAAATTCCTAAAATTATTTTATAACATATAAAAGCTAGGAAAAATATAAAAACTAGGTAGTAATTGATAAAATCTAATTATGCTATTTAATTCTTAAATATCATTTAATAATTAATAAAATTAATTTTAAATCTAATAAGTACTAAATGACAAGATAAAATTCAAGAAAAATTACTAAAAATACCTTAACATAAATGAAAATTTATAAAAATATAAAAATGCAAATTACTTAATAAAAAGCTAAAAAGGAAAATTAAAAAGAAAATTAATATTAAATAGAAACTATCACTTAATTTTAAATTGGTTTTTTCTGGATTTTCTTTTGGAACACTATTTCATACTTAAAAACAAAGAACTTTTGTGAAAACACTTTTTCCCAAACTTAAAAATAAGCAAAATGGACACAATAAGCAAAAACAGTTGACTTTTGATGGAAATCAGCCCTTGTGGGGTCTACAGGGGTGGATTTTGGTTCTAATAAGTTATTTGGACATGAATAAGCTAGAAACTAGCAAAACAAACCACTGAATAAGCCAAATGATGAGGCGAAAAATGAACCACTTTTAGGGGGTCATTTAAGCCCGAAATTGACTTTATTTGATCAAATATTGCCCTAAATCGTTCCTTTTGTGATTTTAGGTACTTTGGGAGTGAAATCAGGAAAAGGAAGCAATTTGGACCTTTTTGGAGCATAAAAGTGAAGAAAATGCCAAAGTCTTAATTTTTCTTGCTGGGAACAGTAGGTGACGGCGTCAAGAAGGAATTTCTGACGGCGTCAAGAGTAATTTCCATGACGACCCAGTACAGAATTGACGGCGTCACGAAGTAAGGCGTCAAGAGTAAAATGCATGACGGCCTGGAAATGCATAACACATGACGGCGTCAAAAGTAGATCAAGGCAGTCCGAGAAGTATTTTGGCGGCGAGATGACGGCGTCACAAGATTTGTCTCGACGCCGTCAGACCCTATTTCCTATATATAGTTTTCTAATTTTCACATTAAAGGGAGAGAAGTTTTGGAGAAACCCTAAGTACGAACTTGGTACGAATTTTACAGGTTTTTTAAGGGTTATAAGCCCTTGATCCCTTTCATGTGTAATTGAGATAAGTATTCTTTTAATTCAATCAATATGTCTATGTGTTGGTTGTCTATATCTTGTTCTTGTCTTAATTCTACCATGCTAGGCTAGATCTATCTTGTGTTTGCTTGGATCTAATGAAACCTAGATGTTAATTATGTGTTGATTACTTGTTTATGGTTGTATTGGATGAATGATTTCGATGTTAGGCTTAAGAAAACTGGCAGACTTCCAAATGGTAATATGCTTGAACGTCTTAGGAAACATGAACTGACGTGCACTAGGTTTTATTGGTTGTATTTAATGCATGAGTAAATTCTAATGATCCCATGTTAGGAGCTTCTTAGCCGGCTCGACATAGGAGTGAAGTAGGCACTCATAGGATTGGGGAATTAAGTGCGCCACCCCATGAATGGTATTAAGGAATACAATCCGTCATCCACGCAACTATAACAAGTAATTAACGTGTAAAAGATATCTAGGGAGTAGTGAAATCTAAGTAAACACATTTTCTCCACTTATTGCTCACAACTTTAGTATAATTTAGTTTATTTTCATTTTTAGTATTTTATTTTGATTGCATCTTTAGTATTGGGTTAGTTGACTAGCAACTAATTCCGCCCAAATCCTTCAAACCCGAGATTTTTACTTGCTTTCTAAAAAATATAAAAATACAAAAATAATCATCCCTCATCTTTAGAACTAGTATTTAGGTTTTCTAATCCTAGCGACACTATTCCTAGCTGAACGATCAATCCCCCGGTACTTGTCACTATACTATACTACAACGATCAGGTACACTGCCTGGTGGGGGTTGTAAGCTTTTCAAGATCCCTTGAGAGGTAAAGCCTGGTGCGATTCCCACGTATCAAGTTTTTGGCGCCGCAGCCCGGGGAATAGTTATTGTCTAGGTTAGAATTTCTTTTTATTAGGTCTACTTGCTAGATTCCTTTCTAGTAAGATATTATTTTTATTTTTAGATTTTCTTTAGTCTATCTTATTTCTTTGTGTCTTTGTTCGTAACTCTTCACCACCCGACATCATGGACGATGGGAACATCCTTGAACCCGTCATCCCACCACAACAAAACCCACCACTAGAACCCCTTAGGCCCCGAACCTTAGGAGAGTATTCCCAACCTAGCCACCAAGGCTACCGAAACACCATTGAGCTCACCGGAGCCAATGTGACCCCCTTGCGATCCGACACCATCCGGTTGGTGCAAAGCGGATGTGCATTCCATGGACTTCGTTCCGAAGATCTAAATCAACACCTTAAGGACTTCCTAAAAATCGTAGATTCCATAGACCTAGGTGTTGAAACTAGAGAGACAACCCGATTACGCCTATTTCAATTCTCTCTACGGGATCAAGCTAGTCAATGGCTTGAGCGTTTACCCGCTTGATCCATCACCACATGGGATGATCTCACCACTCGTTTCCTTGCTCAATTTTTCCCACCAGGGAGAACTACTAAGCTTAGGAATGACATCTTGATGTTCCAACAACGTCAAAATGAATCTCTTTATGAAGCATGGACTCGTTTCAAGGACTTACTCCAAAAAGTCTCTCATCATGGCATAGATCTTTGGCTCCAAGTCCAAATCTTTTATGACCATATCGATCTCTCCACGAGGCGAGCCATTGACCAATCGGCCGGTGGTAAGCAACGTGATCTAAGTGCGGAACAATCATGGGAACTCATAGAAGATCTTGCTCTCTATGACAACGAAAGTTGGAATGATCCCCGTGATTTGAACAAAACGGTCAAGGCAATATCTTTTCCTTCAAACAATTCTAGCACTCCCGACCGTAGGATCATGGAACTTGAGGACCAAGTCAAGTTTCTCATGAAATCTTACGAAGCTCCTAAGCCTTCAAGCCAAGTGAACAAAATCACTTCTTTATGCGAATTATGTAGTGGTCCCCACGACACTCGTGATTGTGTGGAACTCCCCAGAACAGCTTTTGCGGACTACGCATCCACGCGTACCGACAAAGCGGGAGATAAGTGGTACACTTTCAAGCCCGAGCCAAACCCTTACGGTGATTCATACAACCCCTCTTGGAAAAATCACCCAAACCTTAGGTGGAAGCAAAATCAACCCAATTCTTCCAATCCGCCTAATCGTTACCAACCAAACGGTCCACCCTCCAACCGTACTTTCTACAACAATCCTTCTAACAACTATGGTAGTACCAACAATCTTGAAGGATTGATGTCTAAGTTCATGGCATCTCAAGAAGCTCGCATAGCTAGGTTTGAAACCGAATTCAACCAACAACAAACGGAGATGACCAACAAGATTGACAACTTGTTGAAAGCCCTCAACAGCCAAGCGTTAGCCACACCTAGGAAGGACACTAGGGACACCAATAACGGAATCCAAATTAAGGACCCCTCATCATCCAAACATGTTCACTTTGTCAATGTTGTCACAATTAAGCCAATAGATAAGGAGATAGAAGGGGGTGACAAAGATGAAGTTGGAGTAGAAACCAAGACTAGGGATGAAAGTAGGGAAGTTGAGGTTAAAAAGGAAGAGGAATTAGAGAAAGTAGAGCCTAAAGAGAAGTACTTTGATAAGTTGCCCACCAAGGAAGAACGGGAATACCATAAGGATTTATTCGATAGTCCCGGGAGACCATATATCCTTGGCACACCCCTTATCAAAATGGGAGACCCCTCTAACATTAACATACCATGCAATATCGGGCACATGCATATATGGAAAGCTTACATTGATCTTAGATCTCCCGTAAACATCATGACTAGGACTTATTACAATTGGGTAATGAAGGAGCAACTTAATTTTAGGATGATGCCCAATAAGAATCTGATAAGTAATTTTGCAGGAAGAGTGAAGGGATTACATGTGATTATAGGGAATCTCACTTATGAGATCGATTTTATGATAGTAGAAGACACTCGTCCGGTGATAGATGATCGCCTAAGCCAAGTAATATTTGGAAAACCATTTGTTGAAGCCACTAGGATGAGTTATGACCCGACTCTAGGGATAGTTAGATTCAAGGAAGAAAATGATGAGGTTGCCTATCAAATGCCCTACAAGATTGAGCAATACCGCCTCCTCTCTAATATAGAAAAAGAACACAAGCAAGCGGCTTACTATAGGAATGAGGAGGATAGACGTAGAGGAGTTGAGTATGTGAAGAGTAGGATGCTTGGTTTCTACAAAGAATGCTTACAACTAGGACCGGAATACAAAACTGGTTTAGAAGACGACCTAGAGAGTGAAACCAACGATGAGGTCACGTAGTAGCCCATGACCTTGAGTCTAGCTACAAGACTCGTAAATAAAGAAAAGCGCTTCTTGGGAGGCAACCCATGCTTTGTGTGATTTTATTTTGTTTGTTTATTATTTGCTTCCGTATGCATGCTTTATTTTTATTATTGGTTGATCATGTTTCTAAACTAAATAGTGGAAATACTTTACTTTGTTGTTTTGGCCTAGTCTTAACTCCACCTAAAAGTATTTTTGCAAAAGATAAGTGTAAGGGGAAACCCCAAATATGTTTTTAAGAAACAAACCGATCATGATTCTCCACAATATTAAATGAACATGTGTATTCGTATTTGTTAGAGTCAAATGCTTGTATTGAGTCATAATGAAGTTTTGCAGGATTTTCCAGGAAGTGAGACCAAGTTTTTCCAGAAATTTTCCGGAAACTTAACATAAGAATTTCTGCAGGTCACTTCTGACGGCGTCACGAGTTAATTCTTGACGGCGTCACGTGTAAAAATCTGGAAATTTTACCAGTTTTGTTTTTCTAACGGAGTCTTATGGTTTTTGTGAATTATTAAGTTTTATAATCTCCAAGAAATCTGCAAATTTCATTCCACAAGCATTATATCTTATTTTGTTTTCTAGGATTTAGTAACTTATATAGGATGCCGCCGATTTTATGCGAGGTTGTCTTGTCTATTTTCTCAGGATTTACAGGTTATGTATGACAAGAAGATGATTTATATTCTGGAAGGGAAGCTTCGATTGTTCATTTTCTTGGAGGAAGATCTAACCTGGCCACCTTATTATCCATGCCGAGCGAATCAAGGGAGTATTTGATTTCATTCTTTTTACTTTTTCACTTTTACATTCTTTACTTGAACATTGGGGACAATGTTCATCTTAAGTGTAAGGGGAGGATAAAATGATTATACCTTACATATGCACTTTCGCTTGAGTTTGTTTTGTTTAATAGTAGATGTGTTATAAAACTATGAGAAATACTTGTTAGTGCAATTTTAGCGCCAAATTTAAAATTTTTTACAACATTTAGGAGTGAAACTTTAGCCATAGCAAGCGTCTCATGGATAGGAGATTGTATGATTAGCACATAACCGTATATTCAGAAAAATTTTCCACCCAAATATGTGAGGTTCGCCTTTAGATTTGATAGGAAAAGCATTTACTATTAGTTCTTATGAGTGTACCGGTAGCATTTAGATTCTAGAACTTGCGTTAGTGATGCATCCCGAGACCGCTAGTGAGACTACATTCGTGTGGTAGGATTTACTACATGATAAGAGGCATTAGGATCACCCTTGTGTTAAACCCGTATTATAATTACTTGACCATTTAAGTCATATTACTTGGCTAGTTAAGTCAACTAATTTTTCCCACACCCTTAGCGTTGAACTCATTTTTAGTACACGAAACCCCTAGTACACCCCTCCGAGCCTATCTTTTCGTTTCTAACTTTAAGCATTTTACTTAAAGGAAGAATTTGTTACACCCCACTTAAATGTACAACCAAATCGCCTTAGCCTTCCGTGTATGCACTCATTTTTAGTGCATTATTGTTATTTGTTAAACCCTAAGTTAACTATCTAATTGATTACATGGTTGCTAAGTCGAGTCATATCCTTGTACATATTGTTTTGGGACGATTGGGACTCATGGGTAAAGTACTTATTTTAAGGAGTAATGGGGAAGAACATCATATATTACCCCCATATGTGCGTTAATCTTAAAAGTGCTCAAAGTGTTTTGATTTTCTTAATTCGAGTCATTAGTTTAGTTTATTGTAAAGTATGTAAAAATTCGAGTGTAAGGGGAATGTTCATCCCCTATGATGTATTATTTTGGATGCTAGGGTAAGAGTGTATGCAAAAAAAAAAAAAAAAAAAAAAAAAAAAAAAAAAAAATAGAAAAAAGAAGAGAAAAAAAACATACGGACTACCATCCCGTTTCATTCTATGTTCATTTTTATGTTTTTGTTATTTTTCATTTATTAGCTTAAGTCGAGTCTAGTCTTGGCTTAGCAACGCCATATTGTACATGTAATTAACCAAGATTGTTAACACGCCACCAGTAAAAAACTTCCTTTATCCAACAAAATCATGTATTTCATATCCCTACACCTAACGTTACAACCCTTTAAAAGACCTCTTTGATAGTTTATCCTAGGTGCTTACGCCATGTGGTGGAGGTTTGATCCTTTCCCAAGCCTATGGTAATCTATTTTGCTATGACAGGTAGTGAGAGATATCTTCCGTTTCCATATTGTAATTTATACTTTATTACACCTGAGAGATGTGAGTATCTAAACACTATTTGTGAGGTGCTAGTGTATGACCTCCGTGCTTGTCTTTGGTCTTTAGTGGAAAGATTATTTGTTGTAATTACTTTTATATTAGTGTTAAATGACCCCTAACTTGTATTTTGATTAGAATAAAAGCGCATTTGCTTGAGGACAAGCAAATCTCAAGTGTAAGGGTATATGATGAGGGGAAAAATGAACCACTTTTAGGGGGTCATTTAAGCCCGAAATTGACTTTATTTGATCAAATATTACCCTAAATCGTTCCTTTTGTGATTTTAGGTACTTTGGGAATGAAATCTGGAAAAGGAAGCAATTCGGACGTTTTTGGAGCACAAAAGTGAAGAAAACGCCAAAGTCTTAATTTTCCTTGCTGGGAACAGTAGGTGACGGCGTCAAGAAGGAATTTCTGACGGCGTCAAGAGTAATTTCCATGACGACCTAGTACAGAATTGACGGCGTCACGAAGTAGGGCGTCAAGAGTAAAATGCATGACGGCCTGGAAATGCATAACACATGACGGCATCGAAAGTAGATCAAGGCAGTCCGAGAAGTATTTTGGCGGCGAGATGACGGCGTCACAAGATTTGTCTTGACACCGTCAGACCCTATTTCCTATATATAGTTTTCTAATTTTCACATTAAAGGGAGAGAAGTTTTGGAGAAACCCTAAGTACGAACTTGGTACGAATTTTACAGGTTTTTCAAGGGTTCTAAGCCCTTGATCCCTTTCATGTGTAATTGAGATAAGTATTCTTTTAATTCAATCAATATGTCTATGTGTTGGTTGTCTATATCTTGTTCTTGTCTTAATTCTACCATGCTAGGCTAGATCTATATTGTGTTTGCTTCGATCTAATGAAACCTAGATGTTAATTATGTGTTGATTACTTGTTTATGGTTGTATTGGATGAATGATTTCGATGTTAGGCTTAAGAAAACTGGCAGACTTCCAAATGGTAGCATGCTTGAACGTCTTAGGAAACATGAACTGACGTGCACTAGGTTTTATTGGTTGTAATTAATGCATGAGTAAATTCTAATGATCCCATGTTAGGAGCTTCTTAGCCGGCTCGACATAGGAGTGAAGTAGGCACTCATAGGATTGGGGAATTAAGTGCGCCACCCCATGAATGGTATTAAGGAATACAATCCATCATCCACGCAACTATAACAAGTAATTAACGTGTAAAAGATATCTAGGGAGTAGTGAAATCTAAGTAAACACATTTTCTCCACTTATTGCTCACAACTTTAGTATAATTTAGTTTATTTTCATTTTTAGTATTTTATTTTGATTGCATCTTTAGTATTGGGTTAGTTGACTAGCAACTAATTCCGCCCAAATCCTTCAAACCCGAGATTTTTACTTGCTTTCTAAAAAATATAAAAATACAAAAATAATCGTCTCTCATCTTTAGAACTAGTATTTAGGTTTTCTAATCCTAGCGACACTATTCCTAGCTGAACGATCAATCCCCCGGTACTTGTCACTATACTATACTATAACGATCAGGTACACTGCCTGGTGGGGGTTGTAAGCTTTTCAAGATCCCTTGAGAGGTAAAGCCTGGTGCGCTTCCCACGTATCACCAAATAAGCCAAAAATAAGCACTTCTAAATCTAAGTATACACAGAAATAGGACAAGGTTCAAGGGTGATTCTAGGTGGGTCCCAGGGAGCTTAAGCTTCAACAAAAGCATGAAATGTGTAGAGGGCCAGCTTGTGAGCTTAAAGAACCAAGGGGGAGGTTGTGGAGCCTACTGAGGTGGCCTGTGGAACCCACCAAAGTGGTGGCAGTGGGGTGGTTTGCTGGTGCAGCAGGGGCCTGCAGCCCTGTTTGGGGGGTTGTAGGGCCCACAAAAAAAATCACAAAAATATAAGAAAGATGGGACTTCAAAGTTGAGGTGGGGGGGCTACAATTCCTGAAAAGCACAAGTCTTAAAAGCAAACAAAAAAAATCTAAACAATTCTTGCAAAAAATAAAATTTTCCTAATGAGCAAATTTTGATTTTTTAAGTTAACCTAAAGAGTTGACTAAAATGAACTTTGATTGATCTCTAATGATTGAAAATAAGTTTTTAAGCTAAAATGAAACTAGATTAAGCTATTATACCTAGTTACGCTACTATATCTATGACTATGCACTTTAACACTTATCTCATGTATGCACCAATTAAAATTAAACGTGATTTTTGACATTTGGTGAAGGAGTGGTGTATTTTATGACTTACTTGACTTAACTAGACCTAATGAAGCATGTTATAACCAAAATCAACAATAAAGAACTAATGCACAGTGGTGAAAACCACTGTGCCAAACACTCCTGAAATGAGCTATTACACTAACTTATTTGGTTTTTTAACTTATGCCTACAAATTTTATATTAGAAATAGATTAACTAACAACTATTAAAGCTAATGGAACATAAATCAAACACAAATAACAACCAGAACATGAAAATGCAATTTGGACTAAATGTAAGCAGTTAGAATGAGATAATGATGAATATGGAAAACTAGTGAACAAGCTATCAATCATAAGCAATAATCTAACTCCCAAACATCAAAGAAACACAAAATAACACAAATAAGCACTAAATAAGGTAGTCTACAGTAAAATGCAAAAATGTAAATTAAGGCTTACAAGAGCATCCAGCTGAGAAACAAGTAACCAAGGGATCAAATCAGAACTTAATGCCTCCCTTGAGGCTCTAAAACCTTGAGAATCAAAAATCCACAGGCTCCACTGCTTCTTCTTCATGAACACTTATTTTTTATTTTTTTATTGATTTTCCTTTTATTTTTTTCAGTATTTTTGGTTTTTATGCTAAACTGCTTTTTAGAGTTCCCAATAGCTTTTATAAGCTATAATGGGAGCTTATATGATCTATGAAGTTTAGAAACAACACTAAGAATCAAACAGGGCATTAACTTGAAATTTAAAATAACCAAATTTAAAAATTGGGACAGAACCTTGAAATTGATATTAAAGAAAGTTTAAATTAAATTAAGGAAACAGGATACAAGCTTTTAAAATTAAAGATTACAACTGAATTTGAAGTTACACTAAAATATGACTACCTAAAACTAAACTACCATTAATTAACTACTACCCTCTTTCTCTGGCTTCTTTCTTCTTTATAAGGCTTTCAGGGTGTTTGTGGGACCCACACGATCATTTCCCATCACTCCAATCATCCATTAGATGAGTCTTGTCTTTTTTTTTTATCAATTTGGCGGGAAAATGATGCTTTGACCAATTGGGGGTCTGTGAAGTAGCCATAGGGGGGGTGGCATTTAATGCCCTTGGGATGTGGTGTTTGGGTAGGGATAAGGATGGTGGGGTGAGAGTGGTGGGCAAGTTGGGGGTGGTGATACCAGGGGTGGTTTTAGTTCAGAGAAAAAGGGAAGGGAAGGGTGGTTTTGGGGAGGTTTGACTGGGTGTTGACCCTGGTTTATATTATACGTGGGAATGGGAGTGGGCTGGTATATCTTTGGGCCTAGAAAGGGGGTGGATCAGGCTATGGGTTGTTTTGTTTGGATTTGGATACAAATAATAAAAAGGATACATTTGGTTAGTTACAAATCACAAGGACCATTCATGTTATTTTCTGAAATTTATGGACTGCACTTGTATTTTTCCCAAAGTTATCAAAAGGTTGTAATTTGCCAATATAAATAGTACAAATACCTCTTTTGATATTTTCCAAAATAAAATACTCGGGACCATTTTTGCCAAATTTACAAAGTTGAGGGTTAAAAGTGTAATTTTCCAAAAGTTATCAAAAAGGACTTGATTAGTCAGGATAAATAGTACAAGGGCGATAGATGTAAGTTTTCCAATTTAAAATGCCTAGGGACTGTTTTTGCCATTTTTGAAACTTCAAGGACCAAAACTGTAGTTTCCTCAAACTTTTTATCCAAGGGTCAAACTTGATAACTTGTGAATTCCCCATGACCATTTTTGACTTTTTATTCCAAAATAAACTTCTAGGGACTAAAATTGTTATTTCTTGAAAGTTGGGGGACTGAAACTGCCAAATATGCAAACTTTGTTCGTTTTTCATTTATTTTTACTCATTTTGCTTCTGAAACATATAAAACACAATCTTTGGAATATTTTCAGTATTTTGATGCATTATTGAGTGTTTTTAAATGTTTTTGCAGTTCAGATTGACCAAAAATGATGAGTATTTACATACTCATCAGTAACATTTAATTAACTTTGCAGATGTAGTTGGCGAGACATTGTTTAACAAGAAGGTAAAAGAAGTTATCGTGTACCTGAGACACATAAATATAATTGAATGTGAACTGCAAAATACAAAGTTCGAAATGAATATTTATAACGTATACTTATTTGTTTTACTAAGTATGTTGATTATTTATAAAAATAGCTTTAAGATACGATGTGTTTTATGAGAAAATGATGATGGTAATTTACAAGTTTGCATCAATAAAATATACCACAACAACTAAACCTATTGTCATGATTATACAATTAGCCAAAGTTACCCTTTCAAAAAGTAAAACTTATATATTTTAATCAATAATAATACTTCATAAATAAATTTAGAAAAAACCCCGTGCGTGCACGGGCATTATAACTAGTTCTCATATATAAAAGACTCTTTGAATTAGCTTATTTTGTAGAGATTATCGGGCATATTGGCTTACCGAAAATAAGAAGAAACCAATAAGAATCAATATTTGAGGCTTATCACTTATCCAATTTTTAGCCGTAAGCTTATCAAAACACTCCAAAAGTCCAAGCAACACCAAGATTTGTTATCTTTAAATTTGTAAATTAAACCGTGTGATAAATGTGGTAACCAGTATTTTCTTGGTCGTCTTTTGCGTTCCACAGTTTATGATAACCAAGATTCTTTTCTTTGGCCTTCAATCTTGAATACGTAGGGACCCGGAGCCATTATTCACTGAATCATCAACCTTAGCTCCAATTGAAGTCATGGCGAACATGAGGTTATAACCCCGAATACTCTCCATGATGTGCCTGTCTCTAAAGAGTTCTTTAATAACCTCTGGACGTGTCTTCGAAGTGGTAACCTAAATTGACAATCGGTTGTATTTAGCTCTTCGATTCGGAGAACGTCCTATAAGGCGTTCCTTGTGCCAAAATACGGCACCACAATACTCACAAACTTGATCACAATCTCCCAAGTCCATATATGTTGGAGTAAAACCTGTTACAAAATACACCAATAATAAAACGTAATGATGCATAAATAAAATGGCATATAGCTTATTCATTTGCATGACGTTGTGAAGATGTCTCACTAGTGGATTTATAAGCATTAGCGGAGCATTTGTGTCGAGCCCCCTTGAAGAGGACGATATGCCAACAATATCTTTCAAATCAATAACATTTTGGCTAAAAACTTGATCCACTCTAACAGAACACCCAGGCGCACCATGAGCAGAAAAACCAATGTAAGGTGCTGAATCATGTGAAACCTTTGTAACAGTCAAAGCCGTGAAGATGACATAATTGTTGAACCATGAGCAATAACGACGCGTGATTGGACTTTCGTAGAATCAGGATGGATTTCCTGTGTATTGGAAAAACACTCAAATACTCCGACAACACTGTTTCTATTAGCCAATATATTGTTCCTACTTTCGTTATCGGTGATTACATATAATTGTCTTAATAGGTTGTTCATCATTTAAATCAAATGCCATTATTTTTCTTTAATGATTTTCCATAGTTATTAGCCAAATTTTATATAAGAAATGATTCATAAATAATGTAAGCAACACATATGTTGAAATGGAAATGACGGTCGCATAGGATAAGATCATCAAGAAAATGCAAATTAAGCATTGGTGTGAGGCATGTTTATGGTTCGTTGTACGGATAAGGTCGTTTAGCAAGGATCAAGGGCTATTATTTAAACTTGTGGTTCTTGAACAATGGAGGGTATTTCTCCATCAACTCTTTTTGCATCTTGCCTTTCCACCGCCCCGTTCGATAGTGTGGTTCAAATTGGTTTGTTTGTGATTTCGGTGAGTTTTGTGCAAGGGTCAAAGTTGTGGTCGTGGTCGTGTTGTGGTTTCCATTTGTTCCATACTTCTTACAAGGTGATTGCCCTTGAGTGGTTAGCGTTTTCGGGGAGATGATGGAGTTTATTCTTTTAATTGTTTGGTTATTCACGATGTTTATTTTAGGGTCATTGTATTGACAGGGTCGTGTTGGTCAAGTGTTTCATCGATGTACTTTCTGGCTTCTTGCTAGTTTGTTTTAATAAAATTATTGCCTTTCTAAAAATTAAAAATAAATAAATAATAATAATAAAAAATAGATACAAATATAATCTTATAAATATCGTCACATTTAGTGGCATATATATTTCCTGAAGTATGTAGCTGAAGACCTTTGAGAATAAACCACTAAAGTTGAACCCGAAAAAATCAAACTCAAGAAATTGACATGAGACCAAGGCTGTCAAGATCGCGATCCCGCGCAGGATCGTTTTTGTCTTCGCAAGATCGAGATCGTAGGATCGGATCGCGATCCTACGATCTTACCAATTTGTCATATTTTGTAAACAAATGATACACGAGTCTAATTGTTTTACATTTCTACTCAACGTCAAAGATAAATTCATATAATATTCTCTTGAAAATGACAAAGTTCAAATTTCAAATATCAAAGTAATAGTAAAACACAAAAAGTGAAGTTCCAACCGTTACATTAGCGATATAGTGGAATAATATTACATAACATAGGTCCTAAATGTCTCAAAACATACGAGTCATCAACATGATTTCAAGAAAACAAACGTTTCATAAGTGGCATTTCAAAACATACAAATTTAT
The DNA here is from genome assembly GCA_030686995.1 of Artemisia argyi. Classification (NCBI taxonomy): domain Eukaryota; kingdom Viridiplantae; phylum Streptophyta; class Magnoliopsida; order Asterales; family Asteraceae; genus Artemisia; species Artemisia argyi. The sequence goes on along the minus strand of CM060685.1, from coordinate 218,505,612 downwards.
TGGTTTAATCACAGTGAAGTAAAATAAATTAAATTATTCAACACTTTTAGACTATAATCTATTTAGAAGAGTAGAAAACTATGTATAAACTATAATCTATTTAGAAAATGAAATAATATTGGTTTACTCATTATACATTAGTAAAACAAAGGTTTTTATTTTATTTTTTATTTATTTTTTATATTTTTTTAGCAAGTGGGTTGGACTTAAGAGATTAAATAAATAAATAAATAAAATAAAAACTTGGATCGTGTGTCAATCTTACGTGCGATCCTACGATCTTACTTACGATCCTACCTCAGATGCGATCCTACCACGATCCTACACGATTTTGATTGGTGTGCACGTAAGATCGTACGATCTTACGTGTAAAATCGCGAGTTTGACAACCTTGCATGAGACCATTAATTTAGGCAACAGATGAGTTTAAATTCTTGCTGCGTTCTACAACCAAACTTAAGCAACATATATCATTTTCACCACTAATGGTCAACTTTTGACAAGTAAAGCTACATATGTCTTTTTTACCACTACCCAAATAGTACTATCGAAAGCAAAGTAGTCATCTACTAATGGCCTATTTGACTACGAGCCATATGGGTTTTGTTGTGTAGTGTAAAAGCTTAACACAAAGTTACTTTCGTGGATAAATCTCAACTCTAAAATTTAATAAGAACCCTAATAATTTACATTTGGACAACACATCAAATTCAAAAACCAATTAGGGATGAGATTAATTATTACAAAAAGAAATGAATGATGGATGAAATTAATCTTTACAAAAGAAGATTAAGATTACAAAAGGAGATTAAGATACTTGTCCAGTTGTCCCCAAAAACTTCGCAGCTATGGAGTTGTAATCAATTTCTTTTGCATTGTCTTCTATATTAGAAAATTTTGGTGAAAAATATATAATGTGTTTGAATATAAAGAAGAATTAAAGTTGATGGAGTTATTTTGATTCCCACTTAGAAATGTTCTTATAAAGTAATGCAAAAAGCAAAAAGCACACAGACATTTTACTCTTCTTTATAGTACAATAATGCAAAAATCACACCTCCATGATCATATCATACTTTTTTGGTCCAATAATGCAAAAACAAGATAACGTATTGTTGCCTTTAAAAAAATAATAATAACATAGATAACAGGTGATTGGACAGAGAGGCTCATCCACAACAACATATGCAAAACGCCCACTAAACACATTTACTTATTTATATGATTGATCATGCACCACCAGCTACCTCACTCCTTCTCTCTATGTATTTGTTCTTCCTGATATTCTGAGAGTCCTTCGCATCATTTTGTAACCCCAAATTAAACGCCCTTTTTAGTCATGACTTCTAATGAATACAGAGACATTATTTTTTCACCCGATGACTTTGCTAACCTTAAAATCCCCCTTCAAAATGTACTATCAGCCACCAACAACTTTTCCAACCAATATATCTGCGGAAAAGATGCATTTGAAACATATTACAAAGTACAGCTCTCGTGGTCCGGTGAGCTAATTAATATCTACGCTGGTAGGTTAAATAAAGAACGGCCGTTTGATGGAGACCAACAGTTTTGGATGGAGGTTTCCATGCTTTCTAGTCTCAAGCACAAAAATCTGGTTTCATTTGTTGGGTTTTGTGATGATAATGACGAGAAGGTCGTCATTTACAAGCGTGAGAGCAGAGGAAGTCTTCAATGGCATCTAACTGACCCGATGTTGTTGACATGGGTGCGAAGATTGGAGATATCTGTCGGTATTGCGCATGCATTGAGCTACATTCATTATGATGTGTCTCGTGATTTTAGCGTAATACACCGCAACATCGACAGTGCATTGATTTATTTAAATGATGACTGGGAACCCAAGTTAGGTGGTTTTACACGTTTCATGAAGATCAAAGCATCTGAAAGACACAATTCTTTCGATACTGATAAAGTGTGGAGTACGGATGGGTATACAGACCCAACATATATAGAGACAAAAAGTGCTAACCACAAGTCGGATATTTACTCCTTTGGGATAGTATTGTTTGAACTACTGTGTGGTAGGAAATCAATAACTGATGATCAAGATAATAAGTATTTGGCTCCGGTGGCAATTTTTCATTATAGAGAGAAAATACTCGATGATATAATTGATCCAAAACTATGGAAACAAATTGATCCACGATCACTGAACATTTTTGCCAAAACAGCGTATGAGTGCTTGAGTGAAGAACAATTGCAACGCCCAAATATGAATCAGATTGTCATAAGACTTGAGGAAGCCTTGAAACTTCAGTTGGAATGTGAAAATGCTGTAAGATGGTTTTTTCTCTTTGTCTTTCTATCACAATAACTACTCTATAATAAGAGCAACGTTTATTTACTTATTCCTATTTGTTGCCATTGATGTTAAAGGAACACTCATCAGTTGTGGATGAAGTTGGAGGGACATCATCCAGTCATGAGGAGGTAATTAAATATTTTTTTAACTCTTGTTGTAAGCCACTGAAATCTTTAAAAAAAGGAAAATGTCAAAACAAGAGAGAGGACAAAGAAAGATGCGAAAAGGGGTAAAATTATTTGTACACAGAAAAAGAATTTAAAATATACTATAAACTGTTAGGTGATGATACTTTATTATTCATTTTTCAGCTTGTTTTGTTATTGAGTGTGAATAATAAGAATTTACCGGGTACAATCAACAAAGAAGCTCAACGTTATATTTTTAACAATATTTTATGCTTATTAATGTTTTAAAAACATTGCTTATGGATGGCTTACAATAAACAGTGACCGTTGTCACTGTTGTTGGGTACTTCTCAAAAGTATAATGGTTATTTTAAAGGTTTAAAAGAAAACAAAACAAAAAATGGGTACTACATAGATGTCTTATTGTCTTTTCCAGTTGATATATATTTTGTGTACAAATAAATACACTCCATTCACATATCACTCCCCTAAACTATTATATTTGTCTTAAAGGGTAATTGTGAGTTATAGTTAACATGTTAAATTGAGGTTCAAGTTATACATGCAAAATATTTTCCATGTTGACGGAAAATCACATTTGCCAACAAGTTTTTGCAAAATCTAATTGTTCTTTAGAATGATACATAAGATCCCTCTTAAACTTACTTAGCTTCTCACAATATTTTCTCTTTGATAAATGTTATAAATGAATGATTAAAGTGTTCCGTCTTGAAAATTTGCACACTTCGTAATGTTGTCTTCTTTGGCATATATAGGGATCAACGAGTCACTTCACATCCGCAGGCGTGGAATTCAATTCCAACAAAAAGACAATGTCTTCCGTCAAATACCTTGCTCACTCACAACTCAACTTCGAAGATATACAATCTGCAACCAACAACTTTGCTCCTGAGAATATCATCAAAATAAAAACACATGGAATTATTTGCCAAGGTCGTATGTTGCATTCCGGACAGTTCATCAATATTGTTGCATGGGCGATCTATCAAAAAGATCAAAAAGATGAAGGCAAAAAGTTTAGGATGGAGAAGTCGATGCTTTCTAGTCTCAATCATAAGAATCTCGTGTCTGTTATTGGGTTTTGTGATAAGAATAACCATATGATTACGGTATACAAGAAGGAGGCCAACAGAAGTCTCAACAAATATCTAAGTGACGAGACCCTCACATGGATGCAAAGGTTGAAGATATGTCTGGGCGTTGCAAATGCATTGAGTTACATCCATTATGATGTTGGACGTGATTTTAGTGTCATACATTGCAACATCAAGAGCTCGAAAATTTTACTTGATGACGAATGGGAACCCAAGTTATCTGGTTTTCAACTTGCGTTGAAAAATACAGTAGCTCGGAGGCACCGTCTTCTTCTTACTCGTGAAATTGTTAAGAATGCATACCTGGACCCAAAATATAAAAAGACTGGCGGTGTGACCCACAAGTCAGATGTGTATTCATTCGGTGTTGTATTATTCGAAGTCTTATGCGGGAGGAGTGCAGTTATCCCAGATGAAGAGTTGGGAGAGGGGTTATTAAGTCAATTGAAAAAATCTCATTTGGATGATATGATCGATCCACATCTACGAAAACAGATGGACCTAGAAGCATTTAAAATCTTCTCAGAAATAGCACATTACTGCATACAAGAGGAACGGGCGAAGCGTCCGCATATAGACCAGGTTGTCAAAAGACTTAAGAAAGCTTTGGAATTTCAGTGGAAACATGATAATGAATTTCAGTGGAAACATGATAATCCTGTTGACCGTACATCATTCAATCGCTTGAAGGTACGTAACTGATTTACTTAAACTTTTTAATTTAAGGCCGATCATCCTTATTAATAAACAAGTACGTTTCTAGTCAAGTATATAACCACTATCTATCCTCACTACAAATGCCAGTAAATTTCGTGTCAAGTATCAAAAATTATTATCTTATATACTAAAACGTGTATGTGATTTTGATTTTATATTATTATAATTTTTTAACATTCTATTTTTTATTTCTTAGATTATAATATCATACAACTAAAATGTATTATCTAAAACTAAAAATTTTATGATAAATGTGGTGAACGAGTGTTACGTGGCCGCTTTTCGCTGTGGAACATGATTGCATGATAATTCTATGAGATAAAATATACTGTATTATTATGGTGCATTACTTTATATTTTGGTTTATAAAGGATTCGAGTTAGAATTTTTTTAAAACTTAAGCTATGCATGTAATAAAAATATGTAGTACGTACATTTTCGATATATACACATAAATAATCGATTATCTCAACAAATGTTAGCCATGATGGCCCGATCTCAACAAATGATTGTTTTATATAAGTTAATAACATGAAAAAAGAAGTTAATTTGATAAGAGAAATAATAGTCATGCCTAAAAACATGTATGTGATGTGGCAAGAGTTTATTGTTTATAAAGAAGTGAGTCCGGTTGTTACAACCAATAAACTTTTGTCACACACTTTTAGGCATATTATTAAAGCATGTTTTTAGGCAAGGCTATAATTTCTCATTTGATAAAACGTTTCAAAGAGGCTATTTTCAAAAAGTAATTTTCAGAATCTTAGCCACATGATGTGGAGGGTGGTCCATGGCCCACTAATAGAGATACCAAATTTTTTCTCGGATTATATAGACTAGACGAGTATCCGTGCATAGCAACGGGATTTTATAGCGACAGATAGTTTTAGTGATAAAAAAGTTTATGGGTTATAAACGAAAAATAATAAACGTTTAAGGATTTGGGGATTAAACATAATGTTTTGAAACCCGGTTCGACCCGGGTGGTTGAACCGGTAGAACCGTTCTGGTCAAAAAATGGGTCAATTTAAACCGGGTAACCCCGACGGATTGGGTCAAAAACGGGTTTAATTAATCCGGGTCAATCCGACGGATTTGAAGTGTCCAGGGTCAACCCGTGCATAGCAACGGGATTTTATAGCGACATATAGTTTTAGTGATAAAAAAAGTTTATGGGTTATAAACAAAAAATAATAAAAGTTTGAAGATTTGAGAATTAAACATAATGTTTTGAAACCCGGTTCGACACGGGTGGTTCAACCGGTTGAACCGTTCCGGTCGAAAAATTGACCGATTTAAATCGGGTCAACTTGCTAGGTTGGGTCGAAAATGGGTCAAATTAAACCGGTTCAACCTGTCAGGTTTGAAGCGTCCCGGGTTAACCCGATTTGTGATTTGTATTAATTGTTTTAATTGGTTGTATTTAATTTGGTAGATACGTTTTTAATTGATTGTAAAATGTGAATAAATCATTGTACTTTTAAGTAATGAGGTGTTTTAATAAGAGTATTAATTATATTTCATAATTTCCTTTAATAACATTTTTCAACATTTCACATTACTTGATTTTCACTTTTCCACTTTTTCCACTTTGTCCATTTTTTCTTTATATGTAGTAAAGATATGCCTATTTTAACGCCCAAAAAAATTACTGTAATTAAGACCCATATATAGCAAGTCATTTACAATAATATTTCACATTTACTTTTTACATTGATTGTGCTTGCAAAATGTCTAAGAATTCACTACTACGGTAAAAACTATTCTATTTTGAGCTTTGTACTCATAGTGTACTGAAAATTATTTTGCCTACTCAAAAGCAAAAATCATGGCTACGCCCTTGTAATCTTGTATACACATACATCTTATTCACTTTATTTTGTCTAATAAGTAAATAATTAGAAAACATAAAGTCATAAACCATTAATAGTAAAAGAGTATTAAAAAAGACAAAAAAAAGGTATATGTGGGAGTAGGACGCAAGACCTCTTGCATGAAGGGAGAAGTGTAAACCAACTAAGCTACGACAACAATTGAATATGTACTCCATAATTAAAATATATATCATTAGTTTAATGGCTTAGCTTATGAATAGCAAAACTTTGTCCGATCAAAAGTCTGAAGTTAAAATTATGTTGAAGAGATTTGAAATAATGACCTTAAGCATCATCGTGGCTACGATTGTGATTTTGGTATGCTTTTCTTTGTGCTTAAATACCAAAAGCCAAGTTACCTGTTGATATTATGAGGATTTTTCAAAACCCGTAATTTTAGTAATGAATTGTATTCCAACCTTCTATCTTTTCTTTTATTTCGTTACATAAATCCAAAAGTGTTAAATTAGACATACCTAAGAGTTTGTCATCTAAAAGTTAGGAGAACTTTGATAAATAAAGAAATAAACCCTTTAACTAATAGCATTAAAAAAAGAAAAAGAAAAAAAAAAAAACCGTTTTGAATTAGGGTAATTATCCGGTCGGATTCAAGATCCCCACCCGGTCCTTGTCAACCGATAGATAACAATCTATATTTCATATAAAGGAAAAATGGTCAAAGTGAAAAAGTGAAAAGTCAAGTAATGTGAAATGTTGAAAAATCTTATTAAAAAAAATTATGAAATGTAATTAATACTCTTATTAAAACATCTCATTACTTAAAAGTACAATGATTTATTCACATTGTACAACCACTTAAAAACATATCTATCAAATTAAATTCAACCAATTAAAACAACTAATACAAATAACAAACCGGGTTGACCCGGGACGCTTCAAACCTGACATGCTGAACCGGTTTAATTTGACCCGTTCTCGACCCAACCTAGCAAGTTGACCCGGTTTAAATCGACCAATTTTTCGACCGGAACGGTTCAACCGGGTCGAACCGGGATTCAAAACATTATGTTTAATTCTCAAATCTTCAAACTTTTATTATTTTTCATTTATAACCTATAAACTTTTTTTTATCAATAAACTATTTGTCGCTATAAAATCTCGTTGCTATGCACGGGTACTCGTCTAGTTTAACTAAAAGTAAAATTTGTCCTCCCCCAATTATAGCTAACTCAACAAACTAAAGAAAACAATAAAAATTATAAAGATAGAAAACAGAATCCGATTCATACAATTGTAGAACCTACAACCAAAAAATACCCAATAAAAAGAATGATATTCTTTTTTAATTATAGTCTAATTTTTTATTTTGGGATGCCCAAAAATAAATTTTCACTTCTCATTTTAACTAATCCGAAAAACATTCTAGATGTAACACGTGGTAAGGCTTGTAAGGGCATGCACAATGGGTCTAGGTGGCAAAGTGCAATGACCCATTTTATGAGTTTAATGAATTGTTCATTGAAAAGAAGTGCTTCTCTGAACAAACACCTATTATATGGTATTATGTGGGTCACCACACATATATTGGTCTACTAGCCCTTATTTTAAAAATATTTAATTATATCATTAAACATGTTACCAAGTTCAATTGACTGAGGATTTTGTTATGCAAGAGTTCAATGATGATGTGGCAATATATTGAACCTTCAAATGCTCAATAAATTGGAGATGCTCTAAGGGTTGTTTGGGTATCTCACTATAATAGTACTACCTCCGTCCCATAAAAACTGTACAGTATAATTTATAATACTTTATCTTATTCATATTGAATCTATACCATCGTGCCTCAAACTAAAAGCCGAACTCAAAACGGAAAATGAATTTAAAAATCAAAAAACATTTGATGTTGATTAGAGTAAGGTTTTTAAACCCGTGAAAAAGGAATTACAAACTTGCCATTGTGAAATACAACCACGGATTTAGATATCCGATGGTCCTTAATTTGTCCTACACTTTTTATTTTATCATGCTATTTAAGTTGAACTCTTCTCTTAATATCACTCCAATCCTTACTAGCATTAATGTGGTGTTGCACAACTTCATAATGTCGCAGGGGAAGAACTTGGAACAGTTGAAGATTGGACTAAATGATATAATCGAGGCTACCAAGAATTTTGATGACGCATACTGCATCGGGTGTGGTGGATTCGGTAAAGTATACAAAGCAGATCTTGAACATTTTGATAGCAGTAATTCCTCGTTGAAACGAAGCACGGTAGCCATAAAGCGCATTTACAATCAAGAAGGAGAACAAGGGTTCATTGCAGAAATTGAAACTCTAATTACTTGTAAGCATGAGAATGTAATCTCTCTTCTTGGTTTTAGTGATGAAGGTAATGGTGCAATGATCCTAGTTTATGAGCATGCTTCGAAAGGAAGTCTTGAAAGCTATTTAGGAAGCAGTGATAAACTCACTAATCTTAATTGGTTGCAACGTCTAAATATATGTCTTGATATTGCACATGGTTTGAATTACATTCACAACAACACAGATCATGGCAAACAAAAGATGATACACCGCGATATCAAGAGCGATAATATTCTATTGGGTGATAACTGGAAGGCAAAGATTGCGGATTTTGGGCTCTCCAAATTCCACCCAGCACATCAAGCGGCTAGCACTATCTATACTGATACGGTTGCAGGTACAAAGATGTATCTGGATCCAGAGTATCAGAAGTATGGTAAACTAAATAAGAAATCAGACATTTACTCGTTTGGAGTAGTGTTGCTTGAGATATTGACTGGGAGGTTGGCCTATGATTCTGTATACACCAAAGTGAATGAGAAAGGAATTGCACCCATTGCAAGAGATTATTTTGAAAGGGGAACAGTAATGCAAATTGTGGATCACAAGATAAAGGAGGAGACCAATGAACATGTCTTTTCTTTAAGCAAAGGACCCAATAAAGAGTCTTTGGACGTATTCTTAGAAATCGCATTTCGATGTGTGGCAGAAACTCAAGCGCAACGTCCAACAATAGAAGTTGTCATCAAAGAACTCAAAAAAGCGTTAAACTGTCAGGTAAGACACAATGAAAATTTTAGATAGCATATAGTAGTTTTAGTTTTTTTAGTTTTTTTTTTACTTATCAGAATAACTTACTGATCCATGATTCACAGGAGAATCATAAGGAAAACCTTAAATTGTCACTTGAAGACGTAAAGTTAGCTACGCAAGAGTTCAGTCAAGACAACATCATTGGACATGGTGAATTTGGGAATATTTACAGAGGAGTAGTTACTCACGCTCATGGACATAATAACATTGCGGCAAAGCGGTTGGATAGGAAGTCCTTTGAAAGAGATGTTGAATTTATGACAGAGCTGGAAATCCTTATGGAGTATAGACATGAAAATGCGATTGTTCTTGTAGGCTACTGTGATGAAGAGGATGAAAAGATTATTGCATATGAGTATGCATCCAGAGGTAGTCTTGATAAGTACTTGAGCGATGATAGTCTTACGTGGGTAATGCGGCTGAAAATATGCATCGATATTGCAATTGGGTTGGAATTTCTTCATGGAAGTCCAGAAATGGTAATACATAGGGACATCAACAGCAACAACATTCTACTATTTGATGACTGGAAAGCAAAATTTACAGGTTTTGGGCATTCCTTAGTATGTTCAACAAATCATAATGTAGACAATGTCATCGACAATGTTACAGGCACAATAGGCTATGGTGACCCACTACACTCGAAAACAGGCTTCTTAACGAAAGAGTCAGATATATTCTCACTGGGTGCGGTTTTATTTGACATATTGTGTGGGAAACTTTCATCCGTAAAGCTAGATGATGAGTATCTTTATTTACCCTTTTTGGCTAAACAACACTACTATGAAGGAAAACTTGATAAGTTAGTGTTCGAGGGTATCAAAGAACAAATTGCGCCACAGTCATATATTACCTTTACAAGGATTGCCTTTCAATGCTTACATCACAGGAGAGAAAGACGACCAACAGCTAATGAAGTGGTCATACAACTCAAGAAATCATTGGAATTTCAGGTAAGTTTTACAGTAATAGTTTTGACAAAATTGGTTAACTTTTGATTCATATAAATCTAAACTATGGTGTTTAACTGTTCTATAAATTTAAGAAGGTAACTATATGAAACATTAGTTTATTAACTGATTAATTAATGTATATACAGGAGGACTATGAGAAATGGGAGCCCAAATTGCCTAAAGACTATAAAGATATAATCCAGATGTCAAAGTGCCCTGACATCTATTCTACCATAAAGAAAGAGGAACTTTACAACATTTTTTCTAAGGGAATCCTCCTTCAACAAGACAAAGTGGTAATCAGTTCATCTTGTATCTCGCTTATTTGGTGTTTTTCAGTTTTCTATGTATCTTTTCCTATTTGAGGCGATGGATAATTGAATACCACACATGTATTTACACATCATAAAAATTGAGCCTGATTTATGTTTTGTTATATATCAGTTGTTGTCATTCGATGGTCATGGAGAAAGAAATGAAATGGTTTCAGCAACAATGTTTTCCTATAAAAACACTTGTCCACATGAGCGAAAATCTCTTCCAGGATCAAGGTTATTCTCTCTAACTCTCGATCTTTTTGTTAATATTAAGTGTTAAGCGTAAGTACATTTTATTTATGCTTTTTTAATAACTAAATATATGCTGTAATTATAATCCAATCGGATCAACTTAAGAACCCCTTTGACTATCTATTACACTTACATATCACAATGACTTTCTACACTTACATAAAACATATTTGAATTCCTTTGAATCCCATGCACTAATCAAACAGAGCAATAGCTCTTCATCTATATCTCTTTTACACTTGAGACCCAAACCTTCTGTATGACTAAATTTCGGAGCTCGTCTCATCAGGTTAATAAAAAAAGTAGTCCTGCAATCAACAATGAGTACTGATGTAGTAGAAGAAAAAATAAATTTGAAAACTTACTATAATTTTGTAAACCTTCTAATCATGTAGTTGAGGTATACCCGTGTTGTGGGTCCTCTGTTCTCATGACCGTGAATTTTAAATTTTGCTAGCATCTTGATAGTGTTTTTTATAATATTCTTCCCTTTATTTAAAAAGAGATTTTTCTGATACAAATATACAATCAATTTTAATATGGAATTCAAACTCTTGCTCCAAAAATTATGAAATTCAAAAGTAGAAGTGCATGGGAATAAAGGCTATGACTAATTTGGACCTGGATGTTTATAATATGTGCAGGTTTGGGACAGTGGTGGAGATATTAGATATTTCCAGTTTAATCATCGAAATCAAGACAAGAACTCAATTTTTATCTCCTAATGTTGTTTATGGGGTCTATTTAGTCTTCAAACTTACTGATTCAAGAAAATTTTCAAGTAAACCGATGTGTGTTAACCTAAAGTATAGAAAGGGACTCGAAAGTCTACATGCATATTTCGCAACATGGAGAGACAAGGATTGGATGATGATTGAGTTGTACCAATTCTTGAATCAGAACGAAGATGTTGTTTTTGAGTTTCTACTTGAGAGCTTTTCATCACACTATTGTGGAGAAAGTGTGGTTTATGTTGAAGGCATTGAATTTCGAGCAATTGATAAAGTAAGTTTGAAATTACATCCCCTGTTTCCATAATTTACTCTTTTGTTTATATTATACAAAGAGGTCGGATGCATGCCAAAAAATTAAACTAAACCCATGTTCTATGTTGCATATTTAACGTGGTTTACGCATAGGTGAAACATGAAGAAATCGGAAAATTGAAGGAAATCCAACAAGTCTTGAAATCAAACTTCAATGCGGGTCAGGTGCAGCAACTTCCAACTAACTTTGAAGAAATATTCAAGATACGCAGAAACTACGACGAGTTGTTCTGGTTGGGCAAAGTCGACGAAAAGAAACTTCTTGTGCTTTCTGCAAAGGCAGCTTTATACAAATTCTCTAATGTCGATCTTTTTACTTCAAAACCATCAGCCCAGTCCAGGTTCGTTGCTGATATTATAGCTATTTTTTTTTACAATTTCCTTGAACTAGGGGCGGCAATTCCTGAGGCTACATGAAACATGACCCGAGACCGATACGGAAATAAATGGGTTAGGGTTGGGTGTAAAAAGGTTTTGGGCCATGACCTGTTTAACCTATTTAACCCATGTAACTCGCTAACCTGCAACCCAGTTAGATAAGCAGAAAATATATTTAAAGAAGTTACAAGTCTGACCCAATTATTTAAACAGGTCATGTTCGGGTTGGGTATCCTGACCCACCAACCCAAACCTAACATGGATTGACGGCCCTATCTTTAATCACTAAACATATATTGATTGTAAATCCAAATATGTAGATGTCACACAAAAAACTAGATTTCTAGTTCAATGTTTTTTGTTTTATGGTTAACAATTAAAGATTCGTGAATAAATGGCAGACAAAAGTTTAACTTCTTGGATTTAGTTTCCTGTGTATATATACTTCGTCCTTATCCATCGTATATGCAGATTTCAAGAGGTGTTTGAGCTTTTACCAAAACATGTATTTCATCTCAATTGCACAATCAAAAGTCCAATGTTGTCACCAGATACAGAATACGTGTGTTACCTTGTATTCAAGCTTTCAGAAAAATGCGAGGGGCTGCATTGTCCAGTAGAAGTACGAGACATACTCCACAAAGAAAACAGTGAGGCTGAATTTGTTTACTTTATAACCCCAAGCCCATTGAACATAAATGGTATCACTCGGGTTCCAAAACAAAGAGAAGATGGATGGATGGAGATTCAACTTTGGAAGTTTAACTCAGCTCATGAATTCAAGGATGACTCTCTTTCTATGAATATGAAATTTACAAGTCATGAAGGACCTATGTCTGGCCTCATCGTATGTGGTCTTGAGTTCCGGCCAGTGTAAGATTATATTCCCGTACTGTTCAAAATTCGTGTTTACTTTGAGTATCAGCAAAAGGCTTCTATTGTATTTGTATTAAATATAACGTACTTTATCATACTAAAACTGGTTATGAGTTTACATTGACTTATTGTGTGATTTTTAAACTTGTAGGCTTGAAGTCAAGGTTGATGGACTGCCGTTACTTCTAGATTCTTTAAGGAATGAAAGTGACAAGATGAGGAAGTCTGGAGGGCCGCAGAGTCATTTTCTAACCTGTCCAAGTAGATATACATCGTATATGTGTTTTTGTATTGTCTTAAGTGTGATTGTTCTAAGTTGGTGTTTGTATCGGCTTATTTAGCTTTGAATTGAAGCTTATGTATTAGGGAGAAAAGTTCTATACGAAACTACATTTAGCTAAAGTACAAACCAAACGATCTCATCCATCCATCCTCATTCCATCCAACGGTGTAGATTAAATATGAATTAAAAAAAAATAACTTGAGGGGCATTTTTGTCAGTTCACACTAAGTATTAACTCACGCTATTTTCACACACTCACACTTTATTTTCACACACACACACACACCATTTTCATTTCTCTCTCTCTCTAATACACCGTTTCCCCCAATCGTAACCCTAACCCTAACCACCATCAATCCACCGTCAATCCACCACGAAACCACCGCAAAATCATTCTATTTTGAAGGCCGTTCGTTAAAATGGATCTACGTGGTGAAATAGCACAATCTAAAGAGCGTTTGTTGTCGGAACCCATTGATAATGTCGAATCTGGTATATAGCTTATTTTGTGGTTTTATTAGCCTTTTTGTTACTGAATGAGAGTTTGGATTAGTTTATGTTAGCGAGTAGATTAGATTTTAGGATTAGCTTATTTTTTTGATATAATGACTGTTTAGGATTAGCTTATTTTTTTGATGTAATGACTGTTTGGATTAGTTTATGTTAGCGAGTAGATTAGATTTTAGGATTAGCTTATTTTTTTGATATTTTTGTGGTTTTATTTTTTTTGTTACTGAATGGATGGTTGGATTATTTTTGTTTTGTGATAAGCATAATTAGATAAGCAAATGGGATTTTGCTTATCACTGAATAATCCTATGGGATTATCACTGAATCCCATGGGATTCACATAAGAAATAGTGGTTTGTGATATAAGTAGATTAGCAAATGGATTTTGCTTCACTGAATAATCCTATGGGATTATCACTGAATCCCATGGGATTCAAATAGAATTAAAATTATGGCAAATATCAGTTTAAGAATAATCCTATGGGATTATCACTGAATCCCATGGGATTTACATATAATGAGTGTTTGTATTAGCTTTTTGGAATCAGATTTATAGTTTTCTGTTTTGTTTGTTAGTTTTAGGTGTTTGTGATTAATTAGTTTTTTCTGTTGTTATTTGCTTATAATTAATATTATTCTTTTCATCTTATAATTTATGTAGGTAAAGTATTGAACCCAACACCGTTGTCTAGGTTCAATCCATTCGATAATTTGGGAAAGAAAACATCGCCGGTGAAGCAGCCTCGCTTCAATCCGTTTGATATTAAAAAAAACAAATCGCCGTCAAAGACAAAACCAGCGGGTGATGTTAGTGAGGCTGCTAAACCAGTAGAGTTTGAGGTTAATGTTAGTGAGGCGATTGTTGATCAGGGAAAGGAGAGTAGTGTTGTTATTGCTTCAGTTGTTGCTGATTTGGAGAAGGAGAGTCAGAAGGAGAAGGAGAAGGAGAAGGAGAAGGGGAAGGGGAAGGAGAAGGAGGAGAATGTTATTGAGAAGGTGGTGGAGAGTGAGGAGAACGTTATTGAGAAGGTGGTGGAGAGTGAGAATGAGGAGAGTGGGAAGTTGGTTACATATAAATCAAAAAAGGGTAAAAAGGGTTCTGTTGTTGATGATAAGAAGCTTAAGAAGAATTTGAAGGTGACGGTTGTTGATGATAAGAAGCTTAAGAAGAGTGTTAAGGTGACGGAGCCAGTTAAGACGACTCTGAAGAAGAAGTCTGATAAAGTAATATCAGAAGCTCCTGTTTTGACATCCAATAAGTTGGTTTAGTATGATACTCCAACTCCTCCAAAGAAACGGAAATTAGCATTACCAGAAGTTGATGATAGTTCAAAGAAACAAAAGCTTAAGGTTCCGAAAGGTATAGATATGTTCCAAATCCATGAAATTTGTTTTGATTTTCATTGTTTGTTTTGATCAATTTGTGAATCTAAGCTTCTGTTGGAATTAGTTGTTATTGAGAGTTGAGATTACTTCTGTTAGTATAATTGTAGTTTATTTGATCACCAGATTCTAGTTTTGTTGATTATTTCATGCATTCCTAGTTGTAACTGATATATTAGGGAGTGTGTGGCTTAACTATAATCTGAGTTGAGTAACTGTTGGTTTGATGTTTTAGTACTACATATAGTTTACATTAGAGTATTGGTAGGCTTTTATAATGTAAAATCAGTAGGTTTAGTTAATTGTTGCTCATTAGTACTCATCTATTTTGTTCTTTGTCTACTGTTGCATTTTGTTTTTAGATATCCATCTTTTCAGCTTAATTCTTGCTTCTTTAATTGATATTTCTGTCTGATCTATTTTCTTTAATTGATATTTGTGTAGTCTGGTTAGCATTTAGATGTATCACTTATGTATCGCTTTGTTAAATTTCAATGTTAGGTTGTTTATATTGTGTGTTTTTTTTTTAATTTAGATGCTGGTGAAAAGAAGAAGATGAAGAATGTTGTTGAAGAAGATGTGGTTGAAAAAGGTATAAATCTGGCTTTTTATTTTTTTTGATAGTCCATCCCATGGGATTCACTGTCAATCCCATGGGATTCAAATTCAATCCCATGGGATTCAAATTCAATCCCATGGGATTCACTTTCAATCCCATGGGATTCACTTTCAATCCCATGGGATTCACATGTATCACAGTGAAACCCATGGGATTCTATGTGAATCCCATGGGATTCATAGTGAATCCCATGGGATTTATAATGAATCGTGTTGTTGTCAAGTGTTTTATATACTGTTGTTCTTAAGTGGTTTTTCTTTTTTTTTAAATTGTAGATGCGGATGAAAAGAAGATATCAAAGAGTACTTCTGTTTCGAAGAGGAAGATGAGCGATGCAAATATCAAAGATGCTGATGATATGGGCAAGAAGAAGTTAAAGGGGAAGGCTCCAATGAATATTCAGAAGGATGATTCTTCTCAAGGTGACATACCTGATGCTGTTATGAAGCAGGTGTTGAAGAAGATGAAGAAAAAAATTGTTAAAGAACTTGTGAAAGAAGAATATGAGGAGAAGCAGGTGGTGCCGAAGAATAAAGGTAAGAAAGAAAAAATTTTGACTGATGACGACATACGACATCAGGATTATCTTTCACGATTGCCTATTCTTCAAGCTAGGACAACGCCTACAGCTCTTTACACCGCTATCTCTCGCATCAAATATATTGATCTTAAGAAGTTTTTGGGAGATATAGGTTTTAGTTCTTTCTTCAAGTTGGCCATAGACTACATACCTTCGAGGTTAGGAAGGTATGTGGTTAGTAATTTTGATGGAGATACTTGCCGTTTGAATTTGGAAGGTGAAAAATGGATTGAGGCCACGGTTTCGAAGGTTCATGAATTGTTTGGTATTCCGATTGGAGGTGTGCCTTTGTTAGCTTTAGAGACGAGGCCTGTTGGAGATGATTTTGAGGCTGTTTGGAAACGGCAGTTTGATAAGGCTTTTAAGGATGTTAGGGTGAATGATATTGCATTGAAGTTGATTGCGTCCAAGGAAGTTGACTTCCTTTTTAAGATCAACTTTCTCACTCTGTTTACAAACAGGATGGGTATGTGTGCTGGGTTGAAGGGGGAGATTAATTTAGATGTTGTGAGGCATGTTCGGGAAGATACTGATATTCCCGGGATTGATTGGTGTGAGTATCTTTTTCATTGCCTTAAGACTAGTAAAGCTCCGACAAAACAAAACAAATACACTGGTCCATACACCTTGCTTGCTGTAAGTTTTATAATATGTTAAGTTTTAAATTGTTTTCATGTTTTTGTTACATATTTAGTTTCTTACACTTTTCTTGTTGTTTATTCTTTGTTTTCAGCTCTTGTATTTGGATTCAACCAAATACGAAAAGCTTCCTGTCGTCCGGACACGTCCGGTGATTAAAGAATGGTCGTCATTTATGATGGGACAGAGGGAGAAGATGGAGCTCATGGAAGAGTGTATTGGTGATTTAGATCTTTATGAAGAAACCGATCTTCCAGAAGAGACGGAGGGATTTGTTGTTGGTGGTTCTTCTGATCCTTCATTCAAAGAGGTTCGTTTATTCTTTGTTTTCAGATTTTTCTTCCGAGTTTTTGAGTGGATTTTTTTGGCCTGATTGAACATGTAGTCTCTGATCTGTCATGATTTGTTCTCTACTGTCTTAGCCTAAAATCTGCTTATTTAGTTGAGTTTATGGATTGCGTTATGGTTTAATCAGTAGAATGTAGTGCTATTTGAATCCCATGGGATTCACAGTGAATCCCATGGGATTCAATGTACTTATCTCATAATGAATATTCCTATTTGTTTTTTTATCCAGGGATTGCTTGACGAGCTAGAAGAAACGTTAACTGATTTAATCAAAGGAAGAACTAGTTTTGAAGATCTTTTGGCTATTGGTGGCTTAGAATTTCCTGATGATTCAAAGCTAATTGAACTACATAAAAAGTATGTTCAAATTTTTAAGCATCCAGTCTCGTTGACTGGTGAAGATGGAACTGTAAATGATAAACGCCCATCTGGTACCGATCCTTAATTCTGAAATAGCCTGTTAACTTTGTGTAATAACTTTTATGGGATTCCCTTTTGTACTTGAATTCCGATCCTTAATTCCGAAACAGCCTGTTCCCTTTTGTACATGAATTTATGTAATAACTTTATGTAGTTCCCTTTTGTACTTGAATTTGTTAAATGATAACTTTATGTAGTTCCCTTTTATTGGATCTGTTTCCGACATTGGTTAATTTATGTATTAATTTTCTTTATTGAATCCTGTGGGATTAATATGTGAATCCCATGGGATTCATCTGTTAATTCCATGTGATTCATTTGTCAGTCCCATAAGTTTTATTCATCCGTTCAAAGTGTAAATCCCATAAGCTTTGTTTTAGTTATTTCAACAGTGGTTGGTCCATCTGAAATATAAGAAAAAGAT
Organism: Artemisia argyi; assembly: GCA_030686995.1. Lineage (NCBI taxonomy): Eukaryota > Viridiplantae > Streptophyta > Magnoliopsida > Asterales > Asteraceae > Artemisia > Artemisia argyi. Next base: position 218,487,342 of record CM060685.1, on the reverse strand, counting down.
GCCGAGAAGGGAGATGATGCCGTTCCTGAAAAGCAAGTTGCTGAACCTTTCTCTTTAACGCAATGGATTGAAAACAATTTGGAGCTGATTGAAGAGTGGTTTAATTGTGCAGCTGCTGAGTTTTACTAAGTAATATTCTTGTATAATATTAGTGTTTTAATTTAATTTATTTATTTTTAATTAGTTTTACTATGTAATATTCTTGTATAATAAGAGTGGTTTAATTGTGCAGCTAAAGTCGGTCGCTGAAGGTACTATGGAGCCAATGGGTGGCGATGTGAATCCAGGTGACATTACTCCTCAAAATATGTCTACTCGTGCCTCCGATGTAAGTTTGAGTCCTGAAAAGCGTTTGGTGAAACCGTCTTCCTATATGTTGTCTCCATATATGAACAAGAAGACAAAGGTTCAACTTAAACTAACTAGGCCGGAGTTCGTTCTTGGGAATAGTGTTTTCGCGATGCAGGGCGAAAAAATGTAAGTTTGTGTTTTTTATATAAGTTTCATTGTTTTCTGATTCAATGCGAGGGATTGGCAGTGAATCTGATGGGATTCACATGAATCCCATGGGATTCATTTGTAAATCCCATGGGATTGTATTTGAATCCCATGGGATTCACATGAATCCCATGGGATTCATTTGTAAATCCCATGGGATTGTATGTGAATCCCATGGGATTCACAATTATATGATATGATTCTTAAATGATTTTTTTTCTTATATAGTGAACCAGTTTTTGAAACACGTTCTGGGGAGCCATATTCAGTTCGTTTGAATATGGAGACATTAGCACCCGGTTTGGAGGTTGATGCTAATGTAATTGATTGTTTAGCTGCAATTTTGAATCATGAAAATCGTTCTAGAGGCGCTGGTTGTCCATCGCGACACTTTTTCCCAATTGGGTGTATTGTAAGTAATTATTTTTTATTTTGCTTAGTAAACTGTTTTCAATTCATATCGTAACATGATATTGTAAAATCGCATATACAGCCGATAACTATGTTTGATGGAACATTGGAGTCTGATGAGGAGAAATTTGAAGAATTTGAAAAAGAACTTTCGGCTCATTTTAAAGATGATGTTGGTGGCATATCTCTCAATGGCATTGAATTGGTAAAATTATATTTTTTGTTTTAATTTTTTATTTTTGTTTTTACTTTGTCATTTTTATTATGTTTTTTTGTTTTGTTTAAACAGGCATTTTTTCCTATTCGCAAATCGGGCCATTTCTTTGTTGTTGTCTTCAGCCTTACTAAAAGGGTTATAACAATGATGATACTGGATAACAGCAATTGTGGTGCAACGTATGAGGAAAAGTATGAAGATTCATGTGAACTTCTTGTAAGTACTTTTATGATTTATTCTGAATCCCATTCTGAATCCCATGGGATTAATTCTGAATCCCATGGGATTAATTCTGAATCCCATGGGATTCATTCTGAATCCCACGGGATTGAAACATAATTATAGTTATTTATGCTCTCTTTTCTTAATAATTTTTGTAGAAAACATTATTTGCCCGTCATCTGGAGTTGTATGGATTCAATAGACATGCTAGCATTCGTAAAGTCAAGCCAAGAATCGCAAGCCTCAAGTGGAAGACCAAGAATAACTTCACGGATTGTGGTGTTTTCGCTATGTTACATATGGATAATTATGCTGGTGAAGCTCCTGGAAAATGGGATTGTGGTTTGGTTGCTGAGTCTAAAGAGCGGTCTAACCAATTGAGGTTATTGAGATTCAAGTTTGCCACCAAGATATTGTTACACGAGATTAATGTTCATGCGGGTAAGATGTATGAATTAGCATTGGAGTTTGATAAGCTTCCTTCTCGTGAAAAGCTGTCTATAATTTTGACAACAATTAGGAATAGGGACGCACGTGACCTCAAATTCTAGAAGTTTGTCTTTTGTTAATGGTAGAACTATAACTGATTACACAGATGGTTTACACAGATGGATTGACTGATTAATCCCATGGGATTCATTTGTATGACATTTGTATGATATTCTTTTGTATGGTTGGGATTTGTTTATGCTATTATCAGATTTTAATGATATTTTTTATTTTCTTTCTATTATCTGATTTTTATGATATTTTTATTGTTGATGGTTGAAATTTTAAATGAAGTTATAAAATAATCCCATGGGATTCATTTGCTAATCTCGTGGGATTAGCAATGAATCCCATGGGATTAGCAAATGAATCCCATGGGATTCTTATAAATATTCAAATAATGAAGAAAATTAAAAAAGAACCAGATTTTTCTTTTTAAATCATCTGAATAATCAAGTAAAAAGTTTGTTTTCGGCTTTCGCCTTGAATTTGGGTTATGTTGTTTTTGTTATAAGTAATTGGTTTAAACAAATTTAAATGGGATTAGGGAAATAATTACATGGGATTCATTTTCTAATCCCATGGGATTCTTAAGAATATTTTATTAAAGAATAAAAATAAACAACAAATTCAGAAATTTCAATGACTTCTGTTATAACCGAATTTCAAAGAATCTCATGGGATTAGGGAAATAATCCCATGGGATTCATTTGATAATCCCATGGGATTCATTTGATAATCCCATAGGATTCATTTGATAATCCCATAGGATTCTTATAAATATTCAATTAAAAAATTAGAATAACACAAATTCAGAAATTTCTTTTCAAATTCAGAAATTTCCTTTGCAAATCATCTAAATATTCAAGTAAATAATAAAAAAGAACTAACATAAAATCAGAATATAATAAGTTTCTACAAGAAACTTTTGGTTTCGGCTTTCGCCTATTTGGGTTATCCGGACAAGTTGTTTTTGTGTGCAAGTTGGTCTTTATTCCACAAAAGCCGCACTTCCTCTCTTGTTTCTTTTTAACTCCAAGTGCTTTTTCTCTCTCACTCTTTCGCCTTTTATTGCGTTCCTTTTCTGTAATATTCCCTTTGTTTCCTACCCTTGTTGGATTGTTGACTATTGTTTCTTCAGGATTAGAAATTGCATAATGTTCACCAATCACATCTGCCGTTTTACTTGAAGGAGGATTTGGAACCTCAGCCTCCACTTCTGTTTTCAAAGTCTTCAATTTTTCTACAAACTCACCCATCTTCTCTACATTATTGCTTAACCTGAATAAGCAATCGTCAACCACAGAAGTTGCTTCGTTTGTAAGTCTTTCAATTTCCACATTTTTTTCCCCATATCTGTTTCTTTTCCTTCTCAAGTCAGGTGGTATTATATCCCTTGTCCAACGCCTCAAAATATACTGTTTTGGAATGACGTTAATATCACGGTTCTTGAAGACAAAGAATATGTGTCGGCATAGAAAACCATATCGAGCAAAATGTCTACAACTGCATACCACCGACCCATCATCTATTGTTCGCAGTACCTGTTTTAAACAAAAAATAAAAAAAGAATTAATTTGAATTACTTTTTCCTTAAAATTCATACTGAATATCATGGATTCATAACTAATCCCATGGGATTCACATACAATCCCATGGGATTCACTGTAAATCCCATGATATTCATTTCTCAATCCCATGGGATTTACATGTGTATATCATGGTTTTTATGCTTATAAAGTCAGTGTAACAAATTCATTCTCAAAACTAATCCCATGGGATTGAATCCCATGGGATTCACTGTGAAAAAAAAGAAAAGAATTACTTTGATTTACTTTTTTTTAAATTCATACTGAAAACCATAATTTATATGTAATCCCATGGGATTCACTGTGAATCCCATGGGATTCATTTGATAATCCCATGGGATTGACAGTGAGTCCCATGGGATTCATGCTGAATAAAAAGCAACATACCTTATAGTCTATAAACTTTTTCCTCTCCACACTATTGTCTTCCTCTGCTTGTTCTTTTGCAGCTTCCTTTTTAGTTTTTGTATAAACCCATGGATTGTTGTCTCTTATCATTACAATCTCACAACCTTCTTCTATCTTTAAATCTTGAATCATACAATTCCAGCATGCTTCGTATATTTCAGTTTGAACCAGCAGAAATATCGTTCTAGTATACACTTTTGCTGCATGACATTCAATCTCTAATTGTGTTAGGCATTTTGGAGCTGTGTCAAATTTTTTAAAGTCCAAATGTTCTTGCCTATATCGTTGTCTTTCCATTGCTGATTCATAGGACATCATAAAACTAACTAGCGTTGCTCCTGGGCTTGTGAAACTTTTGAAGAACGAGTTTTCACTCTCGGATCTTGATGTGGTTCTCATCAAACCAAACAATGGCGAGTCGATGAAAAAAGCTGGAATCCACATTTCTCGAAGGTTAAACATCTTGGTCATCCATTTGTGATTTTGCAAACCAAAATCCTCAATCAACTTAGCCCATTTCTCTTCAAATTCCAACGGTTCCATGTACATATTCCAAACAATCTTCCTAAAACGTCTCTTGAAATCTGTTTCTACATATATCTCTTTACAAATCTGTTTTTGATAAAAATAGTTTTAGAATCATGTTACCAGCATAAATAAGATGATTTACACATGTAAATCCCATGGGATTCATGTGAATCCCATGGGATTAATCAGTTAATCCCATGGGATTCATCATACAATCCCATGGGATTCATGTGAATCCTATGGGATTAATCAGTCAATCCCATGAGATTCATGTGAATCCCATGGGATTAATCAGTCAATCCCATGGGATTCATCAGGCAATCCCATGGGATTTATCAGGCAATCCCATGGGATTTATCAGGAAATCCCATGGGATTCATAGTATCATATGTGAACATTTTACCTTTGCTGGAATCTTTTGGTCAATATGCCACATGCAAAGTCTGTGCTTTGCTTTAGTGAAAACAGCTTCAATGGCTCTCTTCATTGCTCCATCTTGATCTGTTACCACCATTGTTGGTTCTTTTTTGAAAGCCGTCATAAATGCTTTTAGAAGCCATGTGTATGACTCAGTGTCTTCATGTAATAGCATTCCTGATCCAAGTGTGACACACTTTCTGTGATTATCGACACCGGTTGTCACACCCCCAGAATCGGGTCCAGCGGAAGCATACAAGTAGCTGGGGTGTAACTCAATTGGTATTACAACACAAGTTCAAAAATGGTTTTCACTTGACTCATTTAGAATAAAATAGCTTAATCAAAAATGTTGAATTTACATTTTTAAAAGTAGTGCGGAAGTAAGCCCTTTAAATAGTTTAAAACGGTCCCCATAAGAATATCAGAGTCTTCTATGACCAAGCCATGTCCTGCCAAAACCTCCAGTAGCGTGCCATTGCTTAGAACCTGAAAATACATGCTAAAACGTCAACACGAGGTTGGTGAGTTCATAGATTTTAGTAATAAGTATTTTTCCCGTAATCAAGTATTTCCAGTAAACAAGTATTTTCGGTAAACAAGTATTTTCCAGAAATCAAGTATTTCCCAGCAAAGGCATCGTAAATCCACTCAGTTACAAGTCCCGCCATAAGAGACTTGTAACCTGTGTGTTTACAACCCACTGCCAAAAGTAATATGTTTAAGTAAACAAGTCATTTGCGGAACACGAGATTTTCATTAGCAAGACAATATAACAAATACCATGTCACAGCTAAAAATAAGGTATACAGTGCCTAAAGCTCATGACCCCGAAGCTCGACGTAATCGTATGCAATCAAGCATAAAATGCCCCAATAAGTGTTTGCCAGACACTCGGAAATAATCCGAATGATATGCGTCCGTTTGACAGGTTGGCGCGACCAACTCGGACGGGGTGTCAACCCAAATAGATCTATCCACAGCATTCGCGCTCACACGCATGTAATTAACGGTTCATGATAAAGGGGACTTCAGTGGCAGTAATAGGTAACTCAGGCAAAGTACAGTTTTATATTTATATCCGCAAAAGCAAGAACTTGTTTTCATAAGAAAGTAATCAAGGATGGAATAAGTAATTCATAATGTATTCAAGTAATAAATCAAGTATTTCAACCATCCAGTAATGTTTGAGAAAATGAATCGCGTTCAAGTAAAACAAACATTGAATTTAAATAGTAAGGAGCATGTATCTTCCCCCAAAACAGTTGTAAAACAAGTAAAAGTAGGGGTTATGAACTCACCTGGTGCGATAGCTACGATGACAACAATGAATACATAGAAATGAGGCACGATCTCTAACCGCAACCTAATATGAATGGTATGATCTAATGTAAGAAACGAAGTAATGCTACACATGCAAATACGTATGTTATCGATACCACTCATTAGTTTTGAAAATAACGTTTATCGTCGACAAATACGTTTTTGACGTCTCGTTAGGTTAATAACCACTTTTCATGGAAATAGGTTGAAACGGTACTCCACGATCATTGTTTGGTGTTCTATCGGCAATTATAAGGTTTTTGTCGCAAAAATAACATTTTCATTACTTGAAAATATGCCCAAAATGGCCTCGCAAAACAAGTCGCAAAATGTTGTACGTTAAGGGTTAGTGATGAAACTCGGCGTTTTTGAAAACCTTGTAACAATATCTTGAAGTCGTGTCATTTAACTTTTGGCGATACGGGTCTCGATCGATGAGAAAATCGACTCTTATTGTTGTTACTTGAAAGTATTATGTTCAACACTTAGAAAATTTTATTATAGTAAAAGCTGTCAAAATATATATAGTTTATCGGGTATATAGATGAGGTCGTAGTTTATTCGTTATAAGTCTATTCGACGAACGGCCAAATGATTTGAAAAGCTTGTTGGAAGATCTTGATTTCATAAAACTACGGCTCGGACTCAAATTGATCCGATCATGAAGAAAGACAGCCGAGAAGGTGGTGTCTCGCAAAGACAGTTTTGCGGCAAAAAGTGTAATAGAAAAGCTGATGGAAAATATATATATTCGTCTAAGTTCAAACGCTTGTATCTTTTTCGTTATAAGCTCGTTTTCTACGTTCTTTATATCCCCGGAATCGTGGGATGGCATACTAGTATATTTTTGATAAGTCGGGACGGCTAGATCAAGTTTTAGGCCTCGAAACAGTCCAAGAAAATCGTGGGACAGCAAGTAATTTTTCAGAAAATAGTTTTCGTCGTTAATATTGGAAATATCATAACTTTTTCGTCGTAACTCGGATTTTATCCCCGTTTTCGGCCATAGTTCCGTATCGGAAAGTATTTTCTGAATCTTAGGTCCAAAATTATCCAGAATTCCCTGATCTTTCCACGTTTTGCAAAAATGGACAGCAACTTTCTATAAGTGTCAAAACTTGGTTTTCCTAGTTACTAACTTGTTCAAAAACCAACCAAACTACTTCAAATCATCCCAAATCCTACCATACACCTTCTTAGGGTATCATGGGTTCCTAGACATCACCAATCTTAGTGGATCTAATGAGATTACTAGTGAAATTTATAGATCTATGTTTATAAACAAAAATAAACAATAAGTGGTATGGATCATAGTATATTTGCATGTTTTACCAATATATCTTGAAAATACATAAAAATATAAAGTAAATGAAAGTATGAAAAGATCAAAAGTGTTGTTGAAGCTTACTTGAATATTTGAGGTGATTTGAAGATGATTATGTTAAGAAACATAGGGTTTTTACCACAAAACCCCAACTAGATCATGATTAGAACTTGATAAACACTTGATTCCTGAAAGTTTATGGTTTCTTACTTGTTCTTTGTTCTTGGTCGTGGGTTGGAGAGCAAGAGAGAAAGAGATGAGGTTTGTGCTAGATTGTGTTGTTTATGGAATGAAAATGGAGGATGGTAGTATATATATATATATATATATATATATATATATATATATATATATATATATATATATATATATATATATATATATATATATATATATATATATTAGAAAGTCTAATGTATAATAGTTAGTCAAAAATATCTATGGTTTGCTCATAGAAGAGGGGACATGTGGGTGGCACAAAGGAGTGAATTAGGGAAAAAATGGGGCTAATTAAATGAAGGTGTCTAGTTGTTGGATGAACTCATGTATTTTGTGTACACTTTGGGTGTTATCGGGTACCGAGTTATCTTGAAATAAATGTTAAGAAGGTGAAATAAAATACGACGAAGTTGTAAAAGTTGTAAAATAATATCCCTGATGATAATCGGGTGTTAAAATAATTATTGAATTGAAATAACGCGAACCGACGAAGTAATAGGCTCCGACCGTGAAATATAGTAATTGATTTCAAAATACCGGGTAAATTAATAATATAATTTTTATATTATTATAATAAGTATGAAAATATGTTAGGATCGTATTCGGGAGTATCGGGTATACTTTAGTAGTAAAAACTGAGTGGTAACGTTAATTACAAATTAAGCATACGTAAATGAAAATAATGCATATCCGTGTAGGGCCTAAAGTACTGATGATGTTACTGATGATATATATAGACTACTCCAGTCTATATGAAATGTCATAAATGAAGGATGCATGAATTTGCAGCCAAACCACATTGGTTACGCGAATTGGAAGACCTGTAAACTCAGTTTACGATGAAATGAACGGCAATCGTGAATAGTGATTTCCCTCCGGAAATGAATAGTGTCACATGAATAGTAAAATTTCTGAACGCTTTTCGGAATCACAAACTGACTCCGAAAACGATGAATAGTAAAATGATGAATAGTGACCGGTGAATAGTAAACGGTGAATAGTAACCGATGAATAGTAAAATTGTCGGGATTTGGAAAATGACCTGAAATTACGAGTTGTGACATTCTCACCCCCTTAAAAGGAACTTCGTCCCGAAGTTCAGTTTGTGTTGGTCTCTAGAGTGGTATTGGTTAAAAGATGATGATATAATCGTGTAAGCTACTGAGCTCTAACAAGGTTCAAGTCTGACGGCCACTAGGCCTACTCTGTTAGAATTCGTAAATGGTTCAGTGTATATCGAGTTTAACTTTATGAAGTTTTCTGAATGGTATTATGCCTTTCCTAGGCAGAACTTTCCACACAATCATGCCACGAACTTGAAATTCTAGTGGTTTACCGCTTATCGAACTTGTAATTGATTCTTGATTTGTAGGAAATTCCTGGTTATTTCATGAATGCTTACGGGACTAGTGAGTTGTGCTTTTCCAAATTTTAACCCATCAATGGATGTTGGCACTTCGACCATAGAGTGCTTCGAATGGTGTAGTCTCTAAGCTCGTGTGATAACTATGGTTGCAACTGAATTTGATTTATGGCAAATGGTTAATCCAACCATTTCTAGTGTTATTCACACCCGATTTGGGCATATCTCCCTAGGTTTGAATCAATCTCAAATTCTGACCATTGGTCTACAGATGATAGGTGGTGTGGTTCCAAAGAGATCTTAATGAAATCGTTAGGAGTTGAGGTGAATCAAATTCCTTTATTAGGAATAATTGAAATGAGTATCATGAATCTTGTTTTGAAAGACTTACAGGGTTAAATCCGTAAAAGGGTGTTGTTGAAAATAATAGATTAGGATAAGGTTGTGATCCTTCGCAGGATGTCAGGAATTGAGTCTTTCTCCACCTACGGTGCTTAGTCTCCGTTACTAAGATTTTCCCCAAGTTATAGGTCATCAACTCACAAACTCCTAAAGGTATAAGTGAGGTAATATAGTGATTGATTTTCAAAGTTTGTTTTGACATTGTGTTTTGTTCATAAACCTTTCCTAAATAAATGAATCTACAAGTTTAAGCAAACAGCTTTTTAGGTAACATCCTTCTTGATGTTTCAAAATTTAGTAGTTATGCAATATAGGAAAATTTTCAACATAAGGTGGATAATATGGTTTACCAAAGATCGATGTTTGAAATTTTGTAATATTCAATAGTTTGGTAAAAGATTAGCCAAAAGGAATTTGCTTGTCAAAATAAGTGCATCAGAAAAGTATTTCTTACAAGATATATGTTTTGTATAACGGTAGTTTGGAGAAAAATCCATTTTAAAGTGAAAGTATTAAGAGGATAAAATAGCCAGGTAGGTATGTCTGCACAAATGCATAGGTGTCTAACATGTTCGAATAAAGTCTATTGGTGAGGACATGTTCAATTTATAGTCTTGGTTAAGAGGTTGGATTTATCTCTATGGTGTGGCTTAGTGAGCACTTGTATCGAAACAAATCCTGTAATTCAGTCAAACCAATACTTTCTAGATGGTAGAATTTTTGGTGATCAGGCCAGTGATAGTGGTTCGAATGGTTTTGTGATATCTTGCGGTTTCTATTGAGTTTTGAATGGTCTTACTGTACCGAGGTATCCTCCTCATAGAAGGTATGGAAAGTCTTTCCTAGGGAGGTCATTGATAATATCCACTTATCAATATAGGGAGTAGTGAGGGATGAGTGACATCGGAATCTATAGAGTGTCACCTAATTCTTTGTATATATGGGGGTGGGGAAAAGAAATGATAGTGATGGTGAGAAGGGAAGAGACTGTGACAACTGCAACAAAATGAGATTGTGACAAAAGAAAATACTGTGATATGAGTGTATTGTGCATAAATATGAAAGTTCATGAAATAAAATGACTAGCTGACATGCTTTCAATCGGTGGTTTACGGAGTGATGAAAAGTATGAAGGTTCCAACAACGAGAGTATACACACACATGAATGAAACATTTGGAAATGAGTTGAGAATTCAATCCAGACATAATCTTATTATAACCATTCTCAGTGTTGCAAAATTCACTTCTGAGTCAGACATAGGTGGTCAGCCTATATCTCACTATCCCGGGTCGAATATAGATGACCAGTCTATATTCCACCGAGGTTCCATGAATTTTAAAATACTCAGCTCAGTTATACTAATACCATGTCCTTCACAAGTACCAAGACGTTCTGAAAGACAAAAGCAGGTGACCAAACTCGAGGTCAAATGATGAAACTATGCAAGGAAAAACATAACGCGGTGAAATATATGATACATGAACATGCTTATATGAAAGATAGTTATAGTAATCAACTATGATAAATGAATATAGTATATCAGATAATGAGACACAAATCTCATCACCTAAGTTAGCAACAAACTACAAATGAGGCATCATCTTGGCAGGCAGACACGTGACGGTCATAGGGTTAAGTTTTCGTAAAAGTAGCTATAGTCTAGGTTTTAAAAACACTTAGTTCGCTATAGCCAAAGCTCTGATACCAATCTGTCACACCCCCAGAATCGGGTCCAGCGGAAGCATACAAGTAGCTGGGGTGTAACTCAATTGGTATTACAACACAAGTTCAAAAATGGTTTTCACTTGACTCATTTAGAATAAAATAGCTTAATCAAAAATGTTGAATTTACATTTTTAAAAGTAGTGCGGAAGTAAGCCCTTTAAATAGTTTAAAACGGTCCCCATAAGAATATCAGAGTCTTCTATGACCAAGCCATGTCCTGCCAAAACCTCCAGTAGCGTGCCATTGCTTAGAACCTGAAAATACATGCTAAAACGTCAACACGAGGTTGGTGAGTTCATAGATTTTAGTAATAAGTATTTTTCCCGTAATCAAGTATTTCCAGTAAACAAGTATTTTCGGTAAACAAGTATTTTCCAGAAATCAAGTATTTCCCAGCAAAGGCATCGTAAATCCACTCAGTTACAAGTCCCGCCATAAGAGACTTGTAACCTGTGTGTTTACAACCCACTGCCAAAAGTAATATGTTTAAGTAAACAAGTCATTTGCGGAACACGAGATTTTCATTAGCAAGACAATATAACAAATACCATGTCACAGCTAAAAATAAGGTATACAGTGCCTAAAGCTCATGACCCCGAAGCTCGACGTAATCGTATGCAATCAAGCATAAAATGCCCCAATAAGTGTTTGCCAGACACTCGGAAATAATCCGAATGATATGCGTCCGTTTGACAGGTTGGCGCGACCAACTCGGACGGGGTGTCAACCCAAATAGATCTATCCACAGCATTCGCGCTCACACGCATGTAATTAACGGTTCATGATAAAGGGGACTTCAGTGGCAGTAATAGGTAACTCAGGCAAAGTACAGTTTTATATTTATATCCGCAAAAGCAAGAACTTGTTTTCATAAGAAAGTAATCAAGGATGGAATAAGTAATTCATAATGTATTCAAGTAATAAATCAAGTATTTCAACCATCCAGTAATGTTTGAGAAAATGAATCGCGTTCAAGTAAAACAAACATTGAATTTAAATAGTAAGGAGCATGTATCTTCCCCCAAAACAGTTGTAAAACAAGTAAAAGTAGGGGTTATGAACTCACCTGGTGCGATAGCTACGATGACAACAATGAATACATAGAAATGAGGCACGATCTCTAACCGCAACCTAATATGAATGGTATGATCTAATGTAAGAAACGAAGTAATGCTACACATGCAAATACGTATGTTATCGATACCACTCATTAGTTTTGAAAATAACGTTTATCGTCGACAAATACGTTTTTGACGTCTCGTTAGGTTAATAACCACTTTTCATGGAAATAGGTTGAAACGGTACTCCACGATCATTGTTTGGTGTTCTATCGGCAATTATAAGGTTTTTGTCGCAAAAATAACATTTTCATTACTTGAAAATATGCCCAAAATGGCCTCGCAAAACAAGTCGCAAAATGTTGTACGTTAAGGGTTAGTGATGAAACTCGGCGTTTTTGAAAACCTTGTAACAATATCTTGAAGTCGTGTCATTTAACTTTTGGCGATACGGGTCTCGATCGATGAGAAAATCGACTCTTATTGTTGTTACTTGAAAGTATTATGTTCAACACTTAGAAAATTTTATTATAGTAAAAGCTGTCAAAATATATATAGTTTATCGGGTATATAGATGAGGTCGTAGTTTATTCGTTATAAGTCTATTCGACGAACGGCCAAATGATTTGAAAAGCTTGTTGGAAGATCTTGATTTCATAAAACTACGGCTCGGACTCAAATTGATCCGATCATGAAGAAAGACAGCCGAGAAGGTGGTGTCTCGCAAAGACAGTTTTGCGGCAAAAAGTGTAATAGAAAAGCTGATGGAAAATATATATATTCGTCTAAGTTCAAACGCTTGTATCTTTTTCGTTATAAGCTCGTTTTCTACGTTCTTTATATCCCCGGAATCGTGGGATGGCATACTAGTATATTTTTGATAAGTCGGGACGGCTAGATCAAGTTTTAGGCCTCGAAACAGTCCAAGAAAATCGTGGGACAGCAAGTAATTTTTCAGAAAATAGTTTTCGTCGTTAATATTGGAAATATCATAACTTTTTCGTCGTAACTCGGATTTTATCCCCGTTTTCGGCCATAGTTCCGTATCGGAGAGTATTTTCTGAATCTTAGGTCCAAAATTATCCAGAATTCCCTGATCTTTCCACGTTTTGCAAAAATGGACAGCAACTTTCTATAAGTGTCAAAACTTGGTTTTCCTAGTTACTAACTTGTTCAAAAACCAACCAAACTACTTCAAATCATCCCAAATCCTACCATACACCTTCTTAGGGTGTCATGGGTTCCTAGACATCACCAATCTTAGTGGATCTAATGAGATTACTAGTGAAATTTATAGATCTATGTTTATAAACAAAAATAAACAATAAGTGGTATGGATCATAGTATATTTGCATGTTTTACCAATATATCTTGAAAATACATAAAAATATAAAGTAAATGAAAGTATGAAAAGATCAAAAGTGTTGTTGAAGCTTACTTGAATATTTGAGGTGATTTGAAGATGATTATGTTAAGAAACATAGGGTTTTTACCACAAAACCCCAACTAGATCATGATTAGAACTTGATAAACACTTGATTCCTGAAAGTTTATGGTTTCTTACTTGTTCTTTGTTCTTGGTCGTGGGTTGGAGAGCAAGAGAGAAAGAGATGAGGTTTGTGCTAGATTGTGTTGTTTATGGAATGAAAATGGAGGATGGTAGTATATATATATATATATATATATATATATATATATATATATATACATATATATATATATATATATATATATATATATATATATATATATATATATATATATATATTAGAAAGTCTAATGTATAATAGTTAGTCAAAAATATCTATGGTTTGCTCATAGAAGAGGGGACATGTGGGTGGCACAAAGGAGTGAATTAGGGAAAAAATGGGGCTAATTAAATGAAGGTGTCTAGTTGTTGGATGAACTCATGTATTTTGTGTACACTTTGGGTGTTATCGGGTACCGAGTTATCTTGAAATAAATGTTAAGAAGGTGAAATAAAATACGACGAAGTTGTAAAAGTTGTAAAATAATATCCCTGATGATAATCGGGTGTTAAAATAATTATTGAATTGAAATAACGCGAACCGACGAAGTAATAGGCTCCGACCGTGAAATATAGTAATTGATTTCAAAATACCGGGTAAATTAATAATATAATTTTTATATTATTATAATAAGTATGAAAATATGTTAGGATCGTATTCGGGAGTATCGGGTATACTTTAGTAGTAAAAACTGAGTGGTAACGTTAATTACAAATTAAGCATACGTAAATGAAAATAATGCATATCCGTGTAGGGCCTAAAGTACTGATGATGTTACTGATGATATATATAGACTACTCCAGTCTATATGAAATGTCATAAATGAAGGATGCATGAATTTGCAGCCAAACCACATTGGTTACGCGAATTGGAAGACCTGTAAACTCAGTTTACGATGAAATGAACGGCAATCGTGAATAGTGATTTCCCTCCGGAAATGAATAGTGTCACATGAATAGTAAAATTTCTGAACGCTTTTCGGAATCACAAACTGACTCCGAAAACGATGAATAGTAAAATGATGAATAGTGACCGGTGAATAGTAAACGGTGAATAGTAACCGATGAATAGTAAAATTGTCGGGATTTGGAAAATGACCTGAAATTACGAGTTGTGACATTCTCACCCCCTTAAAAGGAACTTCGTCCCGAAGTTCAGTTTGTGTTGGTCTCTAGAGTGGTATTGGTTAAAAGATGATGATATAATCGTGTAAGCTACTGAGCTCTAACAAGGTTCAAGTCTGACGGCCACTAGGCCTACTCTGTTAGAATTCGTAAATGGTTCAGTGTATATCGAGTTTAACTTTATGAAGTTTTCTGAATGGTATTATGCCTTTCCTAGGCAGAACTTTCCACACAATCATGCCACGAACTTGAAATTCTAGTGGTTTACCGCTTATCGAACTTGTAATTGATTCTTGATTTGTAGGAAATTCCTGGTTATTTCATGAATGCTTACGGGACTAGTGAGTTGTGCTTTTCCAAATTTTAACCCGTCAATGGATGTTGGCACTTCGACCATAGAGTGCTTCGAATGGTGTAGTCTCTAAGCTCGTGTGATAACTATGGTTGCAACTGAATTTGATTTATGGCAAATGGTTAATCCAACCATTTCTAGTGTTATTCACACCCGATTTGGGCATATCTCCCTAGGTTTGAATCAATCTCAAATTCTGACCATTGGTCTACAGATGATAGGTGGTGTGGTTCCAAAGAGATCTTAATGAAATCGTTAGGAGTTGAGGTGAATCAAATTCCTTTATTAGGAATAATTGAAATGAGTATCATGAATCTTGTTTTGAAAGACTTACAGGGTTAAATCCGTAAAAGGGTGTTGTTGAAAATAATAGATTAGGATAAGGTTGTGATCCTTCGCAGGATGTCAGGAATTGAGTCTTTCTCCACCTACGGTGCTTAGTCTCCGTTACTAAGATTTTCCCCAAGTTATAGGTCATCAACTCACAAACTCCTAAAGGTATAAGTGAGGTAATATAGTGATTGATTTTCAAAGTTTGTTTTGACATTGTGTTTTGTTCATAAACCTTTCCTAAATAAATGAATCTACAAGTTTAAGCAAACAGCTTTTTAGGTAACATCCTTCTTGATGTTTCAAAATTTAGTAGTTATGCAATATAGGAAAATTTTCAACATAAGGTGGATAATATGGTTTACCAAAGATCGATGTTTGAAATTTTGTAATATTCAATAGTTTGGTAAAAGATTAGCCAAAAGGAATTTGCTTGTCAAAATAAGTGCATCAGAAAAGTATTTCTTACAAGATATATGTTTTGTATAACGGTAGTTTGGAGAAAAATCCATTTTAAAGTGAAAGTATTAAGAGGATAAAATAGCCAGGTAGGTATGTCTGCACAAATGCATAGGTGTCTAACATGTTCGAATAAAGTCTATTGGTGAGGACATGTTCAATTTATAGTCTTGGTTAAGAGGTTGGATTTATCTCTATGGTGTGGCTTAGTGAGCACTTGTATCGAAACAAATCCTGTAATTCAGTCAAACCAATACTTTCTAGATGGTAGAATTTTTGGTGATCAGGCCAGTGATAGTGGTTCGAATGGTTTTGTGATATCTTGCGGTTTCTATTGAGTTTTGAATGGTCTTACTGTACCGAGGTATCCTCCTCATAGAAGGTATGGAAAGTCTTTCCTAGGGAGGTCATTGATAATATCCACTTATCAATATAGGGAGTAGTGAGGGATGAGTGACATCGGAATCTATAGAGTGTCACCTAATTCTTTGTATATATGGGGGTGGGGAAAAGAAATGATAGTGATGGTGAGAAGGGAAGAGACTGTGACAACTGCAACAAAATGAGATTGTGACAAAAGAAAATACTGTGATATGAGTGTATTGTGCATAAATATGAAAGTTCATGAAATAAAATGACTAGCTGACATGCTTCCAATCGGTGGTTTACGGAGTGATGAAAAGTATGAAGGTTCCAACAACGAGAGTATACACACACATGAATGAAACATTTGGAAATGAGTTGAGAATTCAATCCAGACATAATCTTATTATAACCATTCTCAGTGTTGCAAAATTCACTTCTGAGTCAGACATAGGTGGTCAGCCTATATCTCACTATCCCGGGTCGAATATAGATGACCAGTCTATATTCCACCGAGGTTCCATGAATTTTAAAATACTCAGCTCAGTTATACTAATACCATGTCCTTCACAAGTACCAAGACGTTCTGAAAGACAAAAGCAGGTGACCAAACTCGAGGTCAAATGATGAAACTATGCAAGGAAAAACATAACGCGGTGAAATATATGATACATGAACATGCTTATATGAAAGATAGTTATAGTAATCAACTATGATAAATGAATATAGTATATCAGATAATGAGACACAAATCTCATCACCTAAGTTAGCAACAAACTACAAATGAGGCATCATCTTGGCAGGCAGACACGTGACGGTCATAGGGTTAAGTTTTCGTAAAAGTAGCTATAGTCTAGGTTTTAAAAACACTTAGTTCGCTATAGCCAAAGCTCTGATACCAATCTGTCACACCCCCAGAATCGGGTCCAGCGGAAGCATACAAGTAGCTGGGGTGTAACTCAATTGGTATTACAACACAAGTTCAAAAATGGTTTTCACTTGACTCATTTAGAATAAAATAGCTTAATCAAAAATGTTGAATTTACATTTTTAAAAGTAGTGCGGAAGTAAGCCCTTTAAATAGTTTAAAACGGTCCCCATAAGAATATCAGAGTCTTCTATGACCAAGCCATGTCCTGCCAAAACCTCCAGTAGCGTGCCATTGCTTAGAACCTGAAAATACATGCTAAAACGTCAACACGAGGTTGGTGAGTTCATAGATTTTAGTAATAAGTATTTTTCCCGTAATCAAGTATTTCCAGTAAACAAGTATTTTCGGTAAACAAGTATTTTCCAGAAATCAAGTATTTCCCAGCAAAGGCATCGTAAATCCACTCAGTTACAAGTCCCGCCATAAGAGACTTGTAACCTGTGTGTTTACAACCCACTGCCAAAAGTAATATGTTTAAGTAAACAAGTCATTTGCGGAACACGAGATTTTCATTAGCAAGACAATATAACAAATACCATGTCACAGCTAAAAATAAGGTATACAGTGCCTAAAGCTCATGACCCCGAAGCTCGACGTAATCGTATGCAATCAAGCATAAAATGCCCCAATAAGTGTTTGCCAGACACTCGGAAATAATCCGAATGATATGCGTCCGTTTGACAGGTTGGCGCGACCAACTCGGACGGGGTGTCAACCCAAATAGATCTATCCACAGCATTCGCGCTCACACGCATGTAATTAACGGTTCATGATAAAGGGGACTTCAGTGGCAGTAATAGGTAACTCAGGCAAAGTACAGTTTTATATTTATATCCGCAAAAGCAAGAACTTGTTTTCATAAGAAAGTAATCAAGGATGGAATAAGTAATTCATAATGTATTCAAGTAATAAATCAAGTATTTCAACCATCCAGTAATGTTTGAGAAAATGAATCGCGTTCAAGTAAAACAAACATTGAATTTAAATAGTAAGGAGCATGTATCTTCCCCCAAAACAGTTGTAAAACAAGTAAAAGTAGGGGTTATGAACTCACCTGGTGCGATAGCTACGATGACAACAATGAATACATAGAAATGAGGCACGATCTCTAACCGCAACCTAATATGAATGGTATGATCTAATGTAAGAAACGAAGTAATGCTACACATGCAAATACGTATGTTATCGATACCACTCATTAGTTTTGAAAATAACGTTTATCGTCGACAAATACGTTTTTGACGTCTCGTTAGGTTAATAACCACTTTTCATGGAAATAGGTTGAAACGGTACTCCACGATCATTGTTTGGTGTTCTATCGGCAATTATAAGGTTTTTGTCGCAAAAATAACATTTTCATTACTTGAAAATATGCCCAAAATGGCCTCGCAAAACAAGTCGCAAAATGTTGTACGTTAAGGGTTAGTGATGAAACTCGGCGTTTTTGAAAACCTTGTAACAATATCTTGAAGTCGTGTCATTTAACTTTTGGCGATACGGGTCTCGATCGATGAGAAAATCGACTCTTATTGTTGTTACTTGAAAGTATTATGTTCAACACTTAGAAAATTTTATTATAGTAAAAGCTGTCAAAATATATATAGTTTATCGGGTATATAGATGAGGTCGTAGTTTATTCGTTATAAGTCTATTCGACGAACGGCCAAATGATTTGAAAAGCTTGTTGGAAGATCTTGATTTCATAAAACTACGGCTCGGACTCAAATTGATCCGATCATGAAGAAAGACAGCCGAGAAGGTGGTGTCTCGCAAAGACAGTTTTGCGGCAAAAAGTGTAATAGAAAAGCTGATGGAAAATATATATATTCGTCTAAGTTCAAACGCTTGTATCTTTTTCGTTATAAGCTCGTTTTCTACGTTCTTTATATCCCCGGAATCGTGGGATGGCATACTAGTATATTTTTGATAAGTCGGGACGGCTAGATCAAGTTTTAGGCCTCGAAACAGTCCAAGAAAATCGTGGGACAGCAAGTAATTTTTCAGAAAATAGTTTTCGTCGTTAATATTGGAAATATCATAACTTTTTCGTCGTAACTCGGATTTTATCCCCGTTTTCGGCCATAGTTCCGTATCGGAAAGTATTTTCTGAATCTTAGGTCCAAAATTATCCAGAATTCCCTGATCTTTCCACGTTTTGCAAAAATGGACAGCAACTTTCTATAAGTGTCAAAACTTGGTTTTCCTAGTTACTAACTTGTTCAAAAACCAACCAAACTACTTCAAATCATCCCAAATCCTACCATACACCTTCTTAGGGTGTCATGGGTTCCTAGACATCACCAATCTTAGTGGATCTAATGAGATTACTAGTGAAATTTATAGATCTATGTTTATAAACAAAAATAAACAATAAGTGGTATGGATCATAGTATATTTGCATGTTTTACCAATATATCTTGAAAATACATAAAAATATAAAGTAAATGAAAGTATGAAAAGATCAAAAGTGTTGTTGAAGCTTACTTGAATATTTGAGGTGATTTGAAGATGATTATGTTAAGAAACATAGGGTTTTTACCACAAAACCCCAACTAGATCATGATTAGAACTTGATAAACACTTGATTCCTGAAAGTTTATGGTTTCTTACTTGTTCTTTGTTCTTGGTCGTGGGTTGGAGAGCAAGAGAGAAAGAGATGAGGTTTGTGCTAGATTGTGTTGTTTATGGAATGAAAATGGAGGATGGTAGTATATATATATATATATATATATATATATATATATATATATATATATATATATATATATATATATATATATTAGAAAGTCTAATGTATAATAGTTAGTCAAAAATATCTATGGTTTGCTCATAGAAGAGGGGACATGTGGGTGGCACAAAGGAGTGAATTAGGGAAAAAATGGGGCTAATTAAATGAAGGTGTCTAGTTGTTGGATGAACTCATGTATTTTGTGTACACTTTGGGTGTTATCGGGTACCGAGTTATCTTGAAATAAATGTTAAGAAGGTGAAATAAAATACGACGAAGTTGTAAAAGTTGTAAAATAATATCCCTGATGATAATCGGGTGTTAAAATAATTATTGAATTGAAATAACGCGAACCGACGAAGTAATAGGCTCCGACCGTGAAATATAGTAATTGATTTCAAAATACCGGGTAAATTAATAATATAATTTTTATATTATTATAATAAGTATGAAAATATGTTAGGATCGTATTCGGGAGTATCGGGTATACTTTAGTAGTAAAAACTGAGTGGTAACGTTAATTACAAATTAAGCATACGTAAATGAAAATAATGCATATCCGTGTAGGGCCTAAAGTACTGATGATGTTACTGATGATATATATAGACTACTCCAGTCTATATGAAATGTCATAAATGAAGGATGCATGAATTTGCAGCCAAACCACATTGGTTACGCGAATTGGAAGACCTGTAAACTCAGTTTACGATGAAATGAACGGCAATCGTGAATAGTGATTTCCCTCCGGAAATGAATAGTGTCACATGAATAGTAAAATTTCTGAACGCTTTTCGGAATCACAAACTGACTCCGAAAACGATGAATAGTAAAATGATGAATAGTGACCGGTGAATAGTAAACGGTGAATAGTAACCGATGAATAGTAAAATTGTCGGGATTTGGAAAATGACCTGAAATTACGAGTTGTGACACCGGTGAATGGTACAAACACCATATTGTACCTAAAAATAACATAATTGTTAATTACACACACAATCTAAAAGGGTGAATCTCATGGGATATAATCTGTGAATCCCATAGGATTTCATGAGAATCCCATGGGATTTCATAAAGAATCCCATGGGATTCTCATTAAATCCCATGGGATTTCATAAAGAATCTCTTGTAAAACTTACCTGTTACATCTGAATGTTGCATCAAATGAGACTATGTCTCCAAACTCCTTATAATTGCATTTCGCAACTTCATCAGCCCAAAACAAAGCAACTAACTCACTCTCTTCTACCTTATACTGAAACGTAAAGTTTGGCACATATAACTTTCTGTTTTCCATTTTATTTATAAGCATTTGTGCATCACTTTCCCCAATGAACATATTAACATCCCGCATTTCATTCTTAAAATCATCAACTGTCCCATGAACATACTCATATCCTCCCTTCATACTCGTTAACAAGTTATGAGCCCGTGTTGGACCAATCTTGTTCTTTGCAGCTTTAACAACGAACATTTTTTCGGCTTGTGTCATTCTTCTTTGCTTTTTTGTAAAATGCTTGTACTCTTTTGGTAGGAGCATATGGTTGTGTTTTGCAATAAACTTAACAATCTGGTATTTTTGAGAAACAACATCCAATTCTAACCTTATACGAGCTCTACAACCTGTTATATAAAAAAATATTTTAAAAACATGTTATTCAAAAACAAATCCCATGGGATTCAGAAAGAATCCCATGGGATTGACAAAGAATCCCATGGGATTCAGAAAGAATCCCATAGGATTGACAAAGAATCCCATGGGATTGACAAAGAATCCCATAGGATTGACAAAGAATCCCATGGGATTTACAAAGAATCCCATGGGATTCTCCCATGGGATTTACAGAAACTTATAAATATATTAGAGAGCTTTACTACCTGTCACATGCATCATTGTATTTATTTTTTGCTTGTCACTGTCTTTAGCATCTAAAGTGTCGATATTAATATGTCTTGGAGCTCCTTCTTTATTACACATGATGTATTTGAGTTGCACCGCTCCAGATTTTGTTAATTTTTGTCCTGCTTTTTTAATTTGAAAACCTCCGGCTTCAGCGTAGTTATCATACATTTCTATAGCTTCATCAAGAGTGTTATAGAATTTTCCTTCTTCTGGTATAGGAATTCCTTCTACAAGAGGCTCCCAATATTCCGATCCGCCCGGTGTCTCAGTGTATTCATATAAAGTTGGTCTTGGTGATTTCATAGAATCTGTATATAAACAGTAGAATCTCAAGGGATTAAGAATTCTGCAAACAATGAATCCCATGGGATTCATAAAGAATCCCATGGGATTCATAAACAATCCCATGGGATTCTTTTATAAGTTCCTTGTGATACATTTATAAATTTGTTGTACAGAATCCCATGGGATTCACACACAATCCCATGGGATTCGCACACAATCCCATGGGATTCGCATAGAATCCCATGGGATTCGCATAGAATCCCATGAGATTCTTTATAAATTACTAGATTCATTTATAAAATCAAATGATGAATCAAATGGGATTCATCTATGAATCCCATAGGATTCAGTATGAATCCCATGGGATTTATACTTCTCTTAAATTATTAAACAAAAAAATTAGATTCTGAAAGGATTTACCATGAACTTTTGTAACAGTGGCATCTTCATCAGGTAAATCACCTTCTGTAATCAAATCATCTTCTGACGTGTTTATTGAAGAATCCGGCGGGTTTGTAGAAGATTCCGATCTGATTATTGATGATTTCGACGGCGGCGGTGGTGTTTTTGATGAATTGTTATTCCGATGATTTCCGATTGGTTTGTTGATGATTCCGATCGGATTATTGATGTTTCCGGCTGGGTTGATGATGATTCCGATGTAGGTGGTGGTGTTTTGTATGGAGGTGGTGCTGTTTTGTATGAATTAGTTGGATTCATGATTCCGATTGGATGATTTTTCCGGCGATTGGATGAATTTTCCGGCGAGAATATGGTGTTTTTGTCAGATCTGGATGTTTCCGATTCTTCACACACTCAAAAATATGGTGTTGGCTTTTTCCGATCTGGTTTTTCCGGCGAGAATATGGTGTTGGCTGGGTTGAGATCTGATTTTTTTGTTTTTTAGAGAGATTATAGATCTAAGTATTTTTTTTTTTTTAGTATGATTTCTAAATTACTATCTTGCCCTTGTTTGTATTTTCTTGGTTTAATCTAAGCCATTAGATGGAGGGGGAATGAATGGTTGGGATTTGTTTATTTGTACTTTAGCTACTAGTGGTTTTTGATAGATCTCACCTCATGTATTAGGAGTACTAATAAAATTAGATATGGTGTTCAAATATTATGTGTCAAATTAAAGTCATTATGTATGCGTGTGTTTAATGCAACAGCTATATGGGATCAGCATAAATTTACTTTATAAGTTTTGGTACACACCCATATGACAAAAACATTTAAAAAGTGACTTTCCTTAGCGTTAATCAACCCTGTGTTGATAATGTGTGTAGCTTGTGGGTTTTTAAGTGATGCGCGTAAACCGATTGATGAAATGTCTAAAAGGGATTTTAATTCGTGGGTGATTATGATTGTGGGTGATGCTGATAATGGTGAGTGTGAGGAAGTGGTGAAGTTGTTTATAGATTCACGGTTCCAATATGTACTTTTTAGTTACAAAAGTTTGCCGGTTAGTTGGATTATGGTGTGTGCGCTTAAGGCGTGTGTGGAGACGACGAATGTGGAACTTAGGGAGCAGGTTCATGGGTGGTTGATGAAGTCGGGGTATGGAGGTGATTTGTTTTTGGGGAGCTCGTTGATTAGTTTTTATGGGAAGATTGGGTGTTTTGAAGATGGTGATATGGTTTCTGATCAGATTGGTTCGAGGAGAAACGTTGTGGTGTGGACAGTTTCGTGAGGTTTTTGAGGTTTTTAATGAGATGGAGAATGAGGGTGTTAGGAAGAATAGCTTTATGTTGTCTGGTGTGCTTAGTGCTTGTTCTAAGATAAGTGATGATGGGAACTGTGGTGAACAGGTTCATTTTTTTTCTTCCTGAAATGGAGAATATGTATGGGAAATTCGGGTTGATGAATGATGCGAAAAGGGTTTTTGATATGAATGAATGTAGGAGGAATCGTGCGTGTTAGAATGCTATGCTGACTAGTTTGGTACAAAACGGGTGCCTTGTTGAAGCCATTATATAAGTTCCTTTATAAGATGAGGGCGGCTGGTGTGCAGCCTCAGGAATTGTGGCTGAATAAATTAAGGTCGTTGTGTGGGAGTGAAGTTATAGAAATCAGATAGCCCATGAGATGGTTAGGCTCATTGCTTTGTTGTGACTTGTGAACCACCCTTTCATAGCTTAAAGCTCGAAGTATCAATACCTATTTCCGTTAGCTAGAATGGCAGAAAGGTCAACTATCTCAACTCCAGTGTGCTTAAATTTGTGTATATACGTCATGTTCATGCCAAAACATAGATATAATCAAGCTGTATGTAAATTTATGACTCTAAATCCTTTGTAAGACTGAAGAGCAAGAACAAAAAGGCTCGCTTTTCCACCATACCGCGATGTACCAAATTCATTGTAATGTGTTATTTAAGGTGGTGGAGGAGCTATTAGTTGTAACCATCTTTATTAATGGATATCTCTTGCTCTTTTGTTTAGTAAAGTGGTTTATATACGGGGATACACATAGGCTTGAAGTGTGTGAATACTGAATAGTGGTTGGTCATTTATCTGAATTTATTTAGTCCTACTGCAAGTGTTACCGGTGGTTAGGACGTTATTCGTTACTCGAGTCATGACCTTCCTAATCTTTAAAAACCTTCTTGAACAATACTGTTATGTATTTAGTCTTTATATTAGCTTAAGTCAAAGTCCAAGGGGTTATGTGTCATTAGTCAAATAGCATGGGTCAGTTGGTGTTAGCTTGAGTCCCAAGCTGCACAACGTTTCCTTATTTCCGGTTTTAATCACCGACTTCAAGTCCATGTACAAGTCGGTTTCTTACCCTCTCATTCTCTATAAATAGAGATGAGGGGGTGAGGGTTTACGTACGATTCATTCTTTCAAGGTTTAATACAACGATCGGTTAAACCATCTTGTGTGTTATTTACTTTCTTGTCGAATATATATTAACTGCTGTGGTGTGTGTTAGTCTTCAAGATCATCCTCTCTAGTAACTAGGTTGTTTGTCGACAAGACTTACAAGTGGTATCAAGAGCTCGGGTTCGCGGGTTTTTCTGGTATACTAGGTTCGATCGTTTGAAGGTTGCTTTGCTGTTCGGTTTTTCTGGAAGGAGCAGGAGGGTATTTTCTGCTTGGGCTACCAGTTAATTGACAACAAAGGTTTTGGTGTTCAAGGTTCTTTGGACGTCAAGGTTGCAGCAGGTTAGTTGACAAGTAAAGGGTTCTTGGGTCTTCGATTGTCCGGGTTTGTGACAAGGTTTAGAAGACCTAAGGTTTTGTTGGTTTTCGGGTCGAAGATCGACAATTTTTTTTCTCTTCGTTTTGGTTCTTGTCGAGGTGCAAACGAAGAAGAAGGAGTAACAGTTACAGAAAGTTTGGTTTTTTATGTAAAAGTCAAACTATTTACTTCAAATTATTATAATCGTTTTTAATATATTGGTGGAATCCAATATATTTAAAGATTCAGATTCGATTTTATTGTTTTGTTTTTATTTGTAGAAAAACAAAAGGTTATTATTAATTTGAAGGGTATTGCACAAGGGACTTTGTTCGTTTGTGATTGTGAGGTTTTTCACAAGGTTTAGCAAATTAACAAAGGGATTAAAGAATGACGGGAGCCAAGTTTGAGATCGAGAAATTCGATGGAACTGGTGATTTCGGGTTATGGAGAGTCAAGATGCGTGCTTTATTAATTCAACATGGATGTGAAGCAGCTCTGGAGGTTTTACCCGAGAATATGGATGCTACAGCAAAAGCTGAGCTAAACAAGAAAGCTCATAGTGCCATGATTTTGTGTTTAGGTAACAAGGTTCTGAGAGAGGTTACCGGGGAGACGACTGCAGCGGGGGTTTGGTCCAAGCTCGAGACTTTGTACATGACAAATTCCTTGGCCAACAAGTTGTACCTGAAGAAGAAGTTGTATACATTCTACATGTCGGCTGGACGTACGATTTCCGAGCATATAGATGAATTCAACAAAATTGTTCTTGATTTAGCAAATATTGAGGTAAAATTCGAGGATGAAGATCTTGCTTTATTATTACTCACTTCTTTACCAGCATCATACGAACACTTTGTGGATACCTTGCTTTATGGACGGGAAGCTTTGACTTTGGAGGATGTGATGGCCACACTGAATTCAAAGGAAATCAAAGAAAGATCTAAGGCGAAGGGGGGTGATGGTGAAGGGTTATACGTGAGGGGAAGAACTGATCGCAGGAATTCGCATCAGTCTAGGGGAAAGTCAAGATCGAAGTCTCGAGGTGGAAGACTCAAGTGCTTTATTTGCCAATCTGAGGAGCACTTGAAAAGAAACTGTCCAAAGAATAATCGCAAGAAGTCAAATGGTTTCGTCAAGAAAGAAGATCAGCTAAGCTCCAGTGGTTCGATTTATGACAGTTCTGAGGTGATGATGGTGATGAGTGCAGAGGCTCTCCTAGATTGGATCATGGATTCAGGAGGTTCTTATCACATGACACCGAGGTTAGATATATTTTTTGATTTTCTGGAATGCGATGGGGGCAGGGTACTGTTGGGTGACAACAGGGAGTGCAAGATCAGAGGTATTGGCAAAGTAAGGGTACAACTGAAAGATGGGTCAAGTTTTGTGTTACACAATGTCAGGTATATTCCTGAATTGAAAAGAAACTTGATATCGCTGGGAACTCTTGAAAAAGAGGGATACACCGTAAAAATGCAGTCGGGCAAAATCAAGGTGATTAATGGTTCTAGGGTTATTTTATCTGGAACTCGAAGGGATAATTGCGTATACTCTTTGGATGGCCATGCAGTGGCGGGTGAGCTTAATGCTAGTGTTGAAGAAAAAGACAGTCTTGCGCAGGTTTGGCACAAAAGACTGGGACATATCAGTGAGGCGGGACTACAGGTGCTGGAAAAGCAGGAGCTGTTTGGCAAGAAAAGTCTAGGTAAACTCAATTTTTGTGAGAATTGTGTTCTGGGAAAGTCACATCGAGTCAGTTTCGGTGTAGGAAGGCACACTACTTAGGGAGTGATAGACTATGTTCATTCAGACTTATGGGGTCCGTCTCAGGTGGAATCATTGGGAGGTAAGAGGTACTTCTTATCTATTGT
Source organism: Artemisia argyi (assembly GCA_030686995.1). NCBI lineage: Eukaryota > Viridiplantae > Streptophyta > Magnoliopsida > Asterales > Asteraceae > Artemisia > Artemisia argyi. Next base: position 218,460,087 of record CM060685.1, on the reverse strand, counting down.
TGATGATTATTCCAGGAGGGAATGGGTTTATATTCTCAGGTTCAAACACGAAGCATTTGGAAAGTTCAAAGAGTGGAAGCAGTTAGTAGAGAATCAGACTGGGAGGACGGTTAAGAAGCTGAGGACAGATAATGGTCTTGAGTTCTGTAATCGGGAGTTTGAGCAGCTATGTAGTGAGAGTGGGATTGCTAGACATTTGACAGTTGTCGGGACGCCGCAACAGAATGGATTAGCAGAACGGATGAATAGAACTCTCATGGATAAGGTACGCTGTTTATTGATTCAGTCTGGATTGCCCAAGACCTTCTGGGCGGAAGCGACATGTACGGCTGCATATCTTATAAATAGGTCACCATCAACAGCGATTGAGAAAAAGACGCCTATGGAGATGTGGTCGGGACATCCAAGTGATTATGGGATGTTGAGGATTTTCGGCTGTGTCGCATATTCACACGTTAAACAAGGTAAGCTCGAGCCGAGAGCGGTAAAATGCGTTCTTTTGGGGTATCCTGAAGGTGTGAAGGGGTACAGACTATATAGGCTTGATGATGAATCACCTAAAATAGTCACTAGCAGGAACGTGGTCTTCAATGAAAGTGTCATGTACAAAGACACGTTGAAGGATTCTGGTGCAGGTACTGATAAGTCTGTTGAGGAATTACAGGTTGAGGTGGAACTGCAGAGGTTAAATAATCATTCGCTTGAGGAAGATCTGATTGATGGTCAGGAAGATGGCGATGATGAAGATGCAGGGGATCAGGATCATGATCAAACACCGGATCTCACAGATTATCAGTTGGTTCGGGATAGAGAGCCAAGGACAAGAATGAAACCTTTGAGGTTTTGAGATGAAAGTAATATGGCTGCTTACGCGTTTGCTGCAGCAGAGGAAGAAGATACTCATGAACCATTGACATACCAGGAGGCAGTTACTTGTAAAGATAGATTTAAGTGGAAAGCTGCTATGGATGAAGAGGTGGATTCTCTGAACAAGAATGAGACCTATGAGTTAGTGGATCATCCAGCTGGGCAAAAGCTGGTGAGTTGCAAATGGCTGTTCAAGATAAAGGAAGGGATTGAAGGTGTTCAAAAGCCTAGGTACAAGGCGAGGGTGGTGGCTCGTGGATTCACACAAAGGGCAGGTATTGACTATAATGAAGTATTTTCGCCGGTAGTTCGACACACATCTATTCGGGTTATACTTGCATTGACTGCGTGTAGAGATTATGAGCTAGAGCAGCTTGATGTAAAGACGGCATTTTTACATGGGAATCTTGAAGAAGTGATCTACATGAAGCAGCCACCGGGTTATGAACAAGGTAACAAGGTATGTTTGTTAAAGAAATCCCTTTATGGTTTGAAGCAGTCACCTAGGCAATGGTATAAGAGGTTTGATGAGTACATGCTGAGCAACGGGTTCAAGCGTAGCAGTTACGACAACTGCGTATATTACAGGAGTTATGCACCAGGTGAGTATATCTATCTACTGTTATATGTAGATGATATGTTGATTGCTTGTAAAAGCAAGGCTGAGATTGGGTCTATCAAGTCTTTGCTTAAAAAGGAGTTTGACATGAAAGAGCTCGGGGAAGCAAAGAAGATTCTTGGTATGGAGATTATCAGGGATCGGAGTCGCAAGATTCTGAGGGTGTCACAATCCGGGTACGTTTCTAAGATTTTAAATAATTATAGAATAGACAATGGGAAATCGGTTAAGATGCCATTGGGTGGGCACTTCAAGCTGTCGTTGAAGGATTGTCCGGTTAGGGATTGTGATGTTGAAAGGATGAGTAGGGTGCCATATGCAAATGCGGTTGGGAGCTTAATGTACTTGATGGTGTGCACGAGGCCAGACATAGCGTATGCAGTAAGTGTTGTTAGCAGATATTTGGCGAATCCAGGTAAAAAGCATTGGGAAGCAGTGAAGTGGATTTTGAAATATTTGCGGGGTACTGCAAACGTGGGTTTGGTGTATGGGACAAATCGTGGCAACCATGTAGACGTAACAGGTTTTGTTGATTCAGACTACGCAAAGGATCCGGATAAAGGTAGGTCGATCACAGGTTACGCGTTTTTAGTACAGGGATGTGTTGTAAGCTGGAAGGCAACGCTACAACACGTGGTGGCTCTTTCAACTACAGAGGCGGAGTATATGGCCCTTACGGAGGCTGTGAAGGAAGCTATTTGGCTAAGGGGACTCTTAGAAGAGTTGGGCGTGGAGCTTAACACTGTGGCAGTTAATTGTGATAATCAGGGCGCGATTCACTTATCGCGGAATCATGTTTTTCATGAAAGGACTAAGCACATCAATGTGCGTTACCACTTTATCAGAGAGGTCTTGGAAGCAAAGACAGTTGAAGTTCTAAAGGTGGGTACTGAACACAATGCTGCGGATGCCTTGACGAAGGTGGTACCTGGACGGAAGTTACAACATTGCTTGGAGTTGTTGAAGGTCGGTATAGGCTAATATGAAGCCTAAGGTGGAAATTGTTATGTATTTAGTCTTTATATTAGCTTAAGTCAAAGTCCAAGGGGTTATGTGTCATTAGTCAAATAGCATGGGTCAGTTGGTGTTAGCTTGAGTCCCAAGCTGCACAACGTTTCCTTATTTCCGGTTTTTATCACCGACTTCAAGTCCATGTACAAGTCGGTTTCTTACCCTCTCATTCTCTATAAATAGAGATGAGGGGGTGAGGGTTTACGTACGATTCATTCTTTCAAGGTTTAATACAACGATCGGTTAAACCATCTTGTGTGTTATTTACTTTCTTGTCGAATATATATTAACTGCTGTGGTGTGTGTTAGTCTTCAAGATCATCCTCTCTAGTAACTAGGTTGTTTGTCGACAAGACTTACAAATACCGGAAAGATTGTTGATGGTGGTTAGTTTTCTGCCGGAACAATGGTTGGTTTTACGACGGCAGCAAAGATGGTGATTGGTTGTTTGTCAACGGTGGTTTGATGCACATAGGGGATTTAATGGAAGCCAGACATAATTACGGTGCGGGTGTGTCCTGAGGGTTCATGGACACTCGTGGAAATTTGCGAGGTAGTGCTATTTTTTTTTTTCTTTTAAATCTTGAATTTCTTTAAAATGGTCTTCGTTCAAAAAATTGTGCAACTAGACTTTGTTTACTTTTTCTAACGGATGTTTGGTCGTCAAAGGACCTGTTAAAAAGCGTCAACTAAATGGATGGAATCTGTGAATTTTTTAAGTAAAAGAACGGCAGGTGCATTTTGATGTAACCACATTAACAATTTATGTAATTAACTATAAATTAATAATATAAAAATGTTAAACGAACACTTATCCTCACTAAAATCTACAAGTCTTAGACCTGTTATTGAACCCGGCTGTGAGTTGTACCACCATTAGTGAATTTACATATATCAATTGATCAAAGTTATCATTGTTTTAGCTGACTTAGAAAAGTATAATTTGTCAAGGACAATAGAATTAAGAATGAAGTCACTGCACACTATGACAATAAGAAAAGATTAGCATCTGATATATAATGTGGTATACTACGAAAACTTGACAGTGATCGACGGTGATCATGTATTGCAGTCAAAATCAGGTGGAGTAATAAGTCAACTAATAATTCAAACGCTAAGGAAACCGATTGAGAACAGAAGAATGTCTTACGATCATAAGCCAGTTGTGTAAGGAAAACTTACTGCTATAAGTGATCCAAGGAAAGATTTAATCATTCAGGATTTTCCATTAAAAGGTGTAGCCCTTTTGATCTTGGCTAGACACCACTTGGCAAAAACATAACAATCTTTAAGAAGCTCTTGATGCATAAACGTACACTACAAGAAAAAAGCCATTTAACGACTTTCTTAGCGACGTATTTTATGACTGCGACTTTTAGGTGATAGGTCGCTGTAAACGAGTCGTAATTTTTTTGCGACTCGTGACCTATGTCGCTAAAAAGAGCGACTAGTATAACGACTTCATAAAATAAGTCGCTATAAATTTGCGACTTCAGTATTTCTTGTCGCCATTTGCATCGCTTTTTCAAAGAGATGTTGCCATCTAAGTCGCTTAACGCGACGCTATTTTTGTAAAAGTCTCTATTTAAGTCGCTAATTAAGTCACTATATAGCGACTTAATTAGCGACTTAAATAGAGACTTTTACAAAAATAGCGTCGCGTTAAGCGACTTAGATGGCAACATCTCTTTGAAACAACGATGCAAATCGTGACAAGAAATAGTGAAGTCGCAAATTTATAGCGACTTATTTTATGAAGTCGTTATACTAGTCGTTCTTTTTAGCGACACATGTCACGAGTCGCAAAAAATCTGCGACTCTTTTACAGCGACCCATCACCTAAAGTCGCAATCATAAAATATGTCGCTAAGAAAGTCGTTAAATGGCTTTTTTCTTGTAGTGCGTATGTTAAACTTGTTTTTATTATGACGTTTACACTTTTGGTGGTGTTGATCAATTATCATGTGTATTGTTCAAATGCATACACAAAATGAAATTTTAGTCATCTTACGTTGTTAAACACCATATAATGTGACCACTACAAGTATGGTACCTTAGGTTCTTATTATAATTCACGTGTTAGAATGAATACCATGCATCTCATTTGTAGGAAGAGTAGTGATTGGATGGCATATGACAACAGCTTTACTCGATTGTTTAACACAAAAATCTTTATTTTGAACTTTACTCGATTGTTTAAAACAATAACTTTGAGTAGACAATGCAACATGCAAATTTAGATGTCTTTAATGGTGTGATGACGTGGATTCTGATAAAAATTATCTTTCGACAAATAATGTCATTGGCTTATTGAAGTCATTATTGTCGTATTGTGCAGCGTTTAATTATGTAAACACTAATTGGAGCTCAAGATAATTCTAATCATTATAAGGAGTTAAAAAAATTACAAAAGTATAATACAATATAAAATAAATTAGGAATCTTTTCGTCATGGAGATCGTTTGTGAACTTTCAGAAGTGACAAACAATTTGATAACTCAAATTGACAAATTTTGCATCTTATATTGCTTCCTTTGTTTGTTCTATTACGTATAGAAATAGTATGTATTGTTCATAACAATGGAGTAAGTACATTGTCACGTCATGGCCGGTAGGTATATTATTCTTTATGTTTCCTTTACAACAAGTGGGTTTTGGGAAGAACAATATTTTGTATTCATGCTTTCTCCGTCCACTTTGCCGGCTAAAAGTCGGATATTAGAATTAAATAAACACAAAGACTCCATTATTGGTCATTATAAAAAGGTCTCGTTGGAGGACAGCTACATGGGCCATAAAAAGGTAAAAACAACACTGAATAAAGTCGATACAAACACCATTGCACCACCGCATCCTCTTTCTACTCTTCTTTTTCCACTCTTCTTGTATTCATCCTTCAGAATATCTTTGCATCCTTTTTGTAACCCAAACGCTCCTTGATAATACAGAAGAGTATATAATGTCTTCCATTGATGACTTTGCCCACCTAAGAATCCCTCTTGAAAGTATACTATCAGCCACCAAAAACTTTTTTTACCAAAATCAAGTCGGAGAAGCTTACTATGGAGAGCTCTTGTGGTCCGGTGAGTTAATTCCTATTTTAGCTCGGAGGTTAAATAAAGAATGGTTTGATGGAGGCCAACAGTTTTGGATGATGGTTTCCATCCTTTCTAGTCTCAAGCACAAGAATCTGCTTTCTTTTGTTGGGTTTTGTGATGATAATGATGAGAAGGTCATCATTTACCAGCGTGATACCGGATTAAGTCTTTACAGGTATCTTTACAACCCGATATTGTTAACATGGGTGCGAAGATTGGAGATATGTGTCGGTATTGCGCAAGCGTTGAGTTACATTCATTATGACAAGTCACGCGATTTTAGCATTATACACCTCAACATCAACAGTCTATCGATTCAACTCAATAAAGACTGGGAACCCAAGTTAGGTGATTTTATACGTTCCATAAAGATCAAAGCATCTGAGAGGCACAATTCTTTCGATACTGATAAAGTGTGGAGTACGGATGTGTATACAGACCCAACATATATGGAGACAAAATGTGCGAACGACAAGTCAGATCTTTATTCCTTTGGGATAGTCATGTTTGAATTACTGTGTGGTAGGAATGCAGTAATCAAAGACGACCAAGATAATAGGTACTTGGCTTCGGTGGCCGTTGCCCATTATAGGGAGAAAAGACTCAGTGAAATAATTATTCCAAAACTATGGAAACAGATGGACTCGCATTCATTCAACATGTTCGCGGAAATAGCTTATGAGTGTTTGGACGAAGAACGATCGCGATGCCCAAATATAGATGACATTGTTACAAGACTCGAGAAAGCTTTGAAACTAGCACGTGAAAATAGGCAGGTAAGACCTTTATATTTTCTGTTTAATGGTTATGCCATAATAATTTTTCCCCCTTTTTCGTTTATATTAATTTCAGCCAAAATTTAAATAAAACATTATGAGATGAGAAAAATAAAACAGTTTTAACATATTGAGTCACACTTTTGATAAAACAAAGACATATCTAAATGCGTGGTATAATCGGTATTTAACACTTCATGTTTTATTCATATTATCTTATTACTAGTACTTCTAAAATGAGTTTTTGTTGGTTTGTTAACCACTCTTTATTGTAAACGAGGTCGCAGGTGGGCGACGGGCCACCGCGTTGCGGCAGGGGCGTCGTTGCACGTCGTTATATCATCATTAAGTTTCCCATAGATAATATCACCTCTACATCGTAATTAATACAATATTCATTGAATTTAAGTTCCAATGGACCAGTTAAGTAAGCTTAAGATACACATCTATGCCAAACTACATAAATATCAATTCACGTCTTGTCAAGAAGGTTCATAAATTTCTTTGGTACCCGCTGCATGCGAAACTCAGCAGCTACTGTAACAGTTGTAACATACCAGCGCCATGACTCACCTTGCCCTTCAACTCTACCCATAACTGCAATGTTATACTCATCCAAAATAAATATAAAAGAAGTATACATATGAAACCATATTCCATAAAACAGTTTAATTGCTTAGTTATTTACGAATGGGTAGATTTGTATTGAGCTGAGCCACACATTAATTTCATAGCAATGCAGCATGAAGCCATTCATAAAATCATATTTTCTTAACTAATGTCACATACATGTAAAATATAAGTATCAACCTCATAATGACTCAAGGATCAAAATACCCTTCGCAATGAAAGCAACAAATAAACCCAAAAACGTATGCATATTTAAGAACCTTAAACAAATCTAATCCATCATTTTTTCAAACACAGGATGCATATTCTATGGTTATGGGGGTGTTTGGGATTACCCATTGCAACTACGTATTGGTTCATTTTTGAAAATACATTTTCAAAAAATTAAGCCTCTCTATTTCATTAAAATATACACCAACCATTAAGTAAAATTATTAACAATAATAATCAAATAAAAGCCGATTAGTATTTTTTTTTTTTTTGCCTATGAGCACATTCGGAAACGGAGAACCTCATTTAAAACTGATTAGCAGCTTCACCTTATAAACTTACCCTGAACATGCGCAACATGGAACCTAAACAGACAATCACTAAATGAACGTAAACAAAAGCAATCTGTCATGGATGATTAAACAAAATGGAGAACATTTAAATATAAACACAACGTTGAACAAATAGTAAAAGACTAAGCTGGAAATAACACTTTATACCAGAAATAACTCTACTGCCACGTCTCCTGTTCAGCAAACAGTCAGAATGCGCTACAGAGGACACACACCAACTACAATGGTTTATCAATCTAATAAGTTCTAGTTGTAAATTAACAAAAGCACTAACATTTTGTAGATTAGTGGTGTAAGCATGTGATCAAAGCTACCCTTCCAATACCCTTCAAGGGCTTACAAATGGAAAAAAAAAAAAAAAAAAAAAAGTGTTCACTTTTTTTTAATTATTTATTTTGACGCATTTCCCAGCGCACCAACATGAATCGAGAGGGAAAAGAAATACCTTTTGCCTCAAGACATCTTGCTTTTCAAGTTCTTTCTTAACCCGTTTCTAATTTGGCTTCAATCTGTTTTGTTGTTCTCGCTTCTTGACCGTGTTCAGTTGAAAATACACTCAAAACCATTAGGCTAAAAATGAGAAGCCCTATTATTTCATATTACAAAGGGAAATGTTTAAGTTAAAAGGTTTATTTGAAAGTACGTTGATTCTGTTGTGACCAATTGATCTCAAGTGTTTTCGCGAGTTGCTACATCTGCAAATCAGTATGCGCCAGCAATATAAAATTGCATATAAAACTAGGTTAAAGAGGCGTACCTTTCCATCATTCTTTTGCACGGACGGATTTGGATTCGCCTTTGCGTCTAACCTACGAACCAAATGCCTCCATCAAACTGTCGTTCAAATTTTTTGTCGGCATTCGCGCCTGCTTAATATTGTTGTTGCTGATGATGTTGATAACAATGAAAATGCAATTGGCCATCACCTTATAACTTCATACTTCAGAATAACATTAGAAGTAACAAAACCTTTCAAATTTATGACTAAAAGAACAGAGAATTGATACTTGAATTTAAGAGTTAACCTGAAAATTGTTGGCTTCCAAATGTCCCTGTTATTCGGCTTCCTTTCCCACAATGACAGGCCGAGACCACAGGGCGAGTCACGATGCCTACCAAGATATGGGCGTTAGTAAACAGAAAATTATTAGCGCCACCTGTCCAAAGAAAAAAGGTGCATGCCTTTTGCAAAAAGAATCTTCTACAACTGGTCTTACATGTGTATGTCTAAAAACAGACGCAACCACAGATTCTTGACAAATCCATACGTCACTTTTTAAAAAAAAAATAATAAGCATCACCTTGATAAATTAACAGATAAATAATAAGCAAATCACTCAATAGTTATAATTATAATTAAAAGCCTCATGGCCGGATTTGAGCATGTGCAAGGTGCTCAACCGCACAGGGCCTCCAAATCGGTAAAGGCCCCATAATTTTTGACAGGGCACTGTAATTATAGACACCAATGCTTGCTTAATTTGATTTCTAGCATATAATTGATACTTATGTGCTGTAAAACTAATGATTCCTTGGTTCATAGAACAAGAAAAGATGAAAACCCCTTGGTTTTATGAACAGGGGATATAGATCTGTTTCACGTAGAGAACAAAATGACTTTTAAATCATTTTCAGTATGCACCTTATAGTTTTAAATATTTACACCTTTCTCTTAAATTTTTATTTTTTTTTCTCCAAATAGTATAGTAAGGTTTACAACATTGACCATTTTAGCCCAAGCTTGAGAAAACTATTACTACTATGTTCTGAATTTAAAGACTGTCATATATATTGTCGAAAACAATTTTAAAGGTTACTCAGTAATATAAGTATGACGAATTTAATCATTTGTGTTTCCTATTCTAATGTTCTTAAAAGCTTAATAATTAAAAGGTTTTTTGCACATTATAGACTTATTTTGCACACACATAAAGTGTTCGCGTTTATAAAACTTACCGTATAAGTATGGCACAGGGCCCCCAAATACCACGGGACGGCCCTGAAAAGCCTATACATACCTTTTTTTATTCTCCCAATTAAGTATAACCAAGCATGAATCAAGAATACCAAAAATAAACTTCCGGCACCAAGAACTGTCAAAATTAAAACCCTAACTCTTCCTTTTTGATTAAAATCCGGCACCAAAAAAACCCCAAAATTGAAACCCCCGTTCCCGTGTTTTGATTAACTACAATCGAATGTGAATCAAGCAAAACCCGCAACCAAAAACCCCAGCTAACACAAAAATAAACATACTACTGATAAAATAAAACATTCAAAGCCAAACATCAAGAAACCGTGTATGACCAGTGATACTACAACCTTGTATGACCACTCACGCAGGCAGATAATTATGAAGATGGAGTCAGTAAGAACCTCGGCAGTTCCAGAAGAGTCAGATAGAGAAGATAAGTATGAAGATAAAAGGCGTACGAAGAAGATAACTAAGCAGACTCAGGCGGTGACTATGAATTTGGGCTTGGAGAATACCAATGGGCTGGGCTAGGCTGGGCTAAAACATGCGCAGACAAAACGACATGTGGTGTGTCGTTTTTGTCCTTACATTATATATATAGTTATGATTCATTCTCTCATCCCTTTATTACAAAACGAGGATGGCTTCGACCCGCCCATGTGCGTAACTGGGCAAAGGATAAAGTATTACAGCAATACTATTTACATTCATTGTCGCCCTGTTTTAAGTTCGACAATGATTGAAAAAAAAACATAAGGCAAAAACTCCAACTGTTATGCACACCACAACACAGTATGTATAGTAACTATTAACTAAAGACACGAACGACCAAACATCAAAAATAATAATAATAATACTCATACTATATTCTTTTTTCCCATACATTTGAGATTTGCCTTCTCTTCTTCTTTCGCTTCATGGGTAGTGACGTTTATCAAAACCGTATGTTATCTGCAAAAGTAGATAACATATTGGATGGTGTAAAACCCGAATTTCTGCTTTCCAAGTAAGATGACAAATCTATCAAATATTGCAATTCCCCATTCCACAATAGATCATAAAACTTACATGAGAGAGCTGGTCTTTGTGTTAGGCACATGCGGTTGCATATTATTATGGTCATGGCCTGCAACTCATTAAGGAATTTCACAACTATCACGTTACTCTGTCTATCCTTGGTCCTAATATATGAACGTTCTAAGCCAAAGAATGTAATGGGATTCCAATCAGCACATTCTTTTTTCATAATAATCAGTTATATACATCATTAAACCTGATTACGATTTACGAACCTAACCTTGTGTGCGAGTGGATCAAATTCTGCAATTAGTTTAGAATCATCTATGATCCAGAACTGTAGAATCATCCGACAAAGCCATCAACATTAGTAACAATTTAACCTTAACCTGTTTGACCCATTTGATCCACATGACCCACCCATTTTGCAGCCATATCATTAAGCATATAAGTGATTTCAAACTTGCCTTGCCATCGGAATCTCAGATCTCTCCATTCGCACCTCAACAATTTCATAAGCTTCAGCGCCATTGGTTGTTCCTTTTTTGTATTCTTCAACATACAAATATATAGTCACACCACATTTAGTTCACGTCACAACTAAATAATATTAAGCAATCAAATCTATTAAAAAAAATAAAACCTGTGTCAGTAGCCTTGGTTAAGGGGACTCTAGATCCTAGAAGCATCAGGTTGTAACACATCAGTCAATTAGTATCAACCTACCTGCCAATCCGGCCATTATATAAGTATATCAACATATTATTATCACCATATATGAAAAACTATTACTGAAATGGAAAGGTATTGGAACGTTATTCATAACACGAAACCACTACACTGGATATGTAGTGTTAAGTTGCTATTTTACATTTCCCATCATGTACCAAATGTGTCACTAATATACTTTTAACTACTAATTCTCTAATTGCTACAAAACCATCTTTTGAAAAGTCTAATCTATGACTTTTTTTCCCCAACAATTATAGCCATTTTCATTCAAAGCCATGAGCTGATTGTTGCCAATTGATCTACCCACCACTATTTGCAAGTTTGGTAACTTTAACTTGCTAATATAAATACTGCAGTACAATTCTTATGTGCCAAAGGCAATGAAGCACGACACTACCATCCTTATCCGTCGTAAACACATAATTAGTACACTGTTAACAAACATAAATAAACCACGATTCATGAATTTATACACAAAAAGACCACACATACCTGAACTTTGAAGCGAAAAAAAAAAAAAAAAAAAAAAAAAAAAAAAAAAAAAAAAAAAGATTAAACTCTGGAATTTGTGTTCGAAGCTTCCGGAAGTGATGAGTCATATCTGTTATGTTAGTAACGCAAACACTAACTTCTCCCCACTTGATCTCCTCACTTCCGTCGGAACCGTCATCCTCCATCACCAACATCCTACAAAACCAACACAAAAACCGAAAACCCAACGGCGAAGGAAACTGACCATCGAGAAGAGTGCAGACCGCCATATGTTATTCACAGGAAACAGATGACGGCAACCGACAAAAGATCCTAGAAAAGCATCAAAAGAAGATAACCACTAAAAACAGAAGCGGTGGCGTTAATCTATACTCTTGTAAAGCATATAAGACCCTCTCTCATATTTATGATTTTAAGATTTCCTAAATTATATTTTAAGTAAATACTACTAATAAAACATAATGTACAACTATGTAAAGCACAATTGATTTTAAGCAAATAATATTTCTTACATACAATTAATACATAATTTAAAATACCACTTCACCAATATATACAACTACTTAAGCACAATGCACAAATAAAACAAAAAAACATTATTCAACACATACAATTAATACACGAATTAATTCACCTCTTCACCAAAATATACAATTATTTAACCACAAAATACAATCTAATTAAGCTTCCATAATATAAATCTGAAATCCTACATCCCAAAACAAATAACAATTATTCGCCGAAAAATTTAATAACATGGTACCCGCCGCCGCATCGCGCGGGTACCATGCTAGTATCAAATGGTAAAAAAAGAAAAAAATAATAAAAAAAAGGCCAAGATATTGGACTGGACAAAAGCAATGGGCTAACCCACACAACCCAGATTCAAAACGACAGTTGATGCATCGTTTTTGACGCTCTATATTAGATATAGTAATATTACCAACTGCAAATATTCCATGATTCATGTATAGAAAAGGGATATATTAAAGTCGTGCATTACGGCGGCTGTGCATAGAGCATTTTATAAATGAGCTGTTATAAACTGAAATATAATAAAGCTAAATTTCAAAGTACAGTTGAGGAAAGTTTTTTTTATGTCATAATTTTAGTCATCTCTTTTTTCAAATTTTCACAAAATTGTATACATTTTTTTTATGTGACAAGCAATATAAATGAGAACGTCTACAAAAAGTTAAGTAATTAAAATAAATTTTTTAAATGTCTGTTCAATAAATGTACAAAAAAAGGAATTTTTTCCCAAACTATGCTGGTTTTTATAAAATGGGTAAGAATGTGTTAGTTTTTTAGGGCAATACCATATTAAAGCACTATACTTGCTAAGAAAGTCACTTTTGGGTATCGAACAAATTTTTTTCCTCATTTGGGTACTAAACTTTCATTTTTTGGCCTCTTTGAGTCACTTTGTGACATTTTTGCCCTTGAATTTTTAATAATTTGAGGGGCAAAAATGTCACAAAGTGTCTCAAAGAGGCCAAAAAATGACAGTTTAGTACCCCAAATGAGGAAAAAAATTTGTTCGATACCCAAAAGTATATTTTAGGACAAGTATGATTTTTTTTATGGTATTACCCCCCCCCCCCCCCCCCTTTTTTTTATTATTATTGTGTTCCCAATCTATGCTTGTTCACTAAAAGTCAAGAAAAATAAAATCAACAAACAAAAATATTACTCTTTCCAAATTCATTAGCACACTTCTGTGTTATGTGTTTTTTTAACGTGTTGTGATTTACTTTCAAATCGCATACCACGACTAAATTAGCCTTGTCTGTTACATAAAACTAGCAGGTACCCGCGCGATGTGGCGGCGGTTACCCTGTGACTATATTTTCTGGTAATGTGATGTTATGCGGCCATATTTTTTTTAACGATTAATTTACAAATAATAATAATTTTAGGGTTGGATCAGTTGGAAAACCCCTTGCATCTTAACCTAGAGGTCAATGGTTCGATCCTCACCCCCTACAAAAGGCCGGAGGTCCTTTCCTATCTTAGATAGAACTGGAAGTAGCCACTCTACCTTAGATATGGGTAAGGCTGTTTACATCTCAACCTTCCCATACATTATGGAAGACGGTATTGGGACCCATAAGAAAATAAAAATGCAGTAGTATAATTTCATTTACTGTTAACCAAAGCTACGACAAATAGAAATCTTGATTCTTTCCTTCAGCATAATCACCTTTAAATTTTCTGACCTACATGCGACCTTTTAGGCATAGTAAGGCGACCGACATTTATATTTTTATTTTTATTTAAAAAAGAAATCATCTTTTTTACACTATATATATCTACATTTTCATTTTTAATATACACTATTCACATGAACCAAATATCAAAATTAGCCCAAAATCAACTATACCATACAAATAATATACGGCTCAATTACCATGGTAATTAGTCTAAAACCATTTTCAGCCTAAAGAAACTTTAATCATCAATATCTATTAAGGCCCATGATAAAACTATCAAACAATTTGTAATATCATTTGGCCAGCCCAATTAACAACCAAACCGGAATATAACCCAAATGTTAGGACTTATAAATACGTTTACAAAACCTAAATTACCTCATTCCTGTCCTAATTTCCCTCTCAAAAATATGCAGCCATGATTTGCAGCCACACAAACATCACATACTCTTATTTTCTTTCTTATCTTGATAACCGAACATAACCAACAATCTATGTTTGCAAGAAATCAGACCATTTTCTTGAATATCAAACGAAAACTCTCTCTAAGGTATTATGTTGTGTTGACCGTGATGGTGGTTTTGGGATGGGGTTAGAACTAAGGTAGATATAGATGTTGGGTTTTATTGTTGTTGTATACTTTCTGTTCGTGGACCATAGATGTAATAAGTTTGATGTTTGTTTTGGCTTAATTGATTATTGTTCTTTTCTTCTTTCGTTTCATCTTCGTTTTTGTTTTGATATTTAACAGTACATCCTTTTTTCTTCTTTTGTGAAATGCATTAATCGGTCGAGGGGGTGACTGGTTTGTGAATTTTGGAGCCGTCCGACCTTGTGGTTACAGTGGCAGCGACTCGATCAGCGCAGGGGCGACCGGTCCGGTCGACCGACCACTGTACCCAGCCTAATGGCTTTATTTTTGAGTACTACTATATGCACCAGGATAAATCTAACATTGATAACCGTGTTCTTTTTTAATCTCTTACTTTGCATTTGATTTAAATTAATTGGGACCTTTAACATGTAATAATGATTAGTTATACCTTAATTAATACACTATAATTGCATTTATTTACACTTCTGTTCTAACTGGTACGTAGTAATTATTAGTGTAAGTAGTACTCAATCTTAGAGCATCCCCAATGCAACGCTTTTTCAAAAGCTTTTCACTATTCTTATAAGTCTTTGGAAAGCTTTTTACCATTACAAATGATGACTTTACAAACAACTTGAAGCAAAAGCTTGGCAAACCTCAAGCGGTTTTAAGCAATAGCTTTTTATTCGATGCTGTACTTTTTCTTCTACTTTTGAATATCATTTTAATCATGAAAAGCTGTTGTGAAAGCTTTGTGCATTGGAGTTGTTAGTTTTTGATGAGTTAGAGTTAATGAAAAAGAGGATGTGGCAACAACAAAAAGCTATTCAACTTCTTACCATTGTAGTTGCTCTTACTTCATAGTATTATTCTTTTAGTTATTCTTTCACAGAAGTTATTACTCCGTATTAAATTAATGTTAAGTAGTAATACTGTAATCAAATTGAAGATATAAGAAAAGCATACAACAAATACTTTTATACATAATCTTTTATATAACCACAATTATTAAACGTGTTCACTGATGATGTTTAATTTAATGTACCTTTTGTTATGTTTTGTTAATACTTCATCTATCTCATACTCCTTCCGTCTCAAAATTATTGTCAGGAGACAAAAAACACAATATTTAATAAAAGTGGGGTCACTTTTATTTTCATCCACTCAAATAGAATATTCTCTCAACAGATATTTTAGTTTTTACGTAAAAAAGAAACTGGACAATTATTTGAGACAACCCAAAAAAGAAATATGGACTATTATTATGAGACGAAAGAAATATTAAAGTGTTCACATTATTAAGTTGAGTTTAGTATATATCGAGTATTCTCTATAACCTCAATAAATCAATTATAGTCATTCATTTTTATATTAAAAAAATCTACTTTTTTAATTGAAAATAAAATATCTTACAAACGGTACATCGTTAAGCAACCAAAAATACACCATCACGACGAGAATATTTTTATATTTCGGTAGAAAAGCACTTCAGTATACTTTCGACGATATATATACATATAACATATAAAAACATATAATAAAGTATAGAAATAAAGTATTATATCAATAATTAAATTTAAACCTCGACACCATGCATGTTAAACATATTTTTAATATAATATTACTACGCAATAATAAATTATGTAAAAAACTAGCACGCACACAGATATTATAACTACATAAATATGAAAGATTCAATATAATGTTATAAAAAAAATCTTAGTTAACAACTCCGTATATACACTTTATAACTTAAAAGTGAAAAAGTAAAACATAAGAAAAAACTTGTGAATATATTTAATGTACAAAATAATAATTATAAAATAAATATCTTAATCCTTTTATTATTTTTATTTTTTCGTTGTTACTTGGTTACATTGATTTTTAACGTTAAAACTAGTGTTTCATTGCCATCTCTTGTAGCTGAAGATAATGTAATATTCTTTCCGTGTTACTAAATAATAAATTATCAATTTCTAATCTTACTCTTGCATAAAAGGTTTATCCGAAGTTTTTCAAAAAATTTAGTAGTACATTCTTTATATGAGTTCTTTTAAGGGTAAAAAAATAGTATCATACTTAAAATTTATTTAAATTTTAGGTACTCAACGTTTGTATCCTCAATTTTAGGTACTCAATGTATATGACAAAAATAAAAAATAACTATAAAAAAAAAATAAGCAAGATAAAAGATAAAGAAAATTGTAAAAATAAACAATGATTACTAATAATAACATAAAGATAAAAGATAAAGAAAATTTTAATTATTTATTTTCAATATAACATTTTTATATTGTATTTTTAATTATTTATTTTCAATAAATATTGTATTACTTGTTCACTTATAAATGTTGTATTATTTGTTTAATAAATATTGTATTACTTGTTCACTTGTAAAAAATAATTATATGACAAAAAAAGTAAAATAAATATAATGAGTATTACCTTATGCATATTTAATGAGTATTACTCTTTGCACATTTAATGAGTATTAATTATGCATAGTTAATGAGTACACATGGATTACTTTATTATTCATTTTTAAAAACCTATGTAAAATAGTTAATGATTGAATAATCATATTGGTGTATTTAGAAGACCCCTTATTTTTAAGTACTTGGTTTAGTAGCTTGATTAGCTTGTACATTATTGTTAAATGATTGTATATTTTGGTAAATGGGTGAATTAATTAGTGTATTAATTATATGTGTTGAATAAATTGTTGACCTTAAAAATCATTGTGCTTTACATACTTGTGCTTTGTATTTTATGACTTGTATTTACTTAAAAGGTATTGTACATTGTACTTAAATGATTGTAATTTTTGGTGAAGGGGTGTTTTTAATAGCATTAATGTTGTTTGGTAGAATTTTGGTGGCACCAAGCTGTTTTTTGTTGTACAATATGCTTACTTTGTTGTAATTTTGAAAATTGGGTGCATTAAAGTGTTGTAAACCATGCATTATTTCTTGTAAATTTGAAAAGTTTGAAGAGAGTGTTTCATGCATTATATGTAGTATAGATAGAAAAGGCCCGTGTGATCATTCTTGGTTAATTCCGTTGCAGAAAAAGCAATCATGCCCATCCACGTCATTAACTTCATTTCAGTGATGATGACTCGACAATACAACCTGAGCTAACTCAAAACTGAAGGAAACAAGCAGTTTTTTAGAAATCATTTGGCATTCATTTTTCACTAATGATGTTCAGTTTCGCACAATCACACACGTATGTATTCATATCTCCAATCTAACAATAAAATCATAATCAATTCTAAGCTCTAATAACAAATCATCCATCCCAAAAAACAAATCCTCCATCCTTAAACAAGAAATTCATAATTGAAATTCACAACTTATGCTTAAAAGCGCACGTATTCGAACCAAATTTTCCCCAATATCGTAAGTGATTGGCGTAAGAAAAAAGCATATGTAAGATATCGCAGAGAACATATATTTCCGTTTAGATAGCCAAATAGGTTGAATTAAGATGCAACAAAGAATTTGGGTAGGTCATGTCGAACAGTGAGAAGAGAACATTTATTTTCATTTAGATAGCCATATATTTTCATTTATATTTCCTTTTCATTCATCTGAAGTTGTAACAATGATATCAATGTGTTGCTTTTGGGAGGAAAATGGCAAAGAAAAAACAGTAAGAAGAGAATGAAAGATAATATTTGTAAGGGATTTTTTTATTTAAATGAAAATCATAAAATTAGAACAATATATATAAACAAGCATAGTCTTGTCCAAGTTTTGAAAAATAAGCACAAAGTGAGAATTGACTCTATAAACAAACATAGTCCTGTCCATGTCTTAAAAAACAAGCACAAAGTGGGAATTGACTCACAAATAAGTATGTGATAAAAAAGTAAGCAATTATAAATATTTTGAATT
This sequence comes from Artemisia argyi, assembly GCA_030686995.1. Taxonomy (NCBI): domain Eukaryota; kingdom Viridiplantae; phylum Streptophyta; class Magnoliopsida; order Asterales; family Asteraceae; genus Artemisia; species Artemisia argyi. The sequence goes on along the minus strand of CM060685.1, from coordinate 218,441,600 downwards.
TAATTATTTACTGCTAAAAGTAGATATAGAAAAGTTTAATGAAAAAAAAAAAAAAAAAAAAAAAAAACAATAAGAAATGTTATTTTAACTAGAGGAATACAATAAGAAATGTAATGTAGGATAGATATTATGTGGACATACACAATAAAATCTTGAGAGGCAATAAACAGAAAAGAAATAAAACCAACTTTACAATGAGAAATGTAATGTAGGATAGATATCAAATCCTTTATAACCCAAGCTTCGTTTTTGTGATAGATTCACTTTTCGCCGAACCATCTTGCTCACCTAAGAATCCCCATTGAAGATATAGAATCCGCCACGAACTTCTTTGCTTACGAAAATTTAATCCAGACAGGTGGATTTGGATGGATATACGAGGGACGGATCTCTTGGTCGAATGAGTTGACAGATATAACTGTTCGAGGGTTTAAAAAAGAAAAATGGGATGCTGAAAAAGAACAACAGTTTTGGACGGAGATTTCGATGCTGTCTAGTCTCAAGCATAAGAATCTTGTTTCTGTTGTTGGGTTTTGTAATGAAGTTGGTGAAGAGACCATCATTTACAAGCGTCAGTGTAGGCTCGTAGAGTATTTAAGCGACCCAATGTTGTTGACATGGGTGAAAAGATTGGAGGTATCTGTAGGTGTTGCGCATGCATTGAGTTACATTCATTATGACGAGCAGCGTGATTTTAGGGTTATACACCGGAACATCAGCAGTGAAACCGTTCTATTAAATGACGACTGGGAACCAAAGTTATCTGAATTTCAACATTCCATGAAGATCAAAGCATCTGAAAGACACCATTCTTTCCATACTGATTCAATTTGGTCTACGAAGGGGTATACAGACCCAAAATATTTAGAGACTGGCAGTGTGAACCAAAAGTCAGACATCTACTCCTTTGGGATAGTATTGTTTGAACTATTGTGTGGTAGGAAATCGGTAATTAAAGATCAGGATAATAAGTATTTGGCTCTGGTGGCAATTTTTCATTATAGAGAGAAAATACTCGACGAGATAATCGATCCGGATCTATTGAAACAAATAGATTCGCGATCATTAAACATTTTCGCTGAAACAGCGTATGAGTGTTTGAATGAAGAACAAACGCAACGCCCAAATATGAATAAGATTGTCACAAGACTTGAGAAAGCGTTGGAACTTCAATTGGAATTTGAAAATTCTGTAAGATGGTTTTTTCTCTTTATCTTTCTAGCACAGTAATTACCCTATAATACGGGAACATTTATTTACTTATTGATGTATTTGTTGCCGTTGATGTTAAAGGAACACTCATCAGTTGTGGCCGAAGTTGGTGAGACATCATCCAGTCATGAGAAGGTAATTAATATTCTTTTTAGCTCTTGTTTTGAGTCACTTAATTCTTTAAAAAAAAAAGGGGGAAAATGTCTAAACAAGAGAAACGATAAAGAAATATGCGTGTAGAGAGGGGGCAGAATATAATACGACGTGGTATTAAGAATGGATATGATGGTTTTTAATGATCTTTATATAATGCCCGTTAGGCATCTAATGGCGATTCCCTTATTCTATTTAAAATCTTGTGGTAACTTACAACTTGTAAGTCACTGAAATTTTTAAGAGAGAAGAATATATTTTTCTAGTTAAATCTTATCTGCTCATTATACTCAAACGATATTTGTCAGAACAAAGGATAAAGAAAGATATATGCTCAGATTTTAAAGCCATTGAACTGAGAAACATGCCACATATATAAGTCATTTAAAGTAAGAGTGAAAAATCAGACATGTCACTTATATATGGGTAACTTTTGTGGAATTATGGTCATATATTAAAATTGATCTTGAATTAAGGTACAAATAAAAAGTCTTGATAAATAAAGGTAAGAACCACATAAGTAGGTGCTGGCTCAAAATAATTAAAATACATGTATTAGTTTTAGGAAAATGATATATATTTGTGAATAAAACCTGTCTAACTTTTAGGTGAAGACACGTGACAATTTATAAAGGTATGCTTAACTTGTAGTCCTTACATGAAACCGCCAACCATACGTTTTAGGGAGTGATGAGCAAATGCATTATCTATTTAGTTCTCCCACCTATTGTTAGGTGTGTACTAGGGCTGAGCATTGGGCCGGATCCCGAACCGACCCGACCCGACCTGTCCTGATCCCGAAAGTCAGCTAAATCATAAACCGAATACTGACCCGAAAGTAGTCGGTTTTTTGGCCCGTCCCGACCTGTCCCGAAAGTAGTCGGTTTTTGCTTGTATTTTGTCGGTTTTTGGCCCGTCTCGACCCGTCCCGAATCCTAAAAATGCTAAAAATCCATCCCGACTCCCGACCCAAGAAGTTATTATTCGGTTTCGGGACTATCGGTTTATGTCATGATTGGGTCGGTTGTCGGGACTCGGGCGGTTTTGCTCACCCTAGTGTGTACGCATGCATAATTTTAGTTTAGAAGTTGTCCACGTGACCACGTACCACCCATACATTGTTTCCCATGTTTAGTTACTCCGTATTTTCTAGTCTTTAGTTTAGAAGATCATTCATTTGTTCTTTTGTTATTTAATTGTAATTGCGTTTCATTTTGAAAAGGGAAAAAATATCTAAAGTTTAGCTTCTATCACTATGTTTGAAGCACTTTGTGACATTTTTGCCCTTGAATTTTTAATAATTTGAAGGGCAGAAACGTCACAAAGTGCCTTAAAGAGGCCAAAAAATAAAAGTTCAGTACCCATATAAGGAAAAAAATTTGTTCGATACCAAAAATGTATTTTTAGATAAGTATAATGCTTTTTTATGGTATTTACCCTTTCAGCAATCTTCACCCAAGTGAAACATGCTTATCTTTTATATCTATCTTCTTTACACGTACTGTACCAGCTTTAATTATCAGCCCATTAATTGAAAATGACTCGTGTGTAAAAATATCCCGTATTATATGTACTTAGCTTCTCACCATTTCGTCTCTTTAATAAATGTTTTAATTGATCAGTGAACTAACTGAAGTGTTACATCCTGTTAATCTACACATGTAGGGATCAGTGACCTTCGCATCTATAGGCAATGAATCCCAAGTCAGCAAAAACACAAAGTCTTTCTTCAATGATCTATCTCACTTAAAACTCAGCATACAAGATTTGAAATCAGAAACCAACAATTTTGATGAAGAAAATATCAACTATGATGAAATGACTTTCAAAGGTTGTAACAATTCGCATTTTCAGGATAATTACCATTCCCGGAAAAATTTTACTATTCACTTTTTACTATTCACTTTTCACTATTCATCTCAGAAATTTTTATTTCATATTCTCGTAAGTTAAACTATTTTAACGATAATCCGAGAGTTTGACGCTCGTCGGATCATTTCTGCAAAAATCACAAAGCCGTGTCCGAGATTTACTTTTAGGTTTAAACGTCCTTCCAGCATCCCGATATATCCATAAAACATTATAAACAATAGAAATATGATTTTCTCTCATTTTAGGACAATTCCAAAAGTTTCGGAATTTTACGTTTTTCAGTTCAGCGTTTTACGCGAATTGCGCGTTTTAGACCCGTGTTTCCAGTTTTTAGCAGGGTTTTAGCACCCGATAGATCCTACCACTCATTTTATATTTTATTATGGACTATATTGACATGTTTAACAATACTTTCAAGTTTCATATTTTTACGATACCCGGTTTTACGTTTTGAGGCTTAATCATTTACGGTTAGCGATTTACGGAGTCAAAACTAGCTACATACTTAGGATATTATCATCCAAACACCAAGAGTCATCATCTAGTCACCTTATCCCATTCCAAACCGCCAATGTGGGGGGGGAGTCACCATGGGTGGTTAAATCTTGACCATTGATCTCTAGGATAGTTACAAGTGTCTTAAACTAACCATGGTTAAATTCTAACCCAATATATGGTTAACTATTTTTCCTACCCTATAAATACCAAGCTAAAACACATATAAATCTTGCACCACACCTTCTTATAACCTTCAAATCCTAAAACCTAAGGCACTTTTCTAATATTTTGTAAGAAAGTTAACTAGTTTTTGAAAGAAAACTAGTGTTTGATCTTCAATCTTGGAAATTTTCTAAGAAAAGTTGTTATAACTTTAAAGTCTCCAAAAAGACGTCGTTATAATCTTCAAATAGCTTTGGACTTCAAGAAGGCGTCGTTATAATCTTCAAATAACCTTGGTTTATCAAAGATTACAAAGGGTTGAAGCAAGTCTATCAAAGTCCATTTCCTTACTTGTTACTTCCTTTCTTTATTAGAAAGCCAAAAGTTGTAAGCCTAAACCTAACATGCTTCTTGTTAATTTATCATGTTCATATCATTTACATGTTATTCTTGCTATATTATGTGTTGTATTTATGTCCATGATGTATAAAAATGAGTAAAAGATGTTGTTATAATGAATTATTGCAACAAGTTACTAAAACAAGCAAACTAGTGAATTTCTTGGTAAGACCTGATCAAAATGGTAAAAATATGATATTGGATTATTACATATTGTAGTAGAGGACCTAACAAGGAAACCATAGCAATTTGAACCACCTAAAAAGAGTATACGAGTCAAAAGTTACGCCCATTTGAAGTTACCAAAGATTTCCGGCAAAACTGCCCAAACCTTCCTGTCTTGCATTCTGAGTTTTTGAAAGTCACCCTTCTGGTCCGATTCATCAAAAAGTTAAAACACGAAAGTTGTCTGGAATTCCGTTTTCGTTCAGGAACAAAGAAGCTCGAGACCTAAAAATGCTTTCCGAGTGATAAAATTCTTCAAATTCTAAACAGCCCATTTTTAGGCGAAAGTCACTAGATTATGGTTATACTTTAAAAGGAACAAGAGGTCTTATGACCTATAATCAAGACCACCACCATGGCTAGAGCCAAGGTTGTGTCTCATGACCTTGGAACAAGGACCAAAGGTCATGGCTAGGCTATGACGAAATGACCAAGTAAACTTACATAGGCGTAAACATGAAACAAGGAATTGGCGATATATTGAACAAGCAATTTGGATCTACTTCACTTAAAAAGGAACCATGAGATATTACCAAGAGAAAATGGTCATACAAGACTTATGAAACTACCCCTAATAACAATCTTCATGTACTAATAAACTTTCCTAAGTTTATTCAAATATCGGACATGTAACTTTTCGGATCAAAACTTATATCTATATATTTCATCAACTACTACAATAGTAGGGAGCTTCATGTGAGGAGTTCATTATGTAAGCCGTCGAGTTGAGTTGTGGATTTACGAGTTAAAGTGTCCTGGCTCCTCGAACGCTTACTAACATGACTTCTGAATTATGTCGGCCCGAACGGTAGTAAACGATATACCAAAACATACATGTTTCATGAATCTTTCTTTCAAAGACTTATACTATACATCATACCACATCATGGACTAAATGCAAGATATATATATAGGCACTACTACATATTCTTTACTCCGAACCTAAGTCGCAACATTCGATTATAGGTTGCTCGTAGAAACCTTCACGATTCAACCGTTACATTCATTACTTGCTATCTTACTTAAGGTGAGTTCATAGCCCCATTTTCCATTACTTAATTGTTTTACAAACCCTTGGGGGGAATACATGCTATTTTAACCGAGCACAATGTTTTTTTAAATTGTATGCTTGCCTGATTGTTTTATTATCACTAAGTACCAACCTTGCTAAACCGAGATCCCTTATTATGAACCATTTAATCACTAGCAATAGTGAGCGCAAATATTGTGAATAGGCCTATTGGGATTGACGAATCCCATTTGTTATGACTAAGTTCATACAAATGCATTAATATTTGAGATTTAGGTATGTTAGCAAAGTACCTACCGGGATAAATCTGCCGATCGATATTGGTACACGTTAACATTATGGTGTCATAAGCTTAGTGTATAATACATTTTATGGGCGTATAATAATGTAGCCTGCCTGTTTTGTTTCCAAACATTGGTGTGAGTCTACAGCTCACACTACCAACATATTGTGTTCAAACGATTAAACAAACTCTATGAATATCACTCAACCTTTGTGTTGACCTCTCAAGCATGTATTTCAGGTTCATGACGATCAAGGATGGCACGGAAGGACACGGATACTCAAGAGGGCTATAAATTTTATTATCATTCAAAAACTCATTTATTATACATTGTAAACATGGAACCATTTGGGACCTCATTTTGTAAATCTCTGATATTTATACAATTTGAATGATAAATCTTTTAAAACGACTCAATTGGAGTTCGTTTTCTATTATTGTGACTATTGTGCCGTCAAGTAACACCCAGTTCGAATTCCGCTGCATCCATGAATTGGGGGTGTTACAGATTGGTACCAGAGCCATGGTTATAGAGAAACGGGTCTAATTGAGACCTAAACTATAACTACAATTACAAGCAAAAACATTTTTATAGCCTTCCGCTTTCCGTGTCTTCCATCCTCCAGACGATTATGGACTTAGTAAGCATGTTATGACACACAAACATATTAGTATATTCATATATACCCATTTTGAGCATTTCCCCGTAGACATTTTGTGCTACACAAACATAATTACATATTAATATATGTACCCTAAACATAATTGAGCATTTTCCCGTAAGCATTAGTATATTGATATATAAACTCGGTTTATTTTCAATCATTTATCTAAACAATGGACTAAACATATCTGCATATGCCTATTCTAGGGCATTTCGACACAATCACATTCTCCCAATCATGTTCCTACTCCAACATTTTTGTCCAAGACATTGTAACTGATTACAATGGTCTCATTCATTTTCCAAGACATTGTGAGATACAATGGTCTCATTCATTTTCCAAGACATTGTGAGATACAATGGTCTCATTCACTTTTCAAGACATTGTGAGATACAATGACCTCATTCATTTTCCAAGACATTGTGAGATACAATGGTCTCATTCATTTTCCAAGACATTGTATGATACAATGGTCTTAATCATTTCTCAAATGTTTTGAGTCACACAATGGCCTAACCTATTTCCCAGACATTGTGAATTGCACAATGGTCTAACCTACTTCCGAGACATTGTGTTTTATGCAAATGGTCTCTAGAATTATTCCATCACATCATCAATATCATTTCTTATGATATCAAAAACCCGTCACAACCTATCAATTTCTAAATAGAAATATGAGATTTATAAAGGACAAACAAATCCATCACCTACAAAAGCTGAAGTTCAACCCTACATTCATCAAAGTTTTCTTCTGAAACCTTCATTATTAAAAGTTCGTGATCCTGGCTAAGTATGTTCTATTTTAGAACTACTTAAAACTTCCTTTCCATACGTACCTACCCTTACTATCTTCTATGCAATGGAATATGAAAACATACATTACAAGTCTTGTATGGCCGGGACTTGCAATTGAAGGGTTTGACATCGCCTTTGTTTAGTGGACAGTTTCCCGAAAGCAACGGACATATCAAAAGTATACCTAGTTTAGGTATTTGAAAATTTTATCGAACCTTGGCTAAATATAGACTAGTCACCTATATTTAACCTAGGGACAGTGGAATATAGTCTGACTAACTATATTCGACTTAAAATTTTCAAATACTGAGAATAGTTGTACTAGGGTTATGTTTAGATTGATTTCCTACATGAACACGATAAACCACCAGAATACATTAAAACAATCTAGAGACACGATAGTGTCTTACCACTCAGCGAAATCTTAACACCTTATTTGTATGATCTAAATTCATTCTTGAAATTTTCATTTATGAGATAATCCGAACTACTATCTTGGGATAGTTATCAATTATTCTTTTCATCCTGTAGAAGTACTATCCTGTTTAGGTCCTAAGGATACCATTCCATTATAAACTTTTAAAATCTCTTAAGATTTTCAAAGCAAACTCAACATCTATACCTAAGAGTATTAACATTAAGCATACACTAAGCACTTTTGTTCATCAACATATCACAACATTACCTTCACAACCATGGCTCATCCAATGGAAAGCATATATGATAAGAGAAGAAGAAGCTTATCAGAATCTCAACAACACTGCAGAACAATGAAGTTTAGAACTTAGCAGTCATATTTATTTATGCACTATGTTGTACTACGTGTATGTCATCCCTAGTAATGAGAGTTTTATGACTTAAGAATATTTGATGTTCAATGAACAACTCTTTGTGAAAATTCTCATCTATTGTACTTTCTATCTCTAAACCAATTTGATTGTTTAGTAGACTATTACCATTCTATAAGATTTACTCAGTTATCTTATAAACCATTCAACAAATTTTACTTCAAGCTATTTTGTTATCACTTTATTGTTTCACATCATGTTACTCCAAGATATTTTACCACCATCTTAGAAAAATCACTTCGTTGATACCACCCTATAAATCAATATCATGCCTTCATTTCCAACTTTCATCACAAACCACTAAATCTCAACATACCAAAATGAAGAACACAAACCTTCTTAACCTTCTCACCATCATCATCTTCACAACCCTTAATCCCTCAAGCTCACTTTCTGATCTTGATGCACTTTTAAAGCTCAAATCATCCTTAGTTACACCACAAACACCCTCACCAGCTTTACAAGATTGAATATTCATCTTGTACTTTTGGAACACCAGTATCATCTCGTAATACACTACCTTGTAACTCACCGACTAATTGTGAATGTTGTGTTGGGAATTCTTGAGTAGGATGATTTGTAATTATTTGAATGGATTGGGATGCCTTTTCATTTAAATACAGACATTGTAAATCACCGAACCATAAGTTTATATTTCCCTATTTACATTGTTTGGGATGCCTCTCTATGTAAATAAAGAATTATTAACAAGTGGGCTTATTTGTATTCGAAATAACATAAGTATGAAGTCAATAAACACTAAGTACAACAACCGATTACCTACTAGGCTATGATTGCAATTACTATCTCAATTCCTATTAATATACGACTGCTATATCAATTTCCTTTGATATTCGACTATTACCATACCTTTCCTACATAAAAGTAAGCCTCATCCTACACCATACACTAAAATGACAAATCAAATTACATCACCGGTAATCCCAGACTTTAATCCTCATAAGTAACCACACCTTTTCATCGACACCACTCCAACATATGACACACAAGAACTTCGGGACGAAGTTCCCCGTAAGGGGTAGAGACTGTAACAATTCGCATTTTCAGGATAATTACCATTCCCGGAAAAATTTTACTATTCACTTTTTACTATTCACTTTTTACTATTCACTTTTCACTATTCATATCAGAAATTTTTATTTCATATTCTCGTAAGTTAAACTATTTTAACGATAATCCGAGAGTTTGACGCTCGTCGGATCATTTCTGCAAAAATCACAAAGCCGTGTCCGAGATTTACTTTTAGGTTTAAACGTCCTTCCAGCATCCCGATATATCTATAAAACATTATAAACAATAGAAATATGATTTTCTCTCATTTTAGGACAATTCCAAAAGTTTCGGAATTTTACGTTTTTCAGTTCAGCGTTTTACGCGAATTGCGCGTTTTAGACCCGTGTTTCCAGTTTTTAGCAGGGTTTTAGCACCCGATAGATCCTACCACTCATTTTATATTTTATTATGGACTATATTGACATGTTTAACAATACTTTCAAGTTTCATATTTTTACGATACCCGGTTTTACGTTTTGAGGCTTAATCATTTACGGTTAGCGATTTACGGAGTCAAAACTAGCTACATACTTAGGATATTATCATCCAAACACCAAGAGTCATCATCTAGTCACCTTATCCCATTCCAAACCGCCAATGTGGGGGGGGAGTCACCATGGGTGGTTAAATCTTGACCATTGATCTCTAGGATAGTTACAAGTGTCTTAAACTAACCATGGTTAAATTCTAACCCAATATATGGTTAACTATTTTTCCTACCCTATAAATACCAAGCTAAAACACATATAAATCTTGCACCACACCTTCTTATAACCTTCAAGTCCTAAAACCTAAGGCACTTTTCTTATATTTTGTAAGAAAGTTAACTAGTTTTTGAAAGAAAACTAGTGTTTGATCTTCAATCTTAGAAATTTTCTAAGAAAAGTTGTTATAACTTTAAAGTCTCCAAAAAGACGTCGTTATAATCTTCAAATAGCTTTGGACTTCAAGAAGGCGTCGTTATAATCTTCAAATAACCTTGGTTTATCAAAGATTACAAAGGGTTGAAGCAAGTCTATCAAAGTCCATTTCCTTACTTGTTACTTCCTTTCTTTATTAGAAAGCCAAAAGTTGTAAGCCTAAACCTAACATGCTTCTTGTTAATTTATCATGTTCATATCATTTACATGTTATTCTTGCTATATTATGTGTTGTATTTATGTCCATGATGTATAAAAATGAGTAAAAGATGTTGTTATAATGAATTATTGCAACAAGTTACTAAAACAAGCAAACTAGTGAATTTCTTGGTAAGACCTGATCAAAATGGTAAAAATATGATATTGGATTATTACATATTGTAGTAGAGGACCTAACAAGGAAACCATAGCAATTTGAACCACCTAAAAAGAGTATACGAGTCAAAAGTTACGCCCATTTGAAGTTACCAAAGATTTCCGGCAAAACTGCCCAAACCTTCCTGTCTTGCATTCTGAGTTTTTGAAAGTCACCCTTCTGGTCCGATTCATCAAAAAGTTAAAACACGAAAGTTGTCTGGAATTCCGTTTTCGTTCAGGAATAAAGAAGCTCGAGACCTAAAAATGCTTTCCGAGTGATAAAATTCTTCAAATTCTAAACAGCCCATTTTTAGGCGAAAGTCACTAGATTATGGTTATACTTTAAAAGGAACAAGAGGTCTTATGACCTATAATCAAGACCACCACCATGGCTAGAGCTAAGGTTGTGTCTCATGACCTTGGAACAAGGACCAAAGGTCATGGCTAGGCCATGACGAAATGACCAAGTAAACTTACATAGGCGTAAACATGAAACAAGGAATTGGCGATATATTGAACAAGCAATTTGGATCTACTTCACTTAAAAAGGAACCATGAGATATTACCAAGAGAAAATGGTCATACAAGACTTATGAAACTACCCCTAATAACAATCTTCATGTACTAATAAACTTTCCTAAGTTTATTCAAATATCGGACATGTAACTTTTCGGATCAAAACTTATATCTATATATTTCATCAACTACTACAATAGTAGGGAGCTTCATGTGAGGAGTTCATTATATAAGCCGTCGAGTTGAGTTGTGGATTTACGAGTTAAAGTGTCCTGGCTCCTCGAACGCTTACTAACATGACTTCTGAATTATGTCGGCCCGAACGGTAGTAAACGATATACCAAAACATACATGTTTCATGAATCTTTCTTTCAAAGACTTATACTATACATCATACCACATCATGGACTAAATGCAAGATATATATATAGGCACTACTACATATTCTTTACTCCGAACCTAAGTCGCAACATTCGATTATAGGTTGCTCGTAGAAACCTTCACGATTCAACCGTTACATTCATTACTTGCTATCTTACTTAAGGTGAGTTCATAGCCCCATTTTCCATTACTTAATTGTTTTACAAACCCTTGGGGGGAATACATGCTATTTTAACCGAGCACAATGTTTTTTTAAATTGTATGCTTGCCTGATTGTTTTATTATCACTAAGTACCAACCTTGCTAAACCGAGATCCCTTATTATGAACCATTTAATCACTAGCAATAGTGAGCGCAAATATTGTGAATAGGCCTATTGGGATTGACGAATCCCATTTGTTATGACTAAGTTCATACAAATGCATTAATATTTGAGATTTAGGTATGTTAGCAAAGTACCTACCGGGATAAATCTGCCGATCGATATTGGTACACGTTAACATTATGGTGTCATAAGCTTAGTGTATAATACATTTTATGGGCGTATAATAATGTAGCCTGCCTGTTTTGTTTCCAAACATTGGTGTGAGTCTACAGCTCACACTACCAACATATTGTGTTCAAATGATTAAACAAACTCTATGAATATCACTCAACCTTTGTGTTGACCTCTCAAGCATGTATTTCAGGTTCATGACGATCAAGGATGGCACGGAAGGACACGGATACTCAAGAGGGCTATAAATTTTATTATCATTCAAAAACTCATTTATTATACATTGTAAACATGGAACCATTTGGGACCTCATTTTGTAAATCTCTGATATTTATACAATTTGAATGATAAATCTTTTAAAACGACTCAATTGGAGTTCGTTTTCTATTATTGTGACTATTGTGCCGTCAAGTAACACCCAGTTCGAATTCCGCTGCATCCATGAATTGGGGGTGTTACAAAGGTCGTCTCTTGCGTTCCGAACAGTTCATCGATATCTTTGGAAAGATTTACCTATCTTTGGAAAGATTTACCTATCTTATTCTCAAACATAAGAATCTAGTGACTCTTATTGGGTTTTATGATGGGGAGAAGGAAAAGGCTATTATGTACAAGAGGGAGGCCAATGGAAGTCTCGAAAAAAATCTAAGTGACCAGACACTTACATGGTTGCAAAGGTTGAAGATATGTCTGGGAGTTGCAAATGCATTGAGTTACATCCATTATGATGTTGGCCGCGATTTTAGTGTCATACATTGCAACATCCAAAGCTCAAAAATTTTACTTGATGACGAATGGGAACCCAAGTTATCTGGTTTTGAACTTCCGTTGAAAAATACAGTAGCTCGGAGGCACCGTCCTGTTCTTACTCGTGATATTGTTAAGAATGTATACCTAGAACCAAAATACAAAGAGACTGGGGGTGTGACCCACAAGTCAGATGTGTATTCGTTCGGTGTTGTATTATTCGAAGTCTTGTGCTCTAGGAGCGCAGTTGATGATGACGATAGCAATGACGATGACGATACCGATGACGATAGCAATGACGATGACGATACCGATGACGATAGCAATGACGATGGAGAGGGGTTATTAAGTCAGTTGGCGAAATCGTCTCATTTGGATGAAATGATCATGCCGCATTTACGAAGCAAGATGGACCCCGAAGCATTCAAAATCTTCTCAGAGACAGCATATTGGTGCATAAAAGAGGATAGATCAGATTGTCCATATATTGACCAGGTTGTCAAAAGGCTTGAAAAAGCTTTGGAACTTCAATCGAAACATGAGAATCCAGTTAACCGTACATCATCCGTTCAATTGAAGGTACGTAACTAATTTACTTTAACTTTTAAATTATGGCCAATTATATCTTGTTTAACCATATAACCACTATCGATCGTCACTACAAATAAGCCGAGTGTCATTTCTTGTCTAGTATCAAAGAACTATCACCTTACTAAAAGGTGTATGTGATTTTAAATTTACATTATTATTTATTTAACATTTTATATTATATTGTATTAGAATGTAATATTATAAAAATAAAAAGCATTATATAAAACCACGACTTTTATGATTAGGAGGTTGAACCGTTTAACCCGCGCTTCGTGCGGGTATGAAAACATAGATATTTTTAGATCGCAAATCATTTAACATCTTAACGGATAGAGCTAACGAAAATATGGTGGTAATTGTTAAGGATGTACATTCTTATTGTTATTGGTTACGTTCAACTTCAACAACCATTCAATTATAATGTGAAAAGGAAAAAAAAAGTTGTTTGATATAAAAACATTTTTGTTGTTTAATAAAATTGACTTAAAGAGCAAATTTATCACATAAACTTCAGGACCTTACAGTTAAATACAAAAAAAAAAAAAAAAAAAAAAAAAAAAAAAGAAGAAAAAAGATATACGGAGTAGTAAGAATCTAAACCTGATCTATGAAGAGCAAAGCCTCTTTCCCACCCAATGACACCAACTGAGCAAGCATGATTTATGTGTTACATTTTAACAGATCAAATATTTATTATAACTATGGCAGACAAAAAGAAAAGTGCTACACTAAAGGGTGTTGTGTCCCGGCGGTATCAATTATTGTGTGAGAAGCTCTCCAACCAAATGGTTGAAGGTGCAATTCCTGCTTAAGAAATCTGAGATAGATTAGCCATGTTTAGACAAGTCCAAAACACAAACATTTAAAGTCTGTTTAGTTGGAAGAAAATACCATTATTTTTCACAAAATGTTTTAAGGAAAATGTTCAAATCAATTATTTTTCATCAAATTTTCAGCAAATTAAAAATATGCATTTTCTAACTTAACAAGTGAAATTAAAGAAAATATTCTTTTATGTTTCTTTGTCTTCTTTCTAACCCAAAACCCCCTTTCTTTTTTTCTACAAAATAGAAAATTGAACGTATTTTGTATGTTTTGTAGAGTATTAAATCTCTCCCGTCTTTTTAAGAAACTAGAAATAGAAATTTGAGATTTTTTTCTGCAACTAAACGCATCATTACCATACCTCTAAAGCAAACTTAAACACACACAAATTATACCTAATAACTAAAATACCATCCCTAGCAATAGACACCCAATACTAGTATTCGTGCATGTAGATCACATAACACAACACAAAAAAATATCGCACTCACTAAAAAAAAAAAAAAAAAAAAAAAACATTCGCTGGTGAACCAACGAGGAACAAATGCAATGGATGGGACGGATCAGTATGGCTAGCCTTTGGGGAAAAAATGCCATTGGCATGTCAAACGGCGATTGTTCCGTGCTCTCTAACATTTAACTGTTGCTCAACCTAAACACGTCGAACCAACCTTTCGATCGTCTAACTAAAAAGCAACCCACCAAAAACTCGTTTGAAAACAAACATTCAGCTAAACGCATATGATCTTTCTCACTGTTTTCGTCACCATCTTCAATCATGCATCGCCACCGTCATCGTTTCATTGTACTTTTAGTAATGATCATTGTATTCTAAAACTCAAACCCCCTTATTCCAAACATCTATCTTTTCTTTTAGTTCATTACTTAAATCCAGAATTCTTAAATCAAACACACCATGAGACTTTGTCATCTAATAGTTGGGAGGACTATGTTAAATAAAGTATGAAACCCTTAACCTAATAACCTAACAAGATAATGATACACCAATCTAAATTAGGGTAAACATCCAATCGGGTAAAAAAAAAAGCCCAATTCCCGGTCTTTGTCAACCAATGGATAAGATTTAACTAAAAGTAAAATTTGTCCTCCCCCTATAAAACTAAATCAACTAACTAAATAAAAACAAAAAAAAAATACTTACACAAAATCGATTCCATTTCATACATTTATAGAACCTGCAACAAAAGCATATCCAATAAAAATTACTTCTTCCGTGTTAAAATCATAGTCCAACTTTCTATTTTTGGATGTCCCAAAATAATCATCCACTTTTCATTTTAACCGATCGAAAATGATCTTAGTGGACAAAAATGATATTTGATTAGTTGAAAAATATAATGACCGTTCCACTTTTCTTAAATTGTTTATTTTTTGTTTGGTGACAATTATTTTAAAAGTGAGAGAGTAATAGGTTAAAATTACTCAGTACTAAGTAATAATAATGAGATATAACTAATTAATATGCTTTTCCCAAAAAACTAATATGGTTCAACTAATTCCCACTTCATTCATCATTTGAAACACTGCATATGTATTATCTTCTTAATCTCTATTTTCAATCTTGTCACATATCTTGATCTTTTTGTTAGATGTATTTTTAGGTATTAGTTTTAGGGATGAAAATCATCAATTTCTCTTGAACGTTCTAATATTTATAAAGAGTGAACATATAGTTTAACTAATTAACTTTTTTGGGTAATGTTTAACTTTATATGACAATTTAGTAGACCTTTAACTGGCAAGGGGCTTTTTTTTTTCTTTTTTTTTTTTCTATTTACTAAATTTACATGTTAGTGGTTCGATATATTAAAGAATACTAGTTCATGACTATGGGTGTTTAAAAAACGACGCCCGAATGAAACCAACCGGTTCACTTAATCTGAAAATGGGGAAAAGTTGCAACTAAGGGCATCAATTCTAGACACGACACAAAACACGACCTCAAATTGTTGTGAAACTAAATATGTTTGAGTTAGGGATAGACATAGTTAAATTAAAGTTTAAAACATTTAAAAAAAGTTAAGTGATTAAACCAACTCAAAGTTTAGGGATAAAACCATTATTTAGCATTTAATAAACATCAGTCAATCATAAAAACTTCTCTTCTCTTAATATCACTCCAACCCTTACTAGCATTAATGTGGTGTTGTACAACTCATTGCAGTGGAATCTGGAACACTTGAAGATTGGACTAAAAGCTATAAAAGAGGCTACCAATAATTTTGATGATGTATACTGCATCGGGTCTGGAGGATTCGGTAAAGTATACAAAGCAGATCTTGAACATTTTGATGGCAGTAATTCCTCATCGATAAATGGGGTGGATATATGCGATCTGCGCAGAAAACGAAGCACAGTAGCCATAAAGCGCATTAATAATCAAGAAGGAGAACAAGGGTTCATTGCAGAAATTGAATCTCTAACCAGTTGTAAGCATGAGAATATAATCTCTCTTCTTGGTTTTTGTTATGAAGGTAACGGTGCAATGATCCTGGTTTATGAGCATGCTTCGAAAGGAAGTCTTGAAAGCTATTTGGGGAACAGTGATAAGATGACTAATCTTAATTGGTTGCAACGTCTAAATATATGTCTTGATATTGCACATGGTTTGAATTACATTCACAACAACACAGATCATGGTAAAGAAAAGATGATACACCGAGACATCAAGAGCGATAATATTCTATTGGGAGATAATTGGAAGGCAAAGATTGCGGATTTTGGGCTTTCCAAATTCCACCCAGCAGATCAAGAGGCCAGCACTATCTATACCAATATGATTGCAGGTACATACGTATATTTGGATCCAGAATATCAGAAGTATGGTCGATTAAATAGCAAGTCAGACATTTACTCGTTTGGAGTGGTGTTGCTTGAGATCTTGACCGGGAGGTTGGCCTATGATTCTGTATACACCAAGGTGAATGAGAAGGGAATAGCACCCATTGCAAGCGATCATTTTAAAAAGAGAACAATAATGGAAATTGTTGATCACAAGATAAAGGAGGAGACCGATGATTCGATGAACATGTCTTTTGTAAAGGTCCCGATAAAGAGTCTTTGGACATCTTTCTAGAAATCACATTTAAATGTGTGGCAGAAACTCAAAAGAAACGTCCAACAATAGAAGTTGTCATCAAAGAACTCAAAAAAGTGTTAAACTATCAGGTAAGTCACAATGAAAATTTTAGATAGCGGGTAGTAGTTTCAGTTTATTTTTTACTTTTCAAATCAGCTTACTGACCCATGATTCACAGGAGAACCATAAGGATAACCTTAAATTGTCACTTGAAGATGTAAAGTCAGCCACGGAAGACTTCAGTCAAGACAATATCATTGGACATGGAGATTTTGGGAATGTTTACAGAGGAGTAGTTATTCACGCTCCTGGGCATAATATCATTGCGGCAAAGCGGTTAAATAGGATGTCTATCGCAAAAGATGCTAAATTTATGACAGAGCTGGAAATCCTTATGGAGTATAAACATGAAAATGTCATTGGTCTTGTAGGCTACTGTGATGAAGTGGATGAGAAAATTATTGTATACAAGTATGCATCAAGAGGAAGTCTTGATAAGTACTTGAGTGATGATTTTCTTACGTGGGTGATGCGACTTAAAATATGCATCGATATTGCATTCGGGTTGGAATTTCTTCATGGAACTTTTTCAAGTCGAGATGTGGTGATACATAGGGACATCAACAGTAGCAACATTCTACTGTTTGATGATTGGAAAGCAAAGATAACTAATTTTGGGCTTTCATTGGTATGTTCATCAAATCAGGATGTAGGCTTTGTCATCGATCATGTTAAAGGCAAAATCGGCTATTGCGACCCACTAGAATCCAAAACAGGCTTCTTAACCCAAGAGTCTGATATATTCTCCTTGGGCGCAGTTTTATTTGACGTATTGTGTGGGAAACTATCATCTGTGAGACTAGATGACGAGTATCTTTATTTACCCTTTTTGGCAAAACAACACTATCATTTAGGAAAACTTGATGAATTAGTGTTTGAGGGTATAAAGGAACAAATCGAGACACAGTCATTTATTACATTTGCAAGGATTGCCTATCGATGCATACATCACAGGAGAGAAAGACGGCCAACAGCTAATGAAGTGGTCATACAGCTTAAGAAAGCATTGGAATTCCAGGTAAGTTTCTATATTTTGACAAAACTGAATAACTATTTTATAAATTGTAAGAAAGTAACTATATGAAACATGGCTTTATTAATTGATTAATGTATATACAGGAGGATTTTGAGAAATGGGAGCCTAAATTGCCAACAGACTATAAAGAAATAATACAAATTTCAAAGTGCCCAGAAATCTATTCTACCAAAAAGAAAGAGGAACTTTACAACATTTTTCGTATGGGAATCCTCCTTCAACAGGAAAAAGTGGTAATCAGTTCATTCTTGTATCTCGTTTATCTGTTTCCCATTTTCTATGTATCCTCCTTATTGAAAGATAATTCAGAATCACACATGCATTTATACTTCATTACATCATACACATTGAGTCTGATTTGTATTTTGGTTATATAACAGTTGTTGTCATTCGTTGGTAATGGAGAAAGAAATGAAATGATTTCAGCCACAATGTTTTCCTACATAAACAGTTGTCCACATGAGTGGAAATCTCTTCCAGAATCAAGGTTATTCTCTCTACCTCTCCACCTTTGTTAGTTTTAAATAATAAGCAAACATATGCATTATTGGTAGAATTATGCTATGCTTTTTAATGTTAAAGTATAAGATTATTCTCTTCACTGTCTATGCATGACATGTTGTTTACGGTTGCATAATATGATTATTAAGCATTTAATTATAATTATGATCAAATAGGACCAAACTTAAGAACCTCTTTGCTAGAACTGCTAATCCCCTGAGCCAATCAACAAAGGAATAGTCTTACATACATACATATCAACAATGAAAACTGATGTTTTACATGACAAAATAGATTTTAATACTAACTATATGATTGGGAATTATAATTTTATAAACCTTCTAATAAGGTAGTTGAGGTATGCCCTTGTTTTGGGTCATCTGTTCCACCGTGAAATATAAATTTTGCTAGCATCTTGTTAGTGTTTTTTATAACATTCTTATCTTTATTTAAAAAGAGATATGTTTGATACAATAAATTTTGATATAGAATTTAAACTCTTGTTCCAATAAATTATGAAATTCAAAAGTAGAAGTGTATGGGAATAAAGGCTATGACTGATTTAGACTTGGATGTTTATAATATGTTCAGGTTTGGGACAGTGGTGGAGATGTTAGATATTTTCGACTTGAACATCCAAATCAAGACAAAAGCTCAATTTTTATCTCCTAGTGTTGTTTATGGGGTCTATTTAGTGTTCAAATTTTGTGATTCAAGAAACTTTTCAAGTAAACCTGTGTATGTTAACCTAAAGTATAGGAAGGGACTCAAAAGTCTACATGCATATTTCGCAACATGGAGAGACAAGGACTGGATGATGATTGAGTTGTACCAATTCTTTAATCAGAACGAAGATGCCGTTTTTGAGTTTCTACTTGAAAGCTTTTCATCGTACTATTGTGGAGATGCTGCAATTTATGTTGAAGGCATTGAATTTCGAGCCATTGACAAAGTAAGTTTGAAAATATCCCTTGGTTCCATTCTATCTTCTTTCGTTTAAGTTGTATAAAGGGAACATGAATGCACGGTAACAAAAAAATTCATGTTATAAGTTGCATATCTAAAATAACTGTTTATAGGTGAAACATGAAGAGATTGGAAAATTGAAGGAAGTCCAACAAGTCTCTAAATCAGACTTCAATGTGGATCAAGTGCAACACTTGCCGACTAACTTTGAAGAAATATTCAAGGTATGCAGAAACTATGACGAGTTGTTCTGGTTGGGCGAAGTCGAAGGAAAGAAATTTCTTGTGCTTTCAGCAAAGGCAGCTTTATACAAATTTTCTAATGTGGATACCTCAAAACCACCTGCACAGTCCAGGTTTGCTCTCTTTTCTATTTTTATATAACTAATTTGTTACAGTCACGAAATATTAGATTTGATTAAAGGTCCAAATCCTTTTCGCTTTCTAGTTAACTAGCAAACAGCGAATAGATGGTTGACAAAAGTTTCACTTCTTGGATTTAGTTTCCTGTTCTTAAGAAGTACGTAAATTACAAAATGTAATCATATAATTTTTGATACATGCAGATTTCAAGAGGTGATTGAGCTTTTGCCGCAACAAGTATTTCATATCAACTGTACGATCAAAAGTCAAATGTTGTCACCGGATACGGAATACGTGTGCTACCTAGTATTCAAGCTTTCAGAAAGCTGCCAAGGAATGCATTGTCCAGTTAAAGTACGAGATATACTCCATAACGAAAACAAAGAGGCCGAATTTCTCTATTTTATAACCCCAGAGCCATCGAATATACATGATATTACTCGGGTTCCAAAACAAAGGGAAGATGGATGGATGGAGATTCAACTGTGGAAATTTAACTCAGCTCATGAATTCAAGGATGACTCTCTTTCTATGAATATGAAATTTACAAGTATTGAAGGTCCCGTATCCGGTCTCATTGTTTGCGGCCTTGAGTTTCGGCCACTGTAAAAGAATTATTTTTGATACTTCATGAAAATGCTCTTGTTTTAGATAATATCATTTTCTATTGGGCAATTTTTGCATAAAGACAATAACAAAAAACCCATCTTCAGTGGCTATCCATTTTAGTTGAACACCAGTTGTTTGATGCAATGCCTGATTGAAAAATGGTGTAAATTTTTTTGGGTATTTATAAATGGGTTTGGTGGTTTTTTGTTTGATGAATTTGCTGGGTTACCGTGACCCATTTTAGTTTTTGCTGGTTAGATTGTTTTTATGAAGCGGAATCAGATAAATTGGTAGTATTAGATGTAGCTTAGGATACTAGTGGTGATTAAGAAGGTAGTAATTCTTGAATGGTGACATAGTTTTTGTGTGTTGTTAGGTGCTTACACATCAGAAAGCGACAAGCGGAAGTCTGGATGGCTGCAGAATCATTTTCTAATCTGTCCACGTATATATACATCATATATATGTGTGTGTTTGTTTTGTCTTAAGTGTGACTGTTCTAAGTCTTTTCTGTAAATAATGGTTTCAGAGTCATTATTTTCACAATGTGAGACCTGGATAGTTATAAACTAATTATGTACATGTGGAAGGTTTATGTTCTTTGTAACGTGTGTACAGCGGGGGATTTGTACAAATTAAAGACAACATGAACCTGGTCTTTTTATCTATGTATGTTTAATGTGACAAGTAAATGGGATCTGCATAAATTTACTTTATCAATGTATATTTTTGTGAGAACTACAGTGTTATTTGGAAAGAAGTTGTACAAAACATGAGCTTCATATGACAGGTAAACTTGATTTTAGAGATATAGTTCGAAATGAACCTATTCTTAATTAAAATGACTTGCAATTTTTAACAATAATATTGTAAGATATTCTTTCAAATTTTGGTTATAACTTTGTAAAATCAGGTTTTTGAATCACAAACCAAAAGAAGTTTAGTACTAGTATGTTGTAAAATTTCAAACTTCTAATTTGCATCTCTGAGACAGTTTTGTTTAATCATAAAACCAAGAAAGAAAATAAGAATTGTACCTCTACAGTGACTAAAACCTAGTCGTTGAAGACCTGGTTTGATACTAGCAACAGCTGATCACAACATGTCTCAACCTAGGTAGATCAGCGGTAAGTTGGTAACCACAGTCGATAATCTTCCCAACTGGTCCTTTTTTTTCCTTTTCACAATACCCCAATCACAATGATCAAAAAGGGCATGAAAGTCAACTTCCGGTCGTGGCTAAAAACTAATTATTAGTCAACTTTTATAACATAGTAATGCAAACACTCTAATTTACAGGCATTGAAATGATACACCAGAGTAAAGAGCAGTCTTTAAATACATTTGTTGGTGCCTTGTATAATAATGTAACATGATGGATCACGTTTCCCGGAAGCTTAGACGTTTTGTGTATATGCGATGCATATCATCACTGATAGTTTATTGGACTTGTCTTTTATCAAGAAGGAAGCCTTTTCTGTATAACTTTGATAAATGGCACCATACTTTTCGATGAAAACACATGATAACGTGTGGGTTTTTGGATGCGGGTCTAGTAAGTGATTATGTGTTAATAATAAATTGAGTTGCACACAAACTGTTTGATAAAATGTATGTTTCAATAGTGCTGTAAATTGGTCCAGTTAATTATCAAGATCAGTGAGACTTGTTGCTGCTTAGAATTGTTCTAGTCATTATATGTGACATCATTATGAGAGTACATGATAGTGTCTGGTTGTTTTGCTACGGATTATGTGCTAATAAATTGAAATGATTTGCACACTAACTGTTTGATAAAATATCTGCCTGTAAATTGATCATATTAGTGAGACAAACGAACCTCCACTAAATGAAGAGATTGTTGATCATATCAAGTGTAATCATTTTTCAAAAGGGCAGCAATCATTTTCCAAAAGGGCAGCGATGCACGGTGGTACCTGTTAGTAGACCAATTGGTTCGATTCAGGTCTGTTAATCACATGTTAAATGTGAACAGTTTTTATATCAGTTAAGTTCATTTGGACATGTATATTGACCTGTTAAACATACATACACTTTTGGATCTTCATGAGCTGCTGTTTTAGAAAGTAGAGATGGCCTCAGTTTTATATGTTGAAGGTACTGATCAGCATCGGGGTTGTTTTTAAAGCTCTTTATTGACCAACATTGCAACCAAGGTATCTAGAATTGATTGCATTATATTTATTACTTATTTGTTGAAAAATTATTTTCTTGATTAATATCGCAGGCAAAGCTCCATACGCTGGAGAATAACCCATGGATTATTGGGTAAGGTTGTTGATCCACGTCTCTAATTGAAGGAGGGAATAATCAAGAGGTTGGCGATTGTTTTCCAATGTTCTCTCTAGGAAGAACCTTCCTATTGAGCGGGTGGGTTTCAAGTGTCGATTATACTGCAGACGTGTTAATTGGATCTCAAGTTCTCCGACAAATATTGGACATTTACCGGAAATAGGGAACTTTGTGGTTCTTCATGATTGGAAAGTATGTTTTTCATATATTTCTCTGATATGTTTTGGTTTTAAATATAGTTTATGCATTACCGTATTCTTGAGATCGATCAGCATGCTCTGCTTCAGTTGAAAGCATTGTGAAAAGCATCAAAGAAAGCTATAAAAGCTTTCAGTTCTTTAAAATATCCCAGGTGAAGTACAGAGTATAATTTTTGTTTTTTTTGTTTTTTTTTTTTAATGTCAATCACGCACCAACCTAAACTAGACCTTTCATCATGCCAAAATATTAATTTTATCTTTATAAAACATTCTTGTTCTTTCATAGTAAATGAATTTGGGTAAGAATTTTTCTCTTATACTTTAATGAAGTTTCATTTGCTTTATAGTGACAAAGTATTAAGTAGACTATAATATGTTGATTCTGTTTGAGTAATGCTTCGAGTTTTACAAGGTTTGGAGACTGCTCACTTTAGCAAACTCATTTGTTCAAGTCTAAAGGTTAAGGTGTACTTCCATTCCTTTGATGATTACCTTGCTGCAAGAATAAGGAATATGTGTGAAGCTAAAGTTGATGTTGCCTCTCTTAATTGCATATTCATAACATCTCTGGTATTCCCAATTATAATTCTATAGATGTAAGTAGACTCTCCAAGATTTATGGGCAAAACTATAGAGGTGTCAAAATGGGCTAATTCTGGTAAAAAAGCTTATGGCTGACCTGAAACATTTGTAGTCCAAATTTTTGGTAAATAGTTAGTGTCTCTTAAAATATTTCAATATCATGTTATGTGACTTAGAAATTTTTTTCCCATTAAAATTACACTTTGGTTGACCTTTGACCCCTTTGATCTCTTTGCTTGTATGACAATTTTTTTATTTTACCCATTTGACATATTAGAGAAAACACAACCTGAATAACCCATAGCACGCATAGCGTTATATTTTGATGATATTTGTTATAAAGCTAAATTGTGATACTGTAGGTTGAGATTCTTTCTACTTTGGAGGGTGCACCAATGGATAATATACCATATTCCGGAGAATATTTGATTCAAAGAGAAGAAGATATGGATTGGCGTTTCACATACAGAAGGTTCAAAATGTGAAATATGTTGGAACTTCTAAACTCAAGTTGGCTCTTTTCTTTATCACCCTACACTTAACAGAGGTTGCTATGATGTTATTGCTGGTTAACCACTTCCTGTTGCTCTTTAAGCTTTTGGTAATCTCGTGACAAATATAAATTTATATTACATATCTAGAAATTTCAACCCATTTACTTCTAGATAGGCCGATCTAGGTTATATTTCATCTTTAATGGGCCAAACTGATAAATTAAATAAGTTGCTTAAAACAAAATGGGCTGCAACTGGTTTGCAAGTCTCCCAAACTGTATTGCATCAAATTTCATAAATTAATTTTATTAATAAAACCAGCACTAATTATCAATGAAAAGGTTTAAAAGATGAAATTTTTAAGGTTGACCCGTATGATACCCGTTTCAGCCATAACCCGTGTTAAGCCATTACACAATCCCCCCCCCCCCCCCCCCCATTCGATTGCATTCTATATCATATACATTTTCTACCCTGTTTTTACGTCAACAATCTCCACTTTACTCTATAGAGCAATGAAGGTGATGGAATGTTAAATCAAGGGTAGATTACCAGGAGTGCACATGCTTCTAGTCACATTTTCTTTGGCCGAAGATGGAGTTGTTTGTTACAGTTTTTTTTTGGTTAGCAATTACATTTGGTCTCACTAGAGTTAAAAGGAACTTTATTAGCAATTAATACATATACACACATAGTTCATATTTACTCATTTCACTTGGTTTGTCTTACCATGGAGGGTACTGATCATCGGATTCGTTAAAATACCTTATAATATTAGACACCTTTCATTACTACTAGTACTAGTGAAATTTATTAGTGGTGGATATTATTAAACCCCTTATGTATAACGTTGTCATCTTAAAATTGTAAGCAAGTCTTACAATCAATTGCATATTGCCTTTTTCACATTTTATTCATTATATTATGAGACCATGTAATCATAATAGTCTAACTGTGATCAAGCCTATAATGTTTCAGGTCAAAGTGAGTGTAAAGAGACGAGCTCCATGTTGCGATAGATCTTTCGTTGAGTATGCAAGGAGGGTTTAGTAAACTCAACAACTGTTAAACAAAATGACTTGAAATAGATGTTGCTGAATATAAACTTGGGAAGAAAAAATAAATCATGAAGGACTTGTTGGAAAAACACGAGGGCCTTTTAGGCTTATGAAGAGATGAATACTTAGAGAGCTTTCACAATGGAACTTTTATTCCTTAAGCTTTGCTTCATGTGGTACATTACAAATGCATCACCAAACACCTATTTATACTACTCCATAGAATGTTCTAGAGATGAGATATTTCCATAGATATTCTACAACGATCTAGATACTTCTTTCTAGATAATCTTAAAACATCAATCTAGATCTTTCTAGTAGTTATCATCTAATACAATATTCTAAATACTTCTATAGATACCATTCTACAACTTTCTAGAAGCTTCCATACCATTCTACGACTTTCTAGAAGCTTCCATGCCATTCTTCATCATTCTAGAAGCTTCTTGATCATGGGTTTGGGCTTTTATAGATTGTCCAATCTTTATTGGACTAAATCAAGTTTACGATCTAACACCGCCCTTTAAACTTGATTTCCCTACTCCAAGCATCATCCTTAGTCTTGAGAAATCTCGCTCGTTGAGCGGCTTGGTGAGGATATCTGCAACTTGGTTTTCGGACCTCGCATGTATCATTCTTACATCCTTCCTCTTCATAGTCTATACCATGCTTCTTTTTCTACCCTTTAGCCACAAGCCTTGCCTTGTACTTATCCACTCGCCTTTGGCATTTTTCTTGGCCTTGTATACCCGCTTAACTCCAATAGCCTTTTGGCCTTTTGGAAGCGTCGTCAACTCCCACGTATCATTATTTTCTATTGACTTTATCTCCTCATCCATGGCTTGTCTCAATTTCTTACTTTTCATAGCCTCCTCAAAAACTAAAGGTTCACAATCAGCGTATAAACAAAGAAGGGGTATCTCGTAAGTTACCTCGTAGAGCTCCTGCAAACTTCTTGTCTTTTGTTCTCCTTCACTTGAACTTGAAGGTGAGTCTTGGGTTGGAGTTGGACTTTGAGGTTGTTGGACTTCTTCACTTGATTCAACTGTCTCTTCTTCGTCAGTGATAGGAAGAAAGTCATACCTTTCATTTTCCTTGATGCTCCAATCCCATGCTTCTTCTTCATCGAAATCCACGTCTCTACTTACAACCACCTTCCTTGTGATTGGATTATAGAGCTTATAACCTTTCGATTGCTTGTCGTAGCCAACGAACACATGCTTCTCACTTCTATCATCAAGCTTGGATCGCCTTTGGCTTGGAAGGTGAACATACGCTATGCTTCCGAATACCCTTAGGTGAGAGACGGTAGGCTTCATCCCATTCCATGCTTCTTGTGGAGTCTTGTTGTCTAAACTTTTTGACGGACACCGGTTCAACAGATATACCGCACAGTCAACCACTTCGGCCCAAAACTCCTTTGGCATCTTCTTACTTTTCAACATGCTTCGGATCATATTGAGAATGGTTCTATTCTTTCTCTCCACCACTCCATTTTGTTGTGGGGAGTAAGGAGCCGTTAGAAATCTCCGAATCCCATTATCCTCACAAAATTTGTTAAATTCTTTTGATAAAAATTCTCCACCTCTATCAGATCTCATGGATTTAATTTTTAAACCTTTCTCCTTTTCTACCATATCTTTAAATATCTTAAAAGCTTCAAAAGCTTGGGATTTTTCTTTTGGAAAATACACCCAAGTTTTTCTTGAAAAATCATCAATAAAGAGCATAAAGTAAAGATTCTTACCATGAGAGGGTGGAGTAATGGGACCACACAAATTCGTGTGAATTAGTTGTAAAGGCTCCTTAGCTCTTGATGTTGCTTCTTTCGGGAACGAACTTCTAGCATGCTTCCCAAGAAGACATCCTTCACACACTTGATTGGGATGATCAATTTGATCTAACCCTTACACCATTCCCTTTGAGGATAATAACTTTAAGTCACCAAAGTTTAAGTGCCCGTACATCATATGCCAAAGCCACGAATGATCCTTCAAACAACTCTTCAAGCACTTAGCTTCATCAAGTTGAATGTTTAGAAGGAACATTCGGTTTTTGGTCATAGGTACTTTTTCTATGAGCTTTCCTTCAGGATTTCTTATTGTAGCACTACGATCTTTGAAATGAATATCGTAGTTTTTCTCTAAAAGTTGACCCACACTTAAAATGTTACTTTTAAGATTGGGCACATTGTATACGTCCGAAATATATTGGTGACTTCATCTTTAGCTCGGATAAGTATCTTACCTTTTTCTTTCACCGGTGCCTTTGATTCGTCTCCAAAGGTGACATTACCTTTACTTTCCTCCATCTCCACGAACAAGTCTTCTTCACCCGTTATATGGTTACTTGCAGCGGAATCTATATGTCATGGCTCTATTCTCTCTTCTTGTTCGTCATGTCTTGCCATTAGCAATGTAAGCTCATCTTTGTCTTCTACCTCCACAAGATTGGCTTTTTCTTCAACTTGTCTTGAGCTACTACACTCATTGGCATAATGACCATATTTGCGACAATTGTAACATTGTATATGGGGCTTACCTCCTCTTTGAGATTGAAAGCCTCTCCCACGACCTCTTCGATATGAAAACCTTTGGTTTTCATCTTCTTTGTTGGCATCTTCTCTTCCTCTTCCTCGTCCTCGGCCTTGGAAACCACCACGACCTCGAAAAGTACCGCGTCCTCGTCCTTGCTCTTTTCCATGTACAAAACTCTTTTCTCTTTCTTTGAAAGAGACCTTTGAGTATAAACCTTGCTCCAAGGGTTCTTTTCCCCTTCTTTTCTTCAACTTCTCTTCATGGGATTGTAAAGATCCCATGAGTTGATCAATGGTCATAGAGTCTATATCTTTTGACTCCTCTATGGCCACAACAATGTAATCAAAGCTTGGTGGCAAAGAGCGAAGAACCTTTTCTATCACCCTTGTGTCACTCAAGTTTTCACCATTTCTCCTCATTTCATTGGAAATGGTTAAAATACGAGTGAAATAATCCGAAATGGTTTCGGATTCATCCATTTGGAGCTTTTCGAACTCTCCTCCAAGAGTTTGAAGACGTACCTTTTTCACCTTGTCAATTCCTTTGAAAACATTTTGAAGGATCTCCCACGCTTCCTTAGAAGTGGTTGCATTTGTAACTTTCTCAAACATCGCATCATCAAGACATTGATAGATGAGTGTAAGAGCACTTTGATCCTTCTTTCTTGCCTTTTGCAACTCCACCCTTTGGGTGGCATTCAATGAACTTTCATCATCAACTTTCTCAACACCTTTTTCGACTATCTCTCACACATCATGTGAACCGAGTAATGCCTTCATTCGAATGCACCAACTACCATAGTTGTCTTTGGTAAGACGAGGAAACTAGAACAAGTTCATTGCACCTAACATCTTGATCTTCTAGCTCTGATACCACTTTGTTGGAAACACACGAGGGGCTTTTAGGCTTACGAAGAGAGGAATACTTAGAGAGCTTTCACAATGGAACTTTTATTCCTTAAGCTGTGCTTCATGTGGTACATTACAAATGCATCACCAAACACCTATTTATACTACTCCATGGAATGTTCTAGAGATGAGATATTTCCATAGATATTCTACAACGATCAAGATACTTCTTTCTAGATAATCTTAACTAGATATTTCCTAACATCAATCTAGATCTTTCTAGTAGTTATCATCTAATACAATATTCTAAATACTTCTATAGATACCATTCTACAACTTTCTAGAAGCTTCCATACCATTCTACGACTTTCTAGAAGCTTCCATACCATTCTATGACTTTTTAGAAGCTTCCATACCATTCTTCGTCATTCTAGAAGCTTCTTGATCATGGGTTTGGGCTTTTATGGATTGTCCAATCTTTATTGGATTAAATCAAGTTTACGATCTAACAGGACTCAACATAGTTGAAACAAAAACTTTTAAATGCCATTCTTTATCATGAAAATAATTTATAAATTTTAATAATGAAAAATTTGATGGATGACATGTTCACTGACGAGATTGGATGTATTTTTTTAATGAAGTCATGATAAATGCTTATAATTTAATCAAGGTCTGTGATCAATTAAATACAACATTGAAACTTTTAACATGCATACGGAAGAACATGGTTATCTTGTGAATATTATACAGTATCCACAACTGAACCTTTAAATAAATTATGGAGCTTAATAATGTCTACAGACACTTAAACCAGTGAGTGCTGAAGTTATTGTTTTGATTTTCTCAAAGTTCATAAATATCAAGTGTCTCGATACTCATTTTATATTCTTTCATGAATCACAGAAGAATTGGTTGGTCTTTAAAATTGATATAAAAACATATTAGCATCTAATTAATGTCACCTGCAAGACGAGAAATAAATAATATTCCATCGATAGCCGGCAAATATGTTAATATTAGTTAAGTAATTAACAACTGATTAGGGGAATCTGTTCACATATTTTTTTTATTCCCTCTGACTTTTTCCCTTTCTCATATTCATACGCAACCCATCCTAGTCTTTGACTAATAAATGTAATCGAGCCTTTTTAGCCAATGTTCTCACTTCATGAGCTTGTACTTTGGTGGTATTTAATTTATGTTGATACCTCAATTCGAGAAAATTCTAGTTAATTATTTGCCCAAAAAGAAATCATTGATCATTTCTCAAATTTTTGCTAAATGTAATACTTCATCTAGCTGTATCATAATAAGTTTTCACCAAGCCATTTTGGTGTGTATCACAAAAATTGTCTTATACTAAATTTCAACCAATCCAAAAACTTCTAAACAATAAGTGCGAGATTTTATTGATTAAAGTGAAATAGTTCACTTGCTCTCAGAATGTGTGTAAAAACTAATTACAGGACGGAGATAGTAGATTTTCGGGCTCTAATCATGACTTCAGCATTTTGAGGCTAGCATCTCAAGCGAAACAATCCATAATCACGTAGTACTAGTCAGGGACGGACTCAGGATTTTTGAGAGGGTGTTGCACAAATTTTTTTTAATGACCGTGAGTACTAAAGTTGCCCAATAAAGAATTTATTAGATAGAATTGGGTGTTGCACGAGCGCCGAAAAGACATATTTTATAAAAAAAATTACACTTAATGACCTAAAATTGGGTGTGGCCCGTGCCACACCCGGCTCCTATATGGGACCGTCCATGGTACTAGTGGTTTATTTCTATACATTTGCGAGGTATTCATGAACCATGGTTTGCATTACGCTAGGATCTTTCTAATTATTAGAAAAAAGAATTATAAACTCTTACAAGAAATAATTAAATGATGAGAAATAGGTCTGAATCGAGCTTTGAGAAGCAAATGCTATTGGCTTGCAAATCCTATAGACAAACACTCATGAGATTATCAAATAAAAAACAGAGTATAGTATAATTGTGTGCGAACTTACAGTTGCTTATGTTATTTTATATAATAACGTGCCAACTTACAATTTTCAGGAGGACTTGCATCTAAATAATTATCATTTTAAATCTATCTGAACTACAAATTCTTACTCCGTATTAAAACTGAACAATCAACTTAAAATAACGTGTCTTAATAATAACTTAAAAGACATGCATCCTAATAATTCATTTTAGTTTTTATACTAGACTATTATTATGTAAAACAATGACGGTTCTAGCGTCATCTACCTCATTAAGGTATCTAACTACACATGTTTTACTATGTTGCACAACATCAATAACCACAGCGATTAACTTTGATAATATAAAAATGAAAACTCTAAAGCCTCAATCCAAATATGTGGGGTCATATCCTTATTCTATACTTTCTGCCATGGAATGTCTTGTATTCAAAGAAGGTTTACACGACATTTACTTTAATAAAAAATAAGGCAAAGATAATTATGCATCATAAAATGGTAATAAAGACATAGCAAATATAAAGACTAAAAAGAATTGGCTAACATGCAAGCGATTGTTTTTATTGGATGCCTTGAATCTATATGTTTATTAGTGTAATATGTTTTATAGTATTTCTATTTTAAATTGTCTTGCTAGACTATGATTATCAAATTATCATGTATACATCATGGTCAATCATGCGGTAGTTAATTTTAGAGAATATACAACTCATTTTGCAAAGGGAGATGTTTGGTACACTAGATTATGAGAAAATTATGTTTATTTTCTAGGGAAAAAAATAATAAGTTAATTAAATATATAAGATTTATTTGGTGGACATAACTTCTTTAAAAAAAATTAATCTTTCGTAATCTCTAAAGTCAAATGATACATCTTGTAGCTCATAAAAATAATCTACTTTTGTTAGCTCTCGCTCAATGTACTGTACTTTATGGAAATGAAATATATACAACCAAATCTAAATTTCATTGAAGTTAATGTTTCGATTGAACAATAAAAAGTTTTTCCAAAAAGAACTCCTTGATCGTTTCATAATTATCTAGTGATAAATATCAATACAGTAGTTTTAAAGTTACATAATCAAAACAAAGTCAACTAAAAGTGCCCAACATGTCATGTGTAAATTGTTAACATATGCCCCGTATTGTAAGGCGACTCATATGGTTTCAAGGATCCATTCTAGTTAAATAATTCTAAAATTAGATCTTGCTTATCTTGTTAATCCATGTGACCCTTTTGTTAATCAATGTTACCCTTTAAATAATGTTATATTCAGTTTGTGGGTAGTTGCATCAATATCTGGAATTTGATTCTTATGTAATTTTAGCTAACATGCTCCATGTGATGTACCTACTTTCTATAAATTTCTCATAGAGAAGTGTCAATAGATACTACTACACATTTTACCTACTTTTTATAAATGTCACTGAAAGTCATTTTTTGTGACGGCTTCTATTGTATCACTAAAAGCTGTTTTAACTTCGATCTTGTCGTCACTAAACTCAAATTTTGAATTTTCTTAACAGCATGCACTTAATGAATGAAATTTAACATTTTAGCATTGAGAACAATAAGTTCTCAAACCCTTGACGTGTTTATTTATTTATTTTTTTTTTAAAAGGCTGGAAACCGCAATTTGCATTCATGAATCGCCCAGGGTACGTCAATATGGCTATCTTTTTCCAATGCCTTCAATAATCAGAATTGGGAAATCTAAGAAGTCGAAAAATAGTATAGTTAATGATATTATAGATAATCTTTTTATTAACAATCAGCACAAAACCTGAATTTAAGCACTAGATAGAGATGTTGTGCCACTGTCACTAGGTGTCTATGACAGGTTATTGTGATGATAACTAGTATATGATTCTGGTTTTTGCGAATATGTCTTGTGGAACCCTCTACAATCATCTACGCAAATCTGATACTCCTTTAGATTGGTTGCAATGGATGAAGATAGCACGGGTGTTGGACTATACTGACATATATTTGGTCTGTTACAAATACAATTTCGATAATGTCCATCAAGTTTCCCCTTTAGGCACTTATATATGTATAATTCTTTTACCCAAAATGCATTCATTAAAAAGTAAAAAATAAAAAAAAGAATACAGAACTAGCAGGGGATAAACAATGCACTGAGCTTCTGCTTAATTTACTAGATGATTGTGATAAATTAATGTAGAAAAGCATTTTATTTTTATTAGGCATTTTTAGTCAACTCATAGATTGAAAGTATACATGGAAGAATGCAGTTTTTTTTAAATGAATCATTATTTCACCTAACACCTTGCCTTCAAATTAGGTTCCACGATCCCAAATGCACATGTATCACAGATTGACAGTAGAATACTCACATAAACAATACAGATGTCAAATATTAATATGTACAAATAACACACGTAAAATGAAGAACACTATAAAGAATTCTACTGTTATGATGTTATAAAAGTCATAAACTTGTCGGTTCAATAAATAAAAATTAATTTTAGATTGAATTTGGCTTAATTTTGGGACCATTCAACCAGCCAAGTTAAATTTGAAAAAAGAAACTCAAATACAAAGTAATTTGAATAACAACTTGATTACATACTCATTCGATCAAGTAGTAAAAGAAATCGGTGTTTGATTTTAGTATATTGTGACAAAGATTAATCTATATATACTGAATA
The DNA here is from genome assembly GCA_030686995.1 of Artemisia argyi. Lineage (NCBI taxonomy): Eukaryota > Viridiplantae > Streptophyta > Magnoliopsida > Asterales > Asteraceae > Artemisia > Artemisia argyi. The sequence goes on along the minus strand of CM060685.1, from coordinate 218,408,218 downwards.
AGTTTACACGCAATTGTCTTCATTGGATGCATTGAATTGTTAAATGTATAAATATTAATCTTCTTTTATGGTCCTATTATATTAATTTTTTATCGTTGACTATGATTACCATATATTATCATGTTGTAGTTAATTATATAACCATCCCCAGCTCATTCACATTGTTTATGTTTTTCAGTTATCGTAATCGGGTAAGGATCCAGTGAAAAGAAAACTTAATATGAGAAGAATGAGAAATAGTTATAACGTCATATTTGAGATGTATCGACTTGAATTAGATGCATCTCTATTCATTTAAATGCATCACAATTAGTTTCGAAAGTGATTTTGAAGTAAAAACGATACAAAGTAGTACTAGCAACAAATTTGACACGCAGAGGACGAAAAATACACATGATTCTTCTAACTGGATGAAATGCATCTAATATATGTATATGCATATAATTTTTAGCTAGAAAAATATATTATGATGCATCTAAAAGATTATAGATGCATCTAATTCAAATTGATGCATCTGTAATATATAGTTATAGTTATTTCTCATCATTTTTATTTTAAAGATTCTTCTTATTTGATCCTTAGTCTATCGCGATCTCCCCATGATTTATTTAAATGATTTTTCTGATATATGCTTTATATATATATATATATATATATATATATATATATATATATATATATATATATATATATATATATATATATATATATATATATATATATATAGGGAAGGGATCCAATAGGAAGAATAATTAAAATAAGAAGGGTAAGAAGTAATTCTAGCCACACATTTTAATTTGGGAGGGAAAATTTGAATGAAGATGCATCCATTTTTGTAGGTGCATCTAGAATGTGTGGTTGTGGTTTCTTCTTATTCTTCTTATTTTAAGTTTTCTTCTTATTTGATCCTAACTCTATATATATATATATATATATATATATATATATATATATATATATATATATATATATATATATATATATATATATTATTTTAACTTTATAAATATAAAAGATTTTATATTATTTTATTAAAAGATTTTATTGAACAAAACTTGTGTATGCATAATATTAAAAACAACTAGTAGTAAATTACATGCAAATGTTTTTATAACTAGCCGGATATCCGCGCAAAGCGGCGGCAAAAAAAATATAGTTTTATTAAAAATATAGTGAATGAATTGCTAATCCAACTCTCCCACAATTCCATACCCGCTTAGTGACACAACACTCCGAATATATATGTGTTTATTATATGTGTTTATTTGTGTTTTTCGTAACTTTCCCGCAACATTATTATTCCCACATATATAAAGAACCTCACAATTTTTTAACTGTCAAACACTTCCCCCCAAAAGTTATAATTTTGACGAATCAAGTTTTATTGAATCAAATAAAGGTTAAAGTTTTATAAATTTGAATCAAAATAAACACATTAAAAATCTAAAAACTAAAAACTTATAAAAATATATCAAAATAGATGTTGAATTAAAGAACACAAAATTTTAGAAAATATAGTGAAATTAGATCACTAAGAAAATAAATAAATAAATAAATATTTCAATTAAAAATAAAAGTGATTATTTAGTTGAGAAGTGACACATGTCACCCAATAATTATAACTCTTTATTTTAATTTTTGATGGAACCCACACAACTTAAATATTTGGGATAATTTATCAATATCTTTACAATAATTACCTCAATATCCTTGTAAAAATCCAAATAACACAAATATCCTTTGAAATCCTTATAATACTCATGTATATCCAAAATAACAATTTAATATATTTTGATAAATTTTACAATTACCTAAATGATAAACAAATTAGTCAATTACCTTTTTACCCATATATTATAATTACAATACTTCACCGGACTTTCACATGGGCATCTTTTTTTCATGTTCTTACTCTTTCGTTCTTTTTCCTTGAATCCACCCTCTTCTGATGACTTAATCACATCAATTTAATATTGGTTTCAATTGGGTTTTCTATTATATTATTCTCAAACGTTAGTGATATTAACTCTTTGATCTTTTATTGCAATCATGGAGTTACCTGATAATTAATTAAGTGCTTCCAACATATAAAAGAGATTTTCGTATTGTATACGTTGACTTTTCTTCAAGGATTGTGTTTCATTTGGTTTCAATTATCTTACCCTTTTTTATAAACCAAAAATGTTACTCCTTTGATCAATATTTTGTTGGCACGAACAATACTTTGTAACTAAGAAAACCGAACAATAGATTCCAAGGGGAAAAGAAAAATGAGCAGACAAAGAAGAACGTATCAAATTAAGATATAATCTTCCTTTTGATCACGTGAAAGGGAAAAAGGGTAAAATGGTAATTGACTATTTTGTACATCATTTAGGTGATTATAAAATATATTAAAATAGGCAAAATTGTTATTTTGGATATATATGAGTATTTTAAGGATTTTAAAAGATATTGATGTAATTTGAATTTTTATAAGGATATTGATGCAATTATGAAGTTTTGTAAGGATATAGATAAAATTCTCACTAAATATTTTGTATAGTATAGATGACTAAGGATCAAATGAGAAGAAAACTTAAAATGAGAAGGATGAGAAATAATTATAACTACATATTTGAGATGCATCGACTTGAATTAGATGCATCCCTAGTCTTTTAGATGCACCATAATATATTTTCTAGCAAAAAATTATATGTATATACATATATTAGATGCATTTCATCAAGTTAGACGAATCCTATACATTTTTCGTCCTCTGCGGGTCAAATTTGTTGTTAGTAATATTTTGCATCGTTTTCACTTCAAAATCACTTTCGAAACTAATTGAGATGCATCTAAATGAATAGAGATGCATCTAAATCAAGTCGATGCATCTCAAATGTGTGGTTATAATTATTTCTCATCCTTCTCATTTTAAGTTTTCTTCTCACTGGATCCTTACCCTAGTATAGATTACTCTTAAAAGGATGGTGCTTTACTTTACTTGTGTGTTTCATTACTTTCGCTTCATCCGCTCTCTTTAACTTAACCCATCTATTTTACCCTATATCAAATAATCAAAGATTGATGCAAAAAAGTTGGCTAACAAGTAATATTATAGTCTATCTGTCTCATAATTATTGTCACCTGACAATAAATACACATTTTTAGATAAGTGGAATCACTTCACTCTTGATCAACCAATTACTAAACTCTGTTTTAATTAGTTAAAACAAAAAGTGGATAATTATTTTTGGTACATCTCAAAAGGAAATTTTGGACAATAATTTTGAGAATAAGAGAATAACACTATGTCTATAACTATTAATGGCCCAACAGATACTGTACCATTTATGAGTACCAGGTTACTAACAACCGTGTACCAAATTTTTTCACTTGCGACTCTATTATATAAGCAAATCACTTTGTATACGAAGTGAAATTAATACTTAATTTTGAACTATTCCCATAGCATACTAAGTTACCAAGCAGTTTTGTAGAATTGATATAACAATCACCAAATTGCACTTTTATCATATATGCACAGAGAAAATCATCATAAAAGTTTCTAGAAAAAAGATAGGAGCAAAATCAAGATAGTCTAACAACTAAAGTCATGGTTGAAGTTCATGTTTTCACGAAATTGTATCGAAGATCTATAATCTGTGACTATAAGAAATGCACATACGATATGTCATTTTAATTTCACGATCTTCAGGTGCTAAGACTTTGTGTTATGATAATAAGAAAACGTCATACATTTGTCGCTTTAATAAATAAAACATATATTAACTGCTTGAATTTGGCTTTTGGGACCATTCAACCAGCAATGTTGAATTTGGAACTACTCCTATTAAAGAAGTCAAAGTGTGGTAGGTATGAGAAAAAAGAAAAACTCAAATACAAATAATTAGAAACACAACATGATTACTGTTGGAAAAATACCTCGACAACAACCCAAAGCTCGATCGCGGAACGCTAGATCGCGAGTTATACCGAGCACAAGTAGCAAACACGAGAGACTACAAAAGACTGACAAGAATATGCACACGATATACCCTCAACGAACCCTTTATTAATACCTAATAAAGCTTTTACAATTGAGGAAAAAGAATGAATAACTAGCATCCCCTCATCTCTATTTATATAGAGATGAGGAGGTGGAAACCTAGCTTGCCTTGCACTCCAAGCTACCTAATCCTAGTTTATGTCTAACACCTAATCTAATTACAAAGTACACTTAAACCCCTAAACTATGTTTAAGTTACTACTAATATTCTAACAATTTCCACCTTAGGAGTAACACTTAAACATAACCGATACTCAGCATCTTTTCCTCGTGCTGGAACCTCGGACCGGGGACCACCTTGTCGACCAGGCATTGTACTTCAGTAATTTTCCACTAGGAATGGTAATGTGAACGATAGTCGAATCTAACTGTAAGTCCGATTGGCTATCACAATTCTTGCACCCCGTGGATTAGTTGGAGAAAACCATGGAAATCATGGTTACAAAAAAAAAGTAAATCTCAAACAGGTCAAATGGGTGTGAAATATAATATGAAAATTTTATAAGTGACAAAAAGCACAGTTTTGACCCAGCCACCCATATTATCACTTCTATTAGAAAGTACAGAAAGAAACCTTGCAGACTATCATTGATAGCAGAAATAGCGCCTACAGTCTGTATTACAACCATATAACGTCCCATCATTTGGTCTCCGGATAGCGCAATTGACTGCTCCTATTGACTGTGGCATACAATCATTAAATATGCTTTGATAGTTAAGCTTACTATAACAATACCTTTACAATACCTTTGCAACTGGATCAACCTCATCACAACATTGAAATAAAGATTCTTTGTGAGGCTGAAAACAATAATGATACATTTTTCTAATCTGAATAAGTAGAAAAACGGGGATTTTCCCGTAAAATACCAACGTACTTTCACATTTTTGCCCTTTTAGCCATTCTACTTTTTTTTATAGCATTTGACTCATTATAAGATGGCTCTGTAGACTGTTTGGGCATTCAGTAACACGAAAACTCAAAAAGCGACTGTCAAATTTGTTCAACATTATAAAAAAATATGATGGGTTTATATATGTGTGATTTAGATTCATATATAATATTAAATTTTCTGGTTACCAAATGCCCCAAATTGTACAGTAAGTTTTCCTTTTGAGACTCGTTTATATACAAAAAAAAAAAAAAAAAAAAAAAAAAAAAAAAAAAAAAGTAACACTGCACAAACGTGATAGTATGTTGGTTTGATGGAAAAACCCCTAGCACTAGCTCTAGTAATAATAGATCAAAACTCAACCCGAACCCCGCAAAATCTGTAGATGAGTAAGTATCAAGAAAATTCTTTACATTATCCACCAACAAATGTACATAAACTCCATTAAAACCAACTGATCTGAAAGCTTTATTGTATAACAAAGGTGATTTGTTATGTCCAACTGGCTTCCCAATAATACCGAATACTTTTGTGTCAGGTCCTAATTGTCTGAAATTAAACAAATCCAAAAGATCCCTAATTGTAGGCTGTCTGGGGGCCGATACCTTTCCATGTTCAAGGGTGCCAAATGTCAAATATCCACCAAATTTTGGGCAGAGTACTCAAGACATCAGACCTTTTTCATTCATCACCATTGCTATTATTGGAACCTAAATGATTAATTAAGGTACTTAAATAACCACGTAAGCTAACTAAACTGTGAAAAAAATTATATCTAATTTACAAATTTCATTACATGCATGACTTACGCCGCTTACTTGAGAATTAGCAGTAATGTGAAAGACTCGTGCTACATCAGTTATATCTACAGCAGTTGTTGCGAACTTGACAATGTCAGCTCCTGTTGACTGTATTTTGGCAACAAGGTTCCCAAGCTCTTCTATCGAAGGAGTATTTTGATAATTGTAAGAAGAAACTATGAGTTTGCACTTTGTAGGCTTGTCCCCATGGATTAAGTTGTTGAAATCATCAACGGCCTGCATTTGAGTTACGAATAATAGTATAGTACTTTAGACGAGCCTATGTGCACGAATAGACATATTTAATGTCAAGAACAAAGGAACCTTAAGCTCAAGATTGATATGATTAGCTCCTAATTCCATTGCTAATCGAAGAGTAGCCAATCAACTTTGTTCATCTCCATCATACTGACCACCTTCCCATGTTGGTCTAGAAAAAACATAGAATCAGAAACCTTTTCGGGAAAGATAAAGTGTTACGATATCATGTAATATGGACTAGATTAATCAAGAAACCAATAGCCCTGGTTGTCCTAAAGAAAAATATAAATGTCCCTTTCTGTAAGAAGGATTCATAATACTAATATCGACGGAGTTGTCTGATGACAATTCAGCATACAACATCAATACTTCTATGATTACATTGACTTCAGGGGATGTTTGGTAATGCTTATTAAAACTGCTAATGCTTTCATGAAATAAGTAACGAAACCAGATAATCAGATATCGCATTTGTTTAAGTTTTCGGCAATCAACTAATTAGGGATTTAAAACGTCAAATAATCAGAATCGCATATGCTGTTTGAATAGGCCACTCCAAAACTGTTACTTATTGCTGTGTTTAGTACACCATCAAATGAGCCTATAATCATATCCAAACATTTGTTACTGTTGAACTACTGTATCAAAACGCAACAAGGGGTGCTTGGCATTACTAAGTTGAGCAGCTTATGCTCATAACCAGAAGATCAACTTATCCAAAACAAACTTACTATACTTAATCCACTAACACTAACCAGTGCAAACTAAACAATCTGAAACTTCTTACTAAAAAGACCTTATTTCACTCCTAAACTAAGTAGATAAGTATAGTCAAATTAATGCATCTGGTCAAAAAACACAAGAAGCAGATAATCTGTTATAAGAACAATCCAAATTCTGAAACATCCCCATCAAATGTCAGACAATTCAGTATACCCCATCAGAAGAAAACTGCACTCACATCACAAGAGTTCCAACGATAATATAAGCATAAAGCCCTTTTTCATCCGAAAACACTTATCCATTAGCAACTCCTAATTCCCAAACACGCCCCTACATATTATTATACTTGCATATACTTCACATTTCATCCTAAACTTAAACTGATAATTACAAAGAGCTTATTTACCCTAAACTAAGTAGATAAGCATAGTCACATTTCATCATCTACTTAAAAAAAAGGAATACGAAGATAAGCTGTTTACATAAGCAAAAATCCCAGACAATTCAGTATACTAACAAACAGTTTTAACTCAAGAGTCAACAATCCTAATTCCAAACATCAAATATCCACCAAATTTGGGGCAGAGTACTCGAGACATCAGACCTTTTTCAACCATCAGCATTGCTATTATTGGAACCTAAATGATTAACTAAGGTACTTAAATAACCACGTAAGCTAATAAAACCGCGAAAAAAATATATCTACGGCGATTGTTGCAAACTTGACAATAGCTACTGTTGTTGACTGTATTTTGGTTCCCAAGCTCTTCTATTAAAGGAGTATTTTGATAATTGTGGGAAGAAACTATAAGTTTGCACTTTGTAGGCTTAATTATCTCCATGGATTAGAAGGGATTCATAGGACTACAGGGGGTGTTTGGGATTGTAAGAAAATTCTTTTCCATTAAGAAATTGATGAAATTAAAAGATGGGTTTTGTGAAATGATCGGAGATATTACATAAAAATGTGATCTTTTTATGAAATGAAGGTTGATTTTTGTGGGATTGAAAAGTTAGGGTTAGGGTTTTGATTTGGGAGAAAAGTGGAGGGAAATTGAATTGGTTTGGGGATTTGGTGAAATTTTGGGGTTTTTTTAGTGGGAAATTTTGGGGGATTTTGTTTTTTAGGGTAAAGTTCATAAATTAGCAACGAACTTTCCCTACTTTACAGAGTTAGGTAACGAACTTTTTTTATTACCAATTTAGACATTAAAACTCGCTAATATTTTACGATATAGTAAATATGATAACCTGCTACCGGCTCATCAGGTAAAATCAGTTGCCACATAATATATATTTAAATTTTATTCCTACTTGGATATTTACATGTAACAATATTGTACACATCACCCATATTAAACATCTATCCAAACACACCTGCTAAAACTGTCTATCTCTTCAGTATCCCTTCACCAACACCCCACCATACTTTCTTTACACACCCATCTCATCTACTCTACCACCACCAACATCAGCCGACCGCCACCCACGATATGACCACGAGCCAATCGTCGCCATCCCACCACGAGGCGAACGCCACCATCCCACCACTACCCACGAGCGAACCGCCATAGCTGAAACCATTAGCATGGTTTCTGTGGGGTTTTTACATTTTTTTTGTTAGATCTATATATATTTCAAGTTACGAAGGTTTAATTTTATAGATCTATATATTCTATCTATTATTTGAATTTCACCTTAATCCAATGCCGCCCTCGGAATCTTCGATGCTGCAGCCACCAGAGCACGCTGTTGTCGCCGATAGATGCATGGTTTCTTTATTCAAGTTTGGAGTAAATTTTGTTATAACGTTTGTGAGTTATTTGTTACAAATTTATTGTGTATTTGTAGGTTTATAGTAATTTGTAAGTACATGTAAAATTTTCAATTGTGAGATAAATTAATGATAATGATATGGGTTTTAGTTGGTGATAGTTGTGGTTGGTTTAATTGTGATGCTGTCGAAACCGGAACAAAATTTCAATTGTGACTGTTGTTGGTTTGTTATCGTGATTTTGGAATATGTGTTCTTAAGGTTATCATAATGACTTATTTGTTGTTTGCATTTCGGGAAAAATATATTAGTTGTAATCAACTTAAACGAGAATGATGTTTTTCTAGAAAATTGAGCTCGCCGGAAAAAATGGTGGTTGACAGAAAAGATGGTGGTTGCCGGAAAAATGAAATAAATGGACTGGAAAAAAATGATGTGGAAAAAAGTTTAAGATTTAAAAAAAACTAGCGGGGTTGCCCGCGCGTTGCGGCGGGTGTGTTTTGTGTTTTGTATTTTGTCGGTTGTACGGTATAATTAATAATTTTGTTATTTGAAGTATGCATATGTTTACTTGGAAGCATAATTTGTTTATATTTACGGTTTTTTTTTTTTTTTTTTTTTTGGCGTTGCGGTTGAAATTTTTTTTGGTTGTTTGTTTTCTCGGTATGTTTTTTTTTTTTTAAATAAACAAATTTGTATAAGAAATTTTTTGTAAGTGTATTATTTTTTGTATTTTTTTATTTTTATTTTTTGTATTTTTTTTTTAAAACAAATTTTCTTAAAGAAATTTATGTTAAAAAAAAAAAAAAAAAAAAAAAAAAAAAAAAAAAAAAAAAACTGTACCGACCGAGCACTGTAGCGGCGAAAAAAAATGTATTATTTTTTGTATATATATATATATATTTTTCGTTACCTAACTTTATAAAGTATGGAAAATACGTTGCTAATTTATGGATTTTACCATTTTTTTTACTAGTTGTAACTTTGTATGTCTTTGGTTGCATTACCGTAAATAAAAGCTAATACATGGTTGTGTATTTTATAATTTTGTTATAATAGTTGGGTGATTTATATGATCAAAACTGAAAAATTAAGTGGCCTCAAATTACATTATCCCCTTGTTTTACAATCAACATGACAATATTATTCGGTAGAATGAATTTATTAGTATCTAACAATGGTATGTTAGAATTAGCATTATGATATGTTTTAAAAGTTGTGATGTCAAGAAAAAGAAAGTATCTTACCACAAATGAATAATAATAATAATAATAATAATAATAATAATTTATTGCATTGTTCACAAATACAATTATGACTCATTTTTTTACGAAAGTGTGTTTTGTAAAACTATTCTTTTAAGTCTCAGTGGTTTTTTATATTACAACATTTTCTTGATTGCATCCAAAAGTTGACTATACATACTCATTATTTGCTTAATGAGATTAAGTTTCTTAAGATCTCCATGAGATTTATGGAGTACATAAAGATAGAAAGTCAATGATTGTATGTAAGAGATTTTCCGGGGTAATCAAATTACTATAACAATATTGACACACGTTACGCAAGAGTCGCATCAGAACTTTCGAGCAAAGCGTCTTCGAGCAACTTGCAGAACTCATGGTACCATATTTATGTTTTTAGGTGTGTTTTGCTCTAATCATCAACCTAACAATCCACATACAAAAAAGTTGAGATAAATTCAACATTTTTTTTATTTGGCATCTTAAGTTGTGAGTTTCATATTGCATTTTTTTTTATTTGACCTCAAAACTGTGTTTTATTAATTAAACTTAAAGATCCGTCAAATCGACGGGTATTTTTAAAAAGTTGTGTCTACGCAATAAGAATAGTTGATAGAAAAAAACCCGTGAGAAACCGATAACATAAAAATGAAACATCTCATTTGCACGTCACGATGGACTAATAATGCACAAAATTCCAAGCATTCGTAGAAAATTGTAAAGTAAAAAAGTATTGCGTATATAATTGGTGTCCAATCCATGGTAGAGGAAACATAAATGTAAGATGCATGATGTCCTAAATCGTCCATGGCATAGAAAGTTCTAAAGACGAAAAAACCTATGGAAAAAATCTCAAATGATGACTCGCGTTATAACATTATACTTTAGAGCAATCAAATTCCCAATGTAGTTGGAAAAAAAACATTGCTATATTGGCATTTTTTTTTTTCTTTCCAAATGTGGATATTTTCTCAAACATGTTTAAGAGGTAGTCAACCTAAAGACTAAAAAAAAAATAATAATAAATCAAATGATGCCTCGCGCTATAACATTATTCTTTCGAGTAGTCAAATTCTCGATCAATATAGTCGAACAAAAACTTTGATATGGTTTATAGCTCAACGACCTATAAACTTAGTTAACTATGTAGCTTAGTGACCCGTAAACTTCTTAGTCCAAATATCTAGCTTAAAACTATTAGGCAATATTATATTTGACATAGATAGCTATGTTGAGCCGCCTCCTCCCTACGCCACCCGTCAAACTCTAATCACAAAAACACATCATTAAAAAAAAAAAAAAAAAAAGTCCCTTTGTTAATTGAGGGACACATCATTCGTTAGTATTCTGAGCCGACATATATATTTGAAGACTATTTGATCAGAAGGAGCCCCATCATCCGATTACTGGCGAGCGTGCATCATAAATAAACAAAGGAAGAAAACACCTCAATTTATGAAGCTGCTTGACATAATGAACACGATGTTCACTAAAGTGATGTTCGGCTAAACATTGATTTGTTCACGATGTTCGGTATTGATTTGTTTTTAATACTAAAAATTTGTTTTTTGTTTTTTGTTTAAATTAAAAAAAAAAATGATGTTTTTATTTTTGGTTTAAAGATACTTTGGTTTATCCAGTTTGATATGAATACTTTAGTTTATCCGATTTATTGTTTGTTTGTTAGTCGATTATTCGTACGGCTTTGTTACCAGCCGACTAAAGTTGACCGTTAGTACCAGTCCCTAAAGTCGACCGTTGGTACGGTTTTGTTACCGGTCGACTTATCCGACCGTTGGTACGGTTTTGTTACGAATCGACTAAAATTATATTTTTATTATGATAATTTATTTATTTATTTTTTGGTTTTTTTTTTCTTTTTTAGTTACTACTACAGTCTGAGCTTTCGTGATTTCGCCGCTCAAACTGCAAGAAAGTATTAGGCAATATTATGTTTGGCCCAAACGGTCATTAGGGTTTCTATGTATTATAAATATCGATCAATAAAGTACAACACCTCATCGGGTTTACAATGTCTAACAAAAACCTGTATCTAGCTCGTTCTTAAGGGGTTATTAAGTGTTTTTCTTTACACAAAAAAAAAAAAAAAAAAAAAAAAAAAAAAAAAAAAAAAAATTGTTTCAATTCCTGAAAAGATAATTGCTAAATTACACTAATAACTCCATCAAATTAATTTGGGAGGTGATAAATACACGAATTGATTTACTTGGGACACAAAAAATTTGAGCGAAAAGACACTAATACCCTCTATCCTTTATCCATTTTTTTCACCATTTCTTTATTCTCAGTTTACTGCTATTGTTTAAATATTCGATAATCACTAATCTAAATACATGATTTCGATTCTTATTTTGTTTTTTGATAACCAATCTCGGTGTTTTGTTTTATTCGTAAATTTTCAATAAACACAATCAAAACCTAAAAACTAACTTGTAACATATTTACTTAGAAGACCAAAAACGGCGAACAAGTTAGCATAACCAAGATGATTCTTCGGCAGCTTCCCATATGTGAGACCAAAATTTTGAAAAAAGCATGAGGACGCCTTCATCCTCTGTCAAGGTCAAAAAGCTCTTGACGGATATTAAATTACATGATCGATGAAAACTTGACACCACTTGCATTATGCAACGAAAAAGGAGGACCTCATTGATCGTGTTATTATACAAAGCTTTAGTTGTGGGTCACTAGTTTCGGGAACTACTTATGATCGAAAAACAGTTAGAACCTCGACCTCATTCGATGCTTCTAGGAAAATTCCGATGAGACAAACAAACACATAAATGAACCCCAGTACAAATATGCGTTTCCATCACTGTGATGCCGGCGTAAGACGCTTATCAACATCCTTAGAATTGAGTAACAACCAGGAACTGAGGCAATGATGTTTATGGAAGTGGTGGGGAATGGCTATAACTTGAGATAATATAAGCAGGCGGAAAAGAAAATAGTAAAAAGGTTTTGAGGACAGTAATGTCTTCTTACTAAAAAATTTCGTATCCTTAGTAAAGTCATCCGTGAATATATCACTTTCCAATTAAATTAGACTGGACTTTTTTATGACTAAACATATAAGGAAAAGTGAGTACTCCGTATAATAAGTGTATTGTATCCATTTCAACTATACCTTAGTATTTAATAATTCGATTTCTAGATAAAATTCTAGATAAAATTTTGACCACAGAGTAATTTATGATATCACAACAACTTATTGTAGAATAAGTTAAAAATCCAAATATAGGAGTAGTTGTTAATGTACCTTATATCTGTCGGGATCAACCCTAGATTTTGCCATATCAATTTTTATTTTTTTATTTTTTTTAATTAAAATGTACGAATGTATCACCTTTAATAACATTTACATGTTTTACAGTGTCAAATTACATTATAAATACAGAAAATGCGTGAATAGGCATAATATTGACTCCACGAATATTGTGTAGGTTACAATATTTTTGTAACAATTCGCAATTTCAGGTTAATTACCATTCCCGGAAAATTTCACTATTCACTTTTACTATTCATTTTTCCCGAAACTTTCCCGAAAGTTGATTTTTATTTGATATTCTCGAGTGATAAATCATTTCCATGGCAAATTAAATGTTTGACATTCGACAGATCATTTTCGTGAAAGTTATTAAGGAATTACACGTTTTAGGGTAAAACGTCATTCAGAAATTCTACGTACAACGAAACTCGACCGCGTTAAGTGACCCCGCATCAGAAAAATGTTTGACACACTCATGATTTATTTGAGAATTAATCGTGACTGAGAAAAACATGACCAAAGACTTCCCGGCAGGTCACCCAAGCCAGTACTATTCTCACATGAGCACGCTTAACCGTATGGGCGATTAACCGTTAGACCACAAAACGCGTTTCTAACACGATTTGAGTTTTCAACTTATTAGAAAAAGTCAACATATTTTTCCCTCCTCCATAGACCAAAAATCATCCCTTGATGTTATAAGTCATTTCGTGATTTTTAGGCTTACGGTTTGATGTCTAAAAGACATTTAATACCAACCGACACTAGACTGAGCCCAGTCTAGACATTATAAGTCATTTTAAATCATTTATAACCTATTTCTCAATTTTACGCAATATTCGTACGTTTTACGTATAACGCGTTTTAGACCCGTGTTTCCAGTTTTTAGCAGGGTTTTACCACCCAAATGGAACCTACCACTCATTTTATATTTTATTATGGGACATATGGACATGTCTAACAATACTTTAAAGTTTCATAATTTTACGACACCCGGTTTTACGTTTTGAGGCCTAACCATTTACGGTTGGCAATTCCCGGAGTCAAAACTAATCAAATATCTAGATTTTTATCATCCAAGGCACACCTCACCCCCCTTATCCATGTTGAACCGCCAATAGGGGGGGGAGTCACCATGGTGTGGCTTGATCTTGACCATTGATCTCTAGAATCATTACAAGTGTCTTAACTAACCATGGTTAAACTCTAACCCAATATATGGTTAACTATTTTTTCTACCCTATAAATACCAAGCTAAACACATGTAATTCCTTGCACCACACCTTCTTATAACCTTCAAGTCCTAAAACCTAAGGCACTTTTCTTATATTTTGTAAGAAAGTTAACTAGTTTTTGAAAGAAAACTAGTGTTTGATCTTCAATCTTGGAAATTTTCTAAGAAAAGTTGTTATAACTTTAAAGTCTCCAAAAAGACGTCGTTATAATCTTCAAATAGCTTTGGACTTCAAGAAGGCGTCGTTATAATCTTCAAATAACCTCGGTTTATCATAGATTGCAAAGGGTGAAGCTAAAGTCTATCAATGTCCTATCCTTACATGTTAACTTCCTTTCATCTTTGAAAGCCAAAAGTTGTAAGCCAAACCCTAACATGCTTCTTGTTAAATAATCATGTTCATGTTATTTACATATTATTCATGCTATATTATGTCTTGTATTCATGTCCATGATGTATAAAAGTGAGTAAAACAAGTATTGATACATATATGTAACTTATGTTATTCAAACAAGTAAACTAGTGACTTTCTTGGAAAACCACGACCAAAATGGTAAAATTATGATGTTGGATCATTACATATTACATTAGAGGACTTAACAAGGAAACCATAGCAATTTGAACCACCTAAAACGAGTATACGAGTCAAAAGTTACGCCCATTTGAAGTTACCAAAGATTTCCGGCAAAACTGCCTAAACCTTACTGAATCGCATTCTGACTTTTTGAAAGTCCCACTTCTGGTCCGATTCATCAAAAAGTTAAAACACGAAAGTTGTCCGGAACGACGTTTTCGTTCAGGAACAAAGAAGCTCGAGCCCTGAAAACGCTTTCCGAGTGATAAATTTCTTCAAATTCTAAACAGCCCATTTTTAGACAAAGTCATTACATATAGGTTATGGTTTATGAAAACCAAAGGGGTCTTATGACCTATAATCAAGACCACCACCATGGATAGAGCCAAGGTTGTGTCTCATGACCTTGAAACAAGGACTAAGGGTCATGGCTAGGCCATGACAAAATGACCATAACAACTTACATAGGCGTAAACATGAAACAATGAATTAGGCGATAACATGAACAAGCAATTTGGATCTACTTCACTTAAAAGGAAACCATGAGATATTACCAAGAGAAAATGGTCATTCAAGACTTATGAAACTATCCCTAATAACAATCTTCATGTACAAATAAACTTTCCTAAGTTTATTCAAATATCGGACATGTAACCTTTCGGATCAAAACTTATATCTATATATTTCATCAACTACTACAATAGTAGGGAGCCTCATGTGAGGAGTTCATTAAGTAAGCCGTCGAGATGAGTTGTGGATTTACGAGTTAAAGTGTCCTGGCTCCTCGAACGCTTACTAACATGACTTCTGAATTATGTCGGCCCGAACGGTAGTAAACGATATACAAAACATACATGTTTCATGAATCTTTTCTTTCAAAGACTTACATTATACATCATACCACATCATGGACTAAATGCAAGATATATATATATATATATAGGCACTACTTCATATTCTTTACTCCGATCCTAAGTCGCAACATTCGATTATAGGTTGCTCGTAGAAACCTTCATGATTCAACCGTTACATTCATTACTTGCTATCTTACTTAAGGTGAGTTCATAGCCCCACTTTACATTACTTCAATGTTTTACAAACCCTTGGGGGGAATACATGCTATTATTTTTCTACTCGAACACAATGCTTTCTACTGTATGCTATTCGACTATGTTTTATTATCACTAAGTAACATCCTTGCCAAACCAAGATCCCTTATTATGAACCATTTAATCACTTGCGAGGGTTACTTGCAAGTGAGCGCGAATATTGTGAATAGGCCTATTGGGATTGACGAATCCCATTTGTTTTGACTAAGTTCAAACAAATGCATTAATATTTGAGACATTAGGTATGACGGCAAAGTACCTACCGGGATAAATCTGCCGATCGATATTGGTACACGTTAACGTTTTGGTGTCATAAGCTTAGTGTATAATACATTTTATGGGCGTATAATAACGTAGCCTGCCTGTTTTGTTTTCCAAACATTGGTGTGAGTCTATAGCACACACTACCAACATATTGTGTTCAAACGATTTAACTACAAACACTACGATTATTGTGTTCAACGATTTACTACCAACACATTGTGTTCAAACATTAAACAAACTCTATGAATATCACTCAACCTTTGTGTTGACCTCTCAAGCATGTATTTCAGGTTCATGACGATCAAGGATGGCACGGAAGGGCACGGATACTCAAGAGGGCTATAAATTTTGTTATCATTCAAAAACACATTTATTATACATTGTAAACATAGAACCATTTGGGACCTCATTTTGTAATCTCTGATATTTATACAAATTTGAATGATAAACCTTTTAAAACGACTCAATTGGAGTTCGTTTTCTATTATTGTGACTATTGTGCCGTCGAGTAACACCCAGTTCGAATTCCGCTGCAACCATGAATTGGGGGTTTTACAATTTTTATAGGAAATGATTGTGTAAGTTATATTATCTAAAATTTGAGGGTCGACTTTAACTTTAAGTATACGTGCGTGATAACGGTGATTGACATCAGTTATGATTTTACACAAAATCAAAATAGGTTTTTTTTTTTTCATTTTTTTTTCAAACAAACTAACACACCAAACCTTGTGCGTGGATACTTCTTCTCTCCTACATGAACACTTTTGAGATTTCAAAATTAGAGGATATATCAAAATTATTATTAAAGGCCCATTCATTTTACTTCAAATTGTAATGGACAATTTATTTTAGAGAAAATACCTAAAGTGCGTCAACTTTTTGGCTTTGGTCCACAACAATGTTAGGAAAATCACCATTCCCAATCTGGTCATGTGCTACTGCGCGATCGTGCTACCCCACCCGTTGTGCGACATGTGTCCCGACCAAAAATACATTTTAACTGTCTCTCTAATCATTTGTTGGGCCACTTGTCTTTTGTCTTATCCGAACCAGATGTGTGACCAGTTGCTGCTCGACCAGAGGCGCGAATCCTTCTTGGATTGTCTTAGGAAGGAACACCAAATCTATCTTAGATTTTGTAATTTTTTTTTCAAACACAAAAGTAACACATACTGAATCTGATATGAGTTTAATTTCTTTGATTTGTCGTGATACCCATGGTACCGTTTCCCTTAGTGATTAGATCCCTTTGTTTATGTTTTTTAAGATTTTTAATGATTGTGAATTGTTTGAGTTGCTCTTCAAATGTGTTTAGTACTTTGTTTAATTTGTTTAGTAACTTGATTTGAAAAGCATTTAATGAAAACACTTGAAACTAACCCAATTATCGGGCATGTCATGAAGCTAATTACGTATAAATGTAGATATATTGTCCATACACGTAAAGAGATGGAATATAAAAATAGTAGGCATTGTTCATTATTCATTGAAGTATGTGGGCAGTCACGTGATATCTAGTACGGTACATTTTTTTTTTTTTTTTTTTTTTAAAGAGAAATGTTATATTCACATAAAGTTTAAAAAGAAATTTCATACATACATGTGTCATGTAGCAAATGATGTCCAACTCAGTTGGATTGATGCATCCGGTTATAGTCTCCATGTGTGGGAGGTCACGAGTTCGATTCCTGCAATTCCCCATGTGGGGGATTTTCCCTGAATTGGCAGCCGGGTTCGAATCCCAGCGCGATGCCTTGAAGCCCCTTAATGGGATTCGAATCCCGGCGCGATGCCTTGAAGCCCCTTAATGGCTAGGCTGGGGGTGGTTATTCTCTTCGTGAGATGATTCGAACCCGGGTTGAGAGACTTGGTGCCTTGGTGGCACGTAAGATACTTCGATGCACCAAACTGCCGTTCAAAAAAAAAATGTGTCATGTAAATATTGTCGATGAGACGAATGAAAGATAAAAGATTATAAAATTATTTGTTTAAATATCTTGACATGTCATTTTGTGAATATTTTTTTGTAATTTTTTTTAAGGATATACCATATATCTCTCTTATAAAAATGGGTTCTAGGAAGCACAACAGTTCATAATCATGTTTATTTATTGGATTAAGTACGTCACGTGTTGGTCGGTATTTTTTTTTTTTTTTTTTTTTTTTTTTTTTTTTTTTAAGAAAGAAAAGAAAAAGAAAGGGTTTTGGGAAGAACAACTTTTATTTATGCATTTTCCGTTCACTTTGTCGTCTACTTGATATTCGTATTTAATAAACACAAAGACACCTTTATAATTGGTCTAAGAGGGTGTTTCTTTTTTCTAAATGGAGAGGATATATGTGGGTCCCATATCTAATTTAACCTCTATATGGGGAGGATGTCCATTTTATTGACTTATGGATATAGATGATATAAAGAAAATATGTGAGCCCAAACATAAAAGAAATATTAATATATATATATCTTCTTTCCCTATTTAGAAAAAAGAAACTTCCTCTAAGTGTGGTTTAGAGATGCACATTTAATTACTTTTATATCAAGGTTTCATTGGAGGGCCATATAATAATCTACTAATGCCATTTTTGTTTACCATTTTTTACAAGTGCATTAAAAAAAAAAAAAAAAAAAAAAAAAAAAAAAAAAAAAAAGTTTTTTTACCAACTAAATTGCATAAATAAGAAACGACACTAACCGTAATTCATTGAGCCAAGAGAGGATTCTCAGCAAGAAAAGGTCCATTCCTATTAATGGTCTGCCTGTAAATTCGTCATGTGAAAGAAACACTAAGACCCTTTTGTAGGCGGGAAAATGGCAGGAAAATGCATCATACTTGTCACTTTTTGTCATTGTATGTAGCGTCATTTTTTTTGAATTTGGCACTAACCTTTTTGAATCGTGTCATTGTGTGTACCCATCTTTTTAAATCGTGCTATTGTGTGTACTTTGTGACCATTTTACCCCTACTTTTTTCAAATTTTTTAGGGGTAAAATGGTCATTTCATGGCTGAAAAAGTCGCAAAGTACATACAATGACACGATTTAAAAAAGTTAGTGCCAAATTAAAAAAAAAAAAAAAAAAAAAAAAAAAAAAAAAAAAAAAAACGCTACATACAATGACAAAAAGTGAAAAGTATGATGTCTTTTCCTGCCATTTTCCCTTTTGTAGGCAATGGCTCTAATAATAGTCACGTATGTTAATTTCTAGTTAGGCTTCATGTGACTCACTAATCATGCGTTAAATTTATTTATTTTCTTATTCAACCTAAACCTTTAACTTTTTTTTACTCGGCACATGGTTACCGAGTCATTCTTAGGTCTCACAAACAGTATCAACAATAAAATCTTTGCAGGGGGATGATAAAGACATTGTGCAGGCAAATATCATTCGTTTTGTTGAGGACAGATCTCTTTATAACAATGGCAAGTATTTATTTATTTATTTCCTGATGATACGTATCTGACTATCCGAGGAATACATTGGGTCGTTAACGTTGTATGGATGTAAGCAAAGATGACTCACATGGTTTCATTTTTCAATATGTACCTGTTTGATCCATTTGAAAATATCATAACCCGTATTGACCCGTTCGTAAGTTATTAAGTGAAAATACCACCACATCCCGTGGGAACCAACAAAGTAATTTATATTAGTAAAGCTGAGTTATTTTTAGTCGAACCAGTTGCTAGATGACTTTCTTGATCTTGCCAAAGACAACACACCAACAAGGATCTTGAGACCCGGTGCTTGTCTTGTAAGATCTATAATCTTGTTGATCTTTAATTGTTGGTTATTGTATTCTTATTACACATTAAAACATGTTCTTGCAAGCTGAAAATGATGCAAACGCTTATATGATTTCTTTTGGATTTCTTCGTAAATGATATGAACAATTTACTTGTTATTTTGTTGTTTAACCTTGATTAATCCTAGAATTCTATTTAGTCTACTATATTCTTGAACTACCGCTAAAATGAAAGTAGGAAATGATTATAACTACTTTGAGCCTCCATTTCAATAATATCACTTGCATGAGGTTCATTATGTATCTCAATGTTCTTGGTGATAAGTTCATTTCTTTATTTACTTATTGTATCTTTGGATACAGGATTATGGAGTTGATGAAATGGAGAAACAAATGTAAGGAATAACATAAGTGAGCATTATTCCACTCGTCAATGTTTTTTTAGGGTCTTTCCGTATTTATTTTTGTAGCCTAATTGTTGTGACTAGATTTTTAAGGGTTCTTTAGTATTTTTAGTGTAATTATGATGTCAAGAATACATAACGTTAATAGTGTAACTATCCATATCCTTTTATGTTATCAGATTGATGATTTGAATTCTTAAATACTTCAATAGCACTTTGATAAAAGTAGGAAATCAATTAACACTCGAATGACTCAAAATTTAAAGTCTTAAAAAGAGTATTAATGTGATCTATATACATCATAACTTTAAGAAAACACTCAATCATGTCATATCCAAAAATCCGATTATTTATTTATTACTACACAAGAATATTAGTCTACTATTATTTACAAATAATAAAATAAAAGTAGCCCGTTCATCGATCAGATCATGCAATGAGTCCATACACATAAAATCTCTTAAAGACCGAATAAAATCTCTTATACTATTTATGTATAGATGTAGATATGTTGTCCATACACATAAAAAAAACAGAATATAAAAATAGTAGGCATAGTTTATATGTTATAAACTTGTTTATTCATTGGAATATGTGGATTGTCACGTGATGGCTGGTGTGATACAATTTGTTTATTCATTTGGTTATGGAGAGCACAAAATTTTTGTAATTATGCATTTTCCGTCAACTTTGTCGGCCAAAAAGTCTGATATTGGAATTTAATAAACACAAAGACTCCCTCATGACTGGTCAAGTGTGGTTTAGAGATCCACGTTTAATTACTTTTATAATAACGCTTCATTGGAGGGCCATATAATATATTTATAGTCACAACATCTTCTTTCTACTCTTTGTTTTATTTGTTAATCCGAATATCTTTGCATCTTTTTTTTTTTTTTTTTTTTTTTTTTTTTTTAACCCAAATTGTCTCTTAATAAAACAGAAAAAATACATAACTGCAAAATTTTCATTATATACTGAGCAACCGTCACGTAAAATATTAAAAAGACAGCTTTTGATCATGATAACATGGTAATGCATCATTAAGATAAAATCACCTTCCACCACTTTCATTTACTCACAATGTGCCTTTAAATATATATATATATATATATGATAAGAAACCAGTTTTTTTACCAACTAAATTTATCAATATTACATTCATAGGGCTTAGTGGGTCAAACTTTCTTGCTTTAATTGTTTCACACCCGATCCGTCCCAGCCCATATAGATAGTTGGTATCTTCTCACCCGACTCGGACTATTCACGTTATCTCACAAGTCTCCCCTATCTTTGAGATCCGGCCGGTGCACCTCCAGTCACTAAACCCGCCGCCGATTGAAGCATGCCCGATCCGACCCAATGGTTACTACAGTGCTCTGTGAGGGGGGCTACAGTGAAGCAATTTTTTAAAGCGTTTTGTGGCTGTGTTCTCGCCATATGTTAGGATCTACAGTATCCTCAATATTTTTAGCCACATCTTTATTTGCGTTAGGTGATAAGATCGGTTCTGGATTCTTCATCTCATCCCAAAAATTTGAGCGTTTCTGGTCGCTAGGTTATTTCTTCATCCAAAAAGGCTATACACAAATTCCAATTTAGGTCTGAATTTTTCCTTTTTTTATGTGTGTTCCTTTTCTGCTATTGTTAACTTTTTATGTTAGCTTTGGGTTGCCACTTCATTCAATTGTTATGATTGTTGTTATGTTGCACCATTCAAGTTGATTAGCTTTAAATGCCACTAATTTAATTAGGTTTTTGTTGTTGTGTTGCAACATTCAAGTTGATTAGGTTTTAGATGCCACTGATTTAATTAGGTTCTTTTTAGTTATTTACATGGTACGGCCAAGTTAACAACATATTTGTTTTGTTGCTTGAATTAAAATTGATTGCTTAGGTGAATTTAATGTCATGAGTTATGCATTTTTTGGGGTATCACAGATTCTACCTTTTGTTGTTTACTTTTTTTTTACTCTCTTTTTGCAAATTAACATTTGAAATGTATTTGTTAATCATGATAACTAATTCTAGACTGTTAGTCATACTTTGTGATGATAAATACTTGAATTAATGAAAACATTTTTATCGTAGGAAAAAGGCTGGTGGGCGCTAACTATATCTGAAGCCCAGGATTTGGGTGCTTCATATTATTCCACTTGAGGTAAAATTTACATTTTTTTTTATATTGCGCCAATATATTGTCTTTTTTATTATAATTAGTTTCATTGATGTGATTTAGATTTGAGATGGGTGTTAGTTAACTTCTTTATTTTGTTAAAATGTATCGTCTTGCAGTAAACCAAAAAAAAAAAAAAAAAAAAAAAAAAAAAAAAAAAAAAAAAAAAGTGGATAGATTATTTGGAAACGTTGCCAACTTATTGGAAGTTTTTTTTATATAAAGTGTCGCCGATGTGCTAGGATCTTCATGGCTCTTTGAATTAGCTCAATTGTTGGCTTGCGAACTTAATGTACCTTAGAAAAGTTTATAACCTCCCATCAGGCCTTTTTTATCCACTCATCTTTTGGTTCAGGAGTTGTCACACATCGCTCTTCAAAATACACGTCTTCAAGAACCTGAATGTCTCTATCTTTGCTAACTTACCAAAGAAGACCGAGATCAGAGAACTATCCTGGAGCAGGTTGCTCACGTAAGTGCTGCTTTATCTTTGCTAACTTTTGCTTTTCAACAAAAAGTTAACTATTCAGTCTTAAAACATGTATATGTTATGTGTTATGTCTGGCACTAAAAGGTTGATCATGTAGGTGCTCCTGTTGAGGATGATGTTCCAATGGGAGGAACAGTTGCGGTCTAAGGCAGAAAAGCTTACTGATGTGAACAATTTTGGGGAAGTAGTAGGTGTCTATTGGCCGAATGGTGATATAGTTTTTACTACACGTGCAAACACTGGCACGACTGCAACGCCTGGTAAGTCATCTCTGGATATGCGTTTTCTTTTTGCTCAGTTATTTGTTACCCACCTTTTAGATTTACTCATATATCAACACTATACATTTTTACAGGTCCTCCTTCATAATATAGATACTTTGGCCGTTGTGACCAAATATGTTCCCATTGTCGTGCTCTTTTTTTGTTTCAAGAAAGGCTTGCGATTTCGTCAACTAAAGCTGCTCCACAGTATCATCGGTGTTGTCTTGGAGGCCGTGCCGTACTACATGTGCCCATGGAATACCCACCATACATACAACAACTCTTTGCGACAAGACATTTTATGGAGAATATCAATTCGTACTGTTAAATCTGACCCGTTGGCCAATATCAACCCATGAAGGTCATCCCTTTTTTTTCCCATGATCTTATTTATTGCCTTTTTACTTATTAATAGAAATATGTGTTTTCTGTTTTCAGTCAAGCGAAGGGTTTCTTGCACACTGCTTTATCAAAACTGTTGTGGAGTTTTTAATTGCATTGGTATGTGAAACGCTGAATTTCTAGATCTCATTGTTATCTTTAATTGAGTTAATGTAAGAACTTTAAGTAACAGTTAATAAATTGCGTGCGCTGCGCAGGAAGCTGCGAGGGCCAAGTCTGTTGTAGAGAAGGCTGACCGAGGCAAGCAGAGTACTATCATCATAGCACAGGTAGGACTATTACAATTTGGTCCTTCATTTTTACAAATGATAAGTTTAGCCCCGTACCCCAGTCTTCGTTGCGGTTTTGTTGTAGGCGTGCTTAATTGTGAGGCATGTAAATGTGCAATATCCACACAAAAGTTGACAGCATTGACAGTAACAGAAATCCCAACCACTGAGCCTGGTCAACTTTTTAAAACTGATTTTGAGGGTGTTTGGGATCGAATAGTTTATAAATGCTTACTGGCTTATTTTGTTAGGAAATAAGCTATAATGTTAGCACCCCAATAAAACTGATCATATCATAATTCTGATTACATAATCTGTTTTAGAATTCTGGCCTTGAATTATAAATGGTCAGCGCCTGTATTTGATAGTAACTATTTGGTGCAATTACAGGCGAACGTTAGTGCTCTACGAGTTAAGCGCAGACGCGAGGGATGATCATGCACACATTTCTGTAGGCATGCCAACCAAGTAGTTCATGTCCACATTGGTACTCATGCAAGTCAACTTCCACCTGAATTCTTGCATTCGTTTGTTGCTAAGAAGTTGGTCATCGACTTTGAATGTCAGGGTTTAGTTAAGTTCTTTTGTAATCAAATGTAAACTCATCTGAAAAACACAATACCAAACACCCCTTTCCTATGTTGCATCCGTTTGCAGCAAACATTATATGACAATGTAAACTCAGTTGGTTTAGTTAAGTTCTTTTGTAATCAAATGCAAACACAGAAAATATATTGCTTCAACTTCGGACCTCTTTTTTTGGCCAGACTACGATATGGAAACACCCCGCGGCAACGCGCGGGCTATCATCCTAGTTACATAAACAAGTAACCTATCATTCGTCATATATATATATATATATATATATATATATATATATATATATATATATATATATATATATATATATATATATATATATATATATATATATATATATATATATATATGATAAGAAACCAGTTTTTTTACCAACTAAATTACATAAACAAGTAACCTATCATTCGTCAAATAAAGCTGCATAATACAATATGAACATGACATAATACTGAGTTTACCCATAGGCGCTGAGATCAACAATAACAAGCTTTTTTTTTTTTTTTTTTTTTCTCTCTTCATATTGATGTTTGCTGTTTTATTTATTTATTACGTATTCAAAACTTGGAATATATTTCAATAAAAAGGAAGTTTCCTATACGCCGTGGACAATTTGTTTAATGTTAACGGTCAAAAGTCTAGAGCCTACTAAAAAAATACTTGCAAAAATTAACCAGAACTCCATCCATTAAAGATAACTCACACATTTATATACAAACACAAACCGAACTTTTTAAGTATATCACCCAAACACTCTTCGCTTCTTTTTGTAACAACACATACACCCTTTTTTGTTCAGATAAACAAACAGATACATACATGATGTCTTCACTCAATCACGACGACCTTGCTCACCTAAGAATCCCCCTTAAAGATGTACTATCGGCCACCAACAACTTCGCTGAAAAAAATGACATCGGCCTAAAACCTGGAAACCGTTACATGGGACAGCTTTTGTGGTCGGGTGAGTTGATTAAAATCTGTGCTCGAAGGTTAAATAAAGAATCTGAAACCGTTACAAGGGACAGCTTTTGGATGGAGATTTCAATGCTTTCTAGTCTCAAGCATAAAAATGTGGTTTCTCTTGTTGGGTTTTGTGAGGATAATGATGAGAAGATCATCATTACCAGGTATGAGACCAGGGGGAGTCTCGTCAACTATCTAAGTGACCCGATGTTGACATGGGTGAAAAGATTGGAGATATGTGCCGGCCTTGCGCATACATTGAGCTACATTCATTATGACGAGCATCGCGGTTTTAGCGTTATACATCGAAACATCGACAGTGAGACAGTTATATTAAGCGATAACTGGGAACCCAAGTTATCTGAGTTTAGACTTTCCATGAAGATTGAAGCATCTGGGAGGCATGATTCATTCCATGTTGATAAAGTTTGGGATAGGGAGGGGTATACAGACCCAACATATATGGAGACTAAAAGGGTGAGCCACAAGTCAGATATTTACTCCTTTGGGATAGTAATGTTTGAACTACTGTGTGGTAGGAAAGCAGTAATCAATGACGACAAAGATAATAAGTACTTGGCTTCGGTGGCCATTTCCCATTATCGGGAGAAGAAACTCGATGAAATAATTGATTGGGAGTTATGGAATCAAATGGACTCTCAATCATTCAACATTTTCGCAGAAATAGCATATGCGTGTTTGCATGAAGAACGATCGCAACGCCCAGATATAGATGAGATTGTCCCAAGACTTGTGAAAGCGTTGGAACTCGCACGTGAAAACATGCCTGTAAGACCTCTTCTTTTATACACCTTCACTACATCAGTTTGCACGTTAACTAGATAGACCCCATAAACCTGATAATAGATAATTAATAGCCACTTGATATGATGTCTTCCATTGCTGGACCTCACTGTATATGACTTCCCAGTATATGCAATCCTAACATAAAACGCAAGTTCATATATCTGCTCTTTTTACTTACATGCATGTAGTATAAGGTTAATAAGTTTATATTTTATCAACACTTAGTCACATACTGATCAATAAATAAATGATAGCGAGTATTTTACATATATTCAAGTGTTGTAATCATTTTTGACACATGAAGTATGTGATAAAAACTGTTTACATATATTTGTGGGTTATTAAAGTACTTGAAATTCACATTATTCGATCCGCCACCTATACCAAGCTTTTAATTTATTAAATTAACAATGAATTATATAAAAAACGGCTTAGCAACTCGCTTAAAGCACAAAAAACGCAGGTCATCAGGTGTCGTGATTTGAAATTCGGTTGAAAGCTTTAAGCAACCTTGATAAAAACAAATTTGCCACTCGGCCACTAGCACCTTATTGTTTGTTTTTACACTTAAGGACAAAACAATAAAGGTAAGACTTTTTAGTACAGTAATTGCTTAGCTATTTTTCATCTATTGCTTACAAAGGCTCAACTAAAGAATCTGATGGGTTAATGGATTGTTCTATTTTTTCGATTGCTAAATCCAATGTTTTCCTATTATTATTTTTTTGTACCAATATAGCTGTACATACTTGATGTATTGACCACATTGTACTTAAATCATATGCGCAAAGGCAATCAACAATTTCTTTAAAGGCATGAGTGAATTCAAGATATTGTTGTCTTACTTTTGGCAAAATTGTTGAAGGGGTATGATGTGTGACTATTTTAACTTTAAATCTCCTTTTAATCGAAACAATGAATAAAAATTGCACGTTCGATTTTTTTATTTTTTTTCTTCTTGATGAAAGGATATTTGCGACGGTAAATTTTTTTATACATATAAGTGGGAGTTTTGAATGATCTATAGTGGATTTCCCACTAAAAGATCAACCAAATTCGCCTACATATAATAATACCATGAGTTGAGATCCATGAAGAACCCATATATGCCATAGAACTTATCAACCAATTATAGTCACCCATTTATATTTTCCATATTTTTTTTTCAAAACAACATATCTTGCAAACGGTAAATCTTCAAGCTACAAAAAAAATACCATCGCGACGAGAATTAAATGATCTTTCTATAGATATGCATTGTTATATACTTTCGGCGAACTTTTTTTTCGCCCAGAAAGAATCATATATGATTCGTAAAAATCATATATGATTCGTAAAAATCATATATGATTCGTAAAAAATCATATATGATTCGATTCTTCGAATCATATATGATTTTTACGAATCATATATGATTTTTCTGGGCGAAAAAAAGTTCGCCGAAAGTATATAACAATGCATGTCTATAGAAAGATAATTTAATTCTCGTCGCAATGGTATTTTTTTTGTAGCTTGACGATTTACGGTTTGCGAAATATTTAAGTTTTAAAAAAAGAGTGGAAGTTTATTTTTTTTATTTTGATAAAAAAAAATGAATGGCTAAGATTGTTTGATAGGTTCTATGGTAAAAGTTGGATCTATAAAAAACTTTTGACATAATACCATATGAATGGGATTGCAGGTAGACCAATAAAAACCCAAAGAAACTAATAAAAAATAACCACATAGTAAAACAATGCCCAAGTAGCACCTTGATATGCCAAAAACGTAACAGGAGAAATTATTAACGTAACTTAAGAAACAAAAGTTGCAGGTTAATTTTATTATCGATCAGTAGTTGTTAAGGATATCACATTCTGATATTTGAAATATTAATAAGCATAGCAAAACTTGGAGATCTAGTTTAGGATTTTAGAAAAGAGGACGGTTGGTAGAAGTTGCCTATATTACATAGGATGGAAATTATTAAATAGTAACCCTTATTACTAATACCTTGTACTGCAAAATACTTTCCAACATACTCATGTGTCTTAGTGATCTCCCGTTTAATTCACAAGTTGGACAATCATCTTGATATTCAACCCTTGCATACATCACAAACTTCATAATACAATTAAAGAGACCATATTTGCTCAAGACTTTTATCCCTCTTTCACTTGCATGCATGTAGTAGAACGTAAATATGTTTAGTTTTTATCAACCCACATTGACCACTATCATATACAATTTATTTAAGGGAAATGATTTGGATGCTTAACTAATATGTTTATTATTGTGCTTAATCCATTCATTGTTTAACAAATGTATTGCATAATTTCTCTCATCAAACTTACCATTAATCTTGGATATAAGATCATTTGAGGACCAAACTTTTTTTACATACGAAGGACTAATCTCTACCTTCTATCTTTCCTCCATCTTTATTTGATCTAATTGATAAGATTAATCCCAACAATTTAAAAAACCCACTTTCATCATTTTTTTTTCAAATATTAATATTTTTCAAAACGTTAATCGTTAAGCGAAAAAAAATATACCGTTACGACGAGCATTTAATTATCTTTCTATAGATAGGCTAATTGATATATTTTCGACAATTTTTTTTTTTTTTTTTGTTTTTTTCACGTTTTTTTCGTGGCCGAAAAAATCATATATGATATTACATATAATATCATATATGATATTATATGTAATATCATATATGATATTACATATCATATATGATTTTTTTTCGGCCACGAAAAAAAACGTGAAAAAAACGATTTTTTTTCCCCGAAAGTATATCAAAATGCCCGTCTATAGAAATATAATTAAATGCCCGTCGCGATGGTGTAATTATTTTCGCTTAACGATTAATGGTTTAAGACATAGTTAAATTATAAAAAATGGGTGAAATAATAAAATGTTTTTAATCTCAACCATTGATTTCCTTTTTAGATAGATGGTGAGGATGAGTCCCTTGATATGTGAGGAATGTTTGGTTTGTAGAATAACTCGACTCATAAAAATTATACTTGGAAACTTTTTGTCATTGAGACATAGTAAGGGTGGAACATTTTCATTATCTTTTGAATAATAATTCAAAAAAAAAAAAAAAAAAAAAAAAAAAAAAAAAAAAAAAAAATGTTGTGGTATTATGCTTAACTTAAACGTACTTAATTTAAAACTTTTTAGACATCAAATTCTTTAAGAAGTATATATTTGATTTTCATTTTAAATTATTATTTTAATAAATCTGTTTTTGATCGTATATTGTCAAGGTAGTGTGTAATTAACCTACTACCTTAATCTAGTGGCTTCTGAATTATTTGATACTTTGGGGGAATTTTTGAAACTTATATTTTTTTGAAAATTGACTTTCATTTATTTGGGAAATCCATGTCCAATTTGAAACCCGATGGGGGAAAACCTTCAACTTAAGCCGCCCGAAGGCACGACACTTAAATTGAAGTAAACCATGCCTTCTCCAGATTCGAACCCTTGTGGGTTGAAACCTTCATTGAAGGATTTTGAAATCGTACCGACAGGGCAGTGGTCCACAAGGGAGGACTTTCCGGTTTGGTCACCCAAACCGGTACTACTCTTCACTAGGCACGCTTAACTGAATAAGACATGCCCAGTGGACCACAAGCCCATTGGTTTTTGAAACTTATATATAAGATACATTTTCTAGTTAATAGTGTTCCGGTATATAATAAAAGAAAAGAATTTTGAATTCCACATTTCTCATTGACGGCGTCATATATGTGTCATATTTGCATGTGGCAGTTTCTAACTGCATCAGTACCTGTCATCATTTTTCTTTTGATGTTTACCCTTCAAATCTTTAAAATAAATCTTGTATAATGGTGTTTGGTTGATAATGGGTCCCACACCAATGAAATAAAAAGTTATTTTGAAACCTTTATCTTCATACCACCTAAGAGCGCTGGGTGTAGCAAAAAGCCACAAGCTCCTCATTCGGGCCCCACCATGCCACATCACCAAAACACCCCAACTTCAACAAACCACAACAAACCCCCCCTCACCAAACAACAAACCTCCACTTCTCCATTCGGGCCCCACCTCTTACACACTTATTTTTTTATTCATTTTTTTAAATAAATTAAATTATTTCACAAATACTAAAAAATGAAAAAAACATACTAATTTTATTTCATCACATTAAAAAGTTACAATACGGAAAAAAAATACGATACGGGAAAAAAAATACGATACGGGAAAAAAAATACAACACATACGACACTAAAAAACGAACCTAATTATTATTATTTCGTTGAAATTCTTCCCATTGTTGTTGTTGCCAAACATGTCCGATTAGACATAGTTGAAGCCTTGAGTGTGTGCGTTTATCATGTAGTTCTTTGGTTTTTCTTCTTTGCGTTGCGCAACGTTCGACCCACGTCCGTTGGATATTTGGTGTCGGCGGAATATACAATTCGGCAGCGTCGGCTATTTGAAAATGTTGATCTTTCAAAATCATGTTATGCATTATGATGCACGAGTACATGATTCTCCGTAACTTGCCCACAGTATATGCACGCGCCGGTTGGGCAATAATATGCCAACGTCCTTGTAGGACACCAAAAGCTCTCTCGATATCTTTTCGCGCACTTTCTTGTTTCGCTTTCCATGCGGCGTGTTTTGGGTTGTTTGCAACAGTAAAGGACTTGACAAACGATGCCCACTGCGGGTAAATTCCATCTGCTAGATAATAGCCATTTTTAAATGTACATCCGTGTACTTCAAACGGAACTTGAGGGCCAATATCGTCAATCAGGTCGTCGAATAAAGGTGAATTATATAAAACGGTCAGATCGTTATTCGCACCTGCCACACCAAAAAACGCATGCCAAATCCACAAATCATAAGACGCAACAGCTTCAAGCATTATAGTTGGATATTTTTTTATCACCTCTGTGAAATTGACCTTGCCATTCTTTTGGGCAATTCTTCCATTCCCAGTGCATACAATCGATGCTTCCCAACATTCCCGGAATCTTATGAACTTGGCTATGTGCGTCGTATAAGTTACGAACGTCGTCCTCAGTTGGTTTTCTTAAAAACTCCTTCCCAAACAAATGGATTATGCACATAGTAAAAAAATCAAGACAATCACGTGCACAATGTTCACCTATTTGTAAATACTCATCTAACGAATCAGGTGCTACCCCGTACGCCAATTGGCGTAGGGCACATGTGCATTTCATAATCACACTAAAACTCATTACACCCGCAGCATTGGGTCGTTGTCTAAAGAAATCAAAATGAGCAGGAAGAGGATCATGAGTGTCAATATATGTTTCAATACCTTCGACTATTTCTAAGAATAGTTTACGGCTCATACGGTAACGACGTCGAAAAGTATCTTCATTATACTTTGGCACATCACCAAAATAGTCGGCCCGTAGACGTGCTTCAGCAACATCACGTTCACGCCAAATGTATGTACGGCGATTTGAAGGACCGGCTTCTTGATTTTGCAACTCTTGCTCGTTTTCGAACTCTTGTATAATCAGCTCTAGCTCATGTAGCTCTTCAAAGTCACTAACTTCGGAATAAGATGATTCACTCATTGTTTTTGCTTTGGAATGAAATGAGTTAGGTTTTTTAGAATGAAATGTTTTGGGTTTTTGGGAATGAAATATGTGTGAAATATGTAAATATATATAGGGATAGTGTATATGTGTGAAATATGTAAATATATATAGGGTTAGAAGAGAAAAAAAAAAAAAAAAAAAAAAAAAAAAAGACTAAACGTTTGTTTTTAAAACGTTGCACAACGTTCTCTTACACATGTGTCAGCAAACTCCTTTGCCGTGGCCACGACGAACTCATCAACGGCGAACAACGGCGAGGGGGGTCCGGTGTGGCGGCGAGCAACGGCTCGCCGTTGGATCCGCCAGCTCGGACGGCGAACCCCTATTCGTCGACCATACCCAGTGCTCTAAGGAGGGTGACTTTCCTCAAACCATTCCCTCATGGCCCACTTATTATTTATAAATGATTTTTTTTTCTTTCAAAATTAATAAAAAGATCTTATACCCAATTCCTATAATCGATCCAAACAACAATATTAGGAATGATATATTCATTGTCATTCCACTCAATACCAATTCTTATAACCATTGTGATTCATGACAACAAACCAAACGCACTCTTAGAATACAGGTTCAAGCCCTCCACATAATACACTTCATATCAAACCCCTTACTTTCAATAAATTTATCTCTGGTGTATATACGTTTTGGTGTCTAATTCTATATGAACACGTTGGTATTCTCTTTTTTTTTTTTTGAAAATCTCTCCAACCAAATAATTATGGGTTAAAGTTCTACTTAAAATCTGTGAAATATAACTATTGTATTTATTGTGAGATCAATAATTTTTGTCAAAAAAAGAAATCACCTCCTATCAGAAGGTGGATCTTTGCTTTATATAATGCTTTTCTTCGTGATTTTTCTATGGCTCAAAAGTATTAAAGAGGTCTATAGTGGTTAGTTTACGGATTTAAAGGCAATGTTTTGTTTGTGTATAGTTGTGACTAATTCGTGTCATTGCTCTACTTAAACAAATTACTGTAAATACGTGTACTATATTACGTTAGATCTATTAGATAAAATAATTGTAATCATTATTATTTTTTTCTTCGCAAAGAGAGGCCGCAATCACAAAATTTTATATATCACTCTTCGCAATTGAGAAAATTTTAATAGAAAAAGTTACATCCCAAATGAAATTTACATGCGAACTAAAAGCTATTTTAGCGACATGATGAGCCGCTAAATTACATTCACGTTTAACTCATGAAAAAGATAGAGCAACCTGAGATACCCATACCTTAGACGAAAATGATTTTAAATTTCACATGCTTTTCTGTTACATCATGTTATCACATATCACTTTTTTAAGCCAAATGCTGATATTAAAAAGATATATTTTCACTTAGATGTGTACATCAATTTTTATTCATCAACTCGTAAATTTCGTGGGTTGTGTATAGTCCATCAAGTTTGTAAAAAGAATTTCAAACTTCAAAATTGTTTCTATTTGTGTAGTATTAATTTAATCAATGTATAGTGATAATTAGCAATTTGTTCAACATTATTTCTCCTACACTTTTTTGTGATAAGTTTTTTTTTTTTTTTTTTTTTTTTTTTTTTTTTTTTTTTTTTTTATGTCTTTTTAAAGAACATTAGTCTACTGAAACTTTTTACTAGTATTTGTTTTATTCTTCAGATGAATAGGCTAGACCCATCAGTTAAAGCAACGTGTCTGCTGCTTGCCCTGACGTTCATCAAGTTTTATCTTGGTTTGTTCTCATTCTAGCATGTTAAGGAACTGGTGAATAGGCAGAGAAAATTGATTAGCGAGAGTGTTAACTAAAGTCACATACAACTTGCATACAGTTACCTCTTTTTTTTTTGCAATTTCTCAACATTCTTCACATGAATTGTAGACATAACAAGGAACATCCCGTTCGATACCTGATGATGAGACATTGTGATCGTAATCAAAATTAGACGTGTTACCACCAATTTGCCATAAAGGTAAAAAGACAATAGCACTACTTGATGTATAAAAATAAACCAACCTAGCCTTATGATAGAAGCTTTTCGGATAAAAGTAAAGATGCCGCCAACATACAGTCGGCAGAATATCCATGAAGTGAGTACATAATTTCAACAAAGACATACTCAAAAGTATATACCTGCTGCATCACATAAGCTTATCATACGCATGATTTTGCACCTGTATCACATGAGATTCTGTTACCTATTATATACATGCATCACATGAGAATCTGTTTAAGTTTACCATATATAGTGTCATTGAACACTCTAGTATCATCTATCATACTTAATATACACTACACTTTCACTCTCTAATCTCTAGTTAGTTGGTATAGATTAGTTTTACGGTACCAGAGCTTCCTTTGATGCTTTTAATCAATTCATTCATCAGAATTGCAATCAATCAAATATAATCATTCAGCAATTAGGAATAAACAAAATCAAGCAATATGTTAACCTAGTTGACTCAACACAACTCTAATCATCTATACTCATTCAGCAAACAGCAACCAGCAGTATCAGCACAGTTACATAAATCTGGATTAAAGCAATTTTAAAAAGACTTGAACAGAATCAAAGAGTTATAATAAGCAGTTTTTTCTATATCAGATCAGTAGAATATTTACTTGCGCATGCATGTTACTAGTAAAAGGGATAAAATGCATGTAATCCCTTAGCTAGCTAGCAACATGATTAGGAGAAGTAGTAGATGGTGTTATGGTGCTGAAAGTTCATGAAAGATGGTACCTGCAACAACGTAAAAGAGATTAATACTTTTTTTTGTTTGCTGAAAAGGTGAAAATATATTTTACAACGCAATCCTAAATCCATGTACATCATAACCTGATACTAAACAAGACTCTATCCTGTATGCTACTACAAGAAACCCAAACTATCTCAAGTCCATCCTGCTTATTGACATCATACTTCTAAATTCCATAAATGCCTTTGTCCCATCCTAGCCGAAAGATAAACCAAATCTTGAACTCCTATTTTGCAATATTTTTGCAGTTTCTGCAAACATAGGTTGGCCAATCATCTTGATAGTCAACTTGTCAACCCTTGCATACATCTTAAACTTTTCTTGCAGTATAAATCTACAACAGCTAGAATTAATCTTCTTAGAATGTCTTATACAAAGTACACACCATAGTGTTTTCTGGGTACCACTTTATTAACTTATCTTGACTAATCCAATCCACTTAATCACTTTCTACCCTTAAATTATTACTTAATAAGATCATGCACTTCCTAAACTATAAAAGGATCTTATTTTAATTTTTATCCACAAACATAATATGATAACAGCTATAAATTACAAAATATATACAGATTTAGACTCAAATTCAAGATCGATATAACATACAAGGCAAGCATATACCTCAACATGTGGTTGAAAAGGCTCAGGAATTTCATCAAACAAGTTATAGGCACTTCATCAAACTCTCTTATTGTGTTATCTTATCTTGTGTATTAATTCTCGTTTTTTCTTGATAAACAGATAATGTCTTCACCAAAGGACGATCTTGCTCAACTCAAAATCCCCCTTGAAACCATACTATCCGCCACCAACAACTTTGATCGGAATAATCACATCCGTTCAACGAGAATTGCAAAGGAATACAAGGGTCAGCTCTTGTGGTCCGGTGAGTTGATTAATATCAATGCACGGAGGTTAGATAAAGGAAGGGATGACGAAGAGTTTTGGACGGAGATATCCATGCTTTCAAGTCTCAAGCATAAGAATGTGGTTTCTCTTGTTGGGTTTTGTGATGAAAAAGATGAGAAGATCACCATTACCAAGTATGATGAAGCCAGGGGAATGCTCGATGAATATCTAAGTGACTCGATGCAGTTGACATGGGTGCAAAGATTGAAGATTTCTGTGGGTCTTGCACATGCGTTGAGTTACATCCATTATGACGAGCCGCGCGATTTTAGCGTGATACACCGGAAAATTAACAGCTCCAGTGTTCTACTAAATGATGACTGGGAACCCAAGTTATCTGACTTTGAACGTTCCATGAAGATTGAAGCGTCTCAAAGGCACCATTCATTTCATACTAGTAGACCTACGTATAGTAAGGGGTATGGAGACCCAACATATATTGAGACTAACAATGTAAACCACAAGTCGGATATGTACTCCTTTGGGATAGTTTTGTTTGAACTACTATGTGGTAGGGATTCAATAATTGACGACAAAGTTGATAATCATTTGGCTCCACTGGCCATTACCCATTATCAAGAGAAAAAACTCGATAATATAATTGATAAAGATCTGTGGAAACAAATAGACTTGCATTCATTCAACATGTTTGCGGAAATAGCGTATGAGTGTTTGGACGAAGAACGATCGCGACGCCCAAATATTGATGACATTGTCCCAAGACTCGAGAAAGCTTTGGAACTAGCACGTGAAAATAGGCAGGTAAGAACTTTAGGGTGCGTTTGGTATGGTACTAAGGGAATGGAACTATGACTATCATAGTGATTAATGATGTTTGTTTTAGTTGAGAGGGCCCACAACTATGACTATGAAAGTTGAATATTATCCATACTCCATATACCTCAAACTAGAGGGGAATAGAACTTTCATAGTTGAGGACCCACCACTACTATCAAACTCATACCCATTGTCATTCCTCGCAGCATACCAAACGCACCCTTATATTTTCTCCTTAATACTTCTGGCATAATATTTTCTTTTTCTTTTTAATTTATATTAGTTTTAACGAAATTTTAAATGAAACATTATGAGATGACAAAAACAAACCAATCTTAACATATTGAATCACTTTTGATAAAACAAAGACATATCTAAATGCGTGATATAATCAGTATTTAACACTTATTGTTTTATTCATATTATTTTACTCCGTACTTTATAGTTTGGTTGTAATTTTTAGGCTCACTTATTATTTAATCCTAAACTTTTGATCAGTTATTGATTTAACCATTTAACTTTTTCTTGAAGCATTTTTATTCATAATGTTATTTGACCTTTTAAAAAGACTAATTAAATTTAAATAATCGTTAGAAAACAACCCATCATTTTTCTTAGCAACGTTTATGTAATTAATATTATATAAGCCCCTAACTTTGGATAACCATTTAATAAAATCTTTCAACTAACGTTGATAATTTTTTATTTATAACATTAAATTACCTACTATTACAGTATTTTGATTACCCAATCTGACACATATGACACTTCGCATTTTTCGGTTTTTAGTTATTAGGTTATCGATTTTTCTTGTGTTTTGACTATTCGGACTTCTTATTCCTTTAAACAGGTAACATGTATAGTTGACATTCAACATGGATGACTGGAAACAAAAATATAAATTGCAAATTTGTTGAATCATATCAATCCCCATTATCCAAATAATAATAATAATAATAAAAAAATAAAAAATAAAATAAAATAAAATAAAATTAATAAATAAATTTGATAACTTAAGTCCCAAAATCTGACATATCATGGGTCGTGTCCGGTAGTCAAAGTAAAAGGTTATGGATAAAAACATTGTCAATAACATTATGAATGTTGGTTGAAGGTTTGTATTAAACAGTGTTATCCAAAATAAAGTAATACGTTGACTTACAGAATAAAATCTTCGATGCAATAAGTAGAAAATAAATAAAGTCAACTTGATGTTAATTTGTGTATCTATTGAATATCGTCCTTTTGTAACCCCAACTTTGTTTTTTGTGATAGATTCACTCTTCGCCCAACCACCTTGCTCACCTAAGAATCCCAATTGAAGATTTTTTGTCCGCCACCAAGGGCACTCTCTCTAGGTGTTATGAAATAAATGACGGCTATATCAAAGGTGGAATTGGAGAGATGTACAAGGGACAGCTCTCTTGGTGTGGTGAGTTGATTGATAGCACGATTCAGAGGGTAATTAACAAAGAATGGGATGAAAAAGAACAACAGTTTTGGACGGAGATTTCGATGCTGTCTAGTCTCAAGCATAAGAATCTTGTTTCTGTTGTTGGGTTTTGTAATGAAGTTGGTTTAGAAACCATCATTTACAAGGACGACGTCTCCAGGGTAAGGCTTGTAAAGTATTTAAGTGACCCGATGTTGTTGTCATGGGTGAAAAGATTGGAGGTATCTGTGGATGTTGCGCATGCATTGACTTACATTCATTATGACGAACCACGCGATTTTAGCGTTATACATCGGAACATCAACAGTTACACAATTCTGTTAAATGATGACTTGGAACCCAAGTTATCTGAATTTCAGCATTCCATGAAGATTAAAGCATTTGAAAGAGACCATTCTTTCCATATTGATTCAGTTTGGTCTAGGAAGGGGTATACAGACCCAACATGTGAAAAGACTAACATTGTGAACCAAAAGTCAGATATGTACTCGTTTGGGATAGTTTTGTTTGAACTACTGTGTGGTAGGAAATCAGTAATTGATTATCATGATAATAAGTATTTGGCTCCAGTGGCAATTTTTCATTTTAGAGAGAAAATACTCGATGATATAATTGATCCAGATCTATTGAAACAAATGGATCCGGAATCATTGAACATTTTCGCGAAAACAGCGCATGACTGCCTGAATGAAGAAAGATCCGGACGCCCAGATATAGGTCAGGTTGTCACCAGACTTGAGGAAGCCTTGAAACTTCAGTTGGAACGTGAAAATGCTGTAAGTTGGTTTTTTATCTTCATCTTTCTATCACAATATATATAATAGGAGCAACTTTTATTTACTTATTGTTGTATTTGATGTTAAAGGAACACTCATCATCAGTTGTGGACAAAGTTGGAGGGACATCATCAAGTCATGAGGAGGTAACTAAATTATTTTAAGACTTGTTGTAAGCCACTGAAATCATTAAAAAAGAGGAAAATGTCAAAACAAGAGAAAGGACAAAGAAAGATGCGAAAAGGGGTAAAATTATTTGCACACAGAAAAAGAATTTGAAATAAACTATAAACTATTAGGTGATGATACTTTATAATGCAATTTTCAGCTTCAAAGTTTTGTTATTGACTGAATAATAAGAACGCACAGGGTGTAGTCACCAAAGATGCTCAAAGTTATATTTTTAACTATATTTTTATGCTTATTAATGGTTTAAAAAACATAGCTTATGGATTGCTTAAAATATATATGGGGTATTTTGGGGTTTGCAAGAAGAGGAAAAAAAAAAAAAAAAAAAAAAAAAAAAAAAAAGTGCTACTGGACAAGGATATAAATGTCTTTTCCAGTTAATATTTGGTGTACAAATAAATACACTCCGTTCGCATATGACTCCCATAAACCCATAATATTTATATTAAAGGTGGTGGTTGTGAGTTATGGTTAAATTGAGGTTCAAGTTATACATGCAAAATCTTTTCCATGTTGACTGAAAATCACATTTGCCAACATTTTTTGCAAAATCTAAGTGTTTTTCAAAATGATACACAAGATCATCCCCCTCTTATACTTAGCTTCTCACCATATTTTCTAGCTCTTTGATAAATGTTAAAAATGAATGATTAACCTCACTGAAGTGTTCCACCCTAAAAATCTGCACACTTTATAATGTTGTCTTCTTTGGTACATATAGGGATCAGCGAGTCACTTCACATCCACAAGCGTTGAATCCAATTCCAGCAAAAAGACAATGTCATCCCTCAAATACCTTTCCCACTCACAGTTCAGCTTTGAAGATATAGAATCCGCAACCAACAACTTTGCTCCTGAGAATAAGATTAGAGACGAGGAAACAGTTACATATGTTTACCAAGGTCGTATGTTGCATTTCGGACAGTTCATCAATATTGTTGTACGGGGGATCTATTTTGAATATAAAAATGATGAGAGCAAAAAGTTTAGGATGGAGAAGTCGATGCTTTCTATTCTCAATCATACGAATCTTGTGTCTCTTATTGGGTTTTGTGATTTGGGGGATATGATTACCGTATACAAGAAAGAGGCTAACGGAAGTCTCAACAAATATCTAAGTGGCGAGACCCTCACATGGATGCAAAGGTTGAAGATATGTCTTGGCGTTGCAAATGCATTGAGTTACATCCATTATGATGTTGGACGTGATTTCAGTGTCATACATTGCAACGTTAGGAGCTCAAAAATTTTACTTGATGACAAATGGGAACCCAAGTTATCTGGTTTTCAACTTGCATTGAAAAATACTGTAGCTCGGAGGCATCGTCTTCTTCTTACTCGTGATATTGTTAAGAATGCATACTTGGACCCAAAATATAAAAAGACTGGCGGTGTGACCCACAAGTCAGATGTGTATTCGTTCGGTGTTGTATTATTCGAAGTCTTATGCGGGAGGAGTGCAGTTATCCCAGGTGAAGAGTTGGGAGAGGGGTTATTAAGTCAACTGAAAAAATCTCATTTGGATGATATGATCAATCCACATCTACGAAAACAGATGGACCCAAAAGCATTTAAAATATTCTCAGAAATAGCACATTACTGCATACAAGAGGAACGGGCGAAGCGTCCGCATATAGATCAGGTTGTCAAAAGACTTGAGAAAGCTTTGGAACTTCAGTGGAAACATGATAATCCTGTTGACCGTACATCATTCAATCGCTTCAAGGTACATAATTGATTTACTTAAACTTTTTAATTTAAGGCCGATCATCCTTATTAATAAACAAGTACGTTTCTAGTCAAGTATATAACCACTATCTATCCTCACTACAAATGCCAGTAAATTTCGTGTCAAGTATCAAAAATTATTACCTTATATACTAAAACGTGTATGTGATTTTGATTTTATATTATTATAATTTTTTAACATTCTATTTTTCATTTCTTAGATTATAATATCATACAACTAAAAAGTATTATCTAAAACTAAAAATTTTATGATAAATGTGGTGAACGAGTGTTACGTGGCCGCTTTTCGCTGTGGAACATGATTGCATGATAATTCTATGAGATAAAATATATTATTATGGTGCATTACTTTATATTTTGGTTTATAAAGGATTCGAGTTAGAATTTTTTTTTTAAACTTAAGCTATGCATGTAATAAAAATATGTAGTACGTACATTTTCGATATATACACATAAATAATCGATTATCTCAACAAATGTTAGCCATGATGTCCCGATCTCAACAAATGATTGTTTTATATAAGTTAATAACATGAAAAAAGAAGTTAATTTGATAAGAGAAATAATAGTCATGCCTAAAAACATGTATGTGATGTGGCAAGAGTTTATTGTTTATAAAGAAGTTAGTCCGGTTGTTACAACCAATAAACTTTTGTCACACACTTTTAGGCATATTATTAAAGCATGTTTTAAGGTAAGGCTATAATTTCTCATTTGATAAAACCTTTCAAAGAGGCTATTTTCTGAAGATGTATTTGTAAATATTTTAAGTAAGTTAACATTAATATTTTCAAAAAGTAATTGTCAGAATCTTAGCCACATGGTGTGTAGGGTGGGCCATGGCCCACTAATAGAGATACCAAATTTTTACTCGGATTATATATGGATATGCCTATTTTAACGCCCAAAAAAAATTACTGTAATTAAGACCCATATATAGCAAGTCATTTACAATAATATTTCACATTTACTTTTTACATTGATGGTGCTTGCAAAATGTCTAAGAATTCACTACTACGGTAAAAACTATTCTATTTTGAGCTTTGT
This sequence comes from Artemisia argyi, assembly GCA_030686995.1. Classification (NCBI taxonomy): domain Eukaryota; kingdom Viridiplantae; phylum Streptophyta; class Magnoliopsida; order Asterales; family Asteraceae; genus Artemisia; species Artemisia argyi. The sequence goes on along the minus strand of CM060685.1, from coordinate 218,366,647 downwards.
ACTCGTAGTGTACTGAAAATTATTTGGCCCACCCAAAAGCAAAAATCAAGGCTACGCCCTTGTAATCTTGTATACACATACATATTATTCACTTTATTTTGTCTAATAAGTAAATAATTAGAAAACATAAAGTCATAAACCATTAATAGTAAAAGAGTATTAAAAAAGACAAAAAAAAAAAAAAAAAAAAAGGTATATGTGGAGAGTACTAGGACGCAAGACCCCTTGCATGAAGGGAGAAGTGTAAACCAACTAAGCTACGACAACAATTGAATATGTACTCCATAATTAAAATATATATCATTAGTTTAATGGCTTAGCTTATGAATAGCAAAACTTTGTCCGATCAAAAGTCTGAAGTTAAAATTATGTTGAAGAGATTTGAAATAATGACCTTAAGCATCATCGTGGCTACGATTGTGATTTTGGTATGCTTTTCTTTGTACTTAAATACCAAAAGCCAAGCTACCTGTTGATATGATGAGGATTTTTCAAAACCTGTAATTTTAGTAATGAATTGTATTCCAACCTTCTATCTTTTCTTTTATTTCGTTACATAAATCCAAAAGTGTTAAATTAGACATACCTAAGAGTTTGTCATCTAAAAGTTAGGAGAACTTTGATAAATAAAGAAATAAACCCTTTAACTAATAGCATTAAAAAAAAAAAAAAAAAAAAAAAAAAAAAAAAAAAAAAAAAACCGTTTTGAATTAAGGTAATTATCCGGTTGGATTCAAGATCCCCACCCGGTCCTTGTCAACCGATAGATAACAATTTAACTAAAAGTAAAATTTGTCCTCCCCCAATTATAGCTAACTCAACAAACTAAAGAAAACAATAAAAATTATAGATAGAAACTAGATTCCGTTTCATACAATTGTAGAACCTACAACCAAAAAATACCCAATAAAAAGAATGATATTCTTTTTTAATTATAGTCTAATTTTTTATTTTGGGATGCCCAAAATAAATTTTCACTTCTCATTTTAACTAATCCGAAAAACATTCTAGATGTAACACGTGGTAAGGCTTGTAAGGGCATCCACAATGGGTCTAGGTGGCAAAGTGCAATGACCCATTTTATGAGTTTAATGCATTCTAGAAGTGAAAATTTATAGGTTCATTGACAAGGAGTGCTTCTCTAAACAAACACCTATTATATGGTATTATGTGGGTCATGACACATATATTGGTCTACTAGCCCTTATTTTAAAAATATTTAATTATACCATTAAACATGTTACGAAGTTCAATTGACTGTGAGGATTTTGTATGCAAGAGTTCAATGATGATGTGGCAATATATTGAACCTTCAAATGCTCAATAGATTGGAGATGCTCTAAGGGCTGTTTGCATATCTCACTATAATAGTACGTAGTAGTATTTTAAGCATAAAGTTCATGTTAATTGTGTTTCCAGACTTTTCGTAAATCAAGCGATTAATTAAATCTCACTCAAGATATCCATTGATTACATTGAATCCAATTAGAAGATTTCATAATGTTATTGCATCTCATAAGCATCATTTTATTTTGTAAGATTATATCACATCCATTTATAAGTGTTAAGCTCTCTGGCTCACTAGTCATACTGCATGGATTAATTATCGGATAGTATGGAGTGGACTATATTGCATTAATTTATGATAACTGACAACATCTCTTTGCTTTTTTAGGCGTGTATCAATCAGCATCATTGGAAATTATGAATTTTTTTGGATTATACTGATCACACATTGCATCATCTTAATATTGGTTCTGCATCTATTCTATGCATCCTTAAACTTGATAACTTTGCATCTTAAAACTGGATAATCTTGCATCATCATCTTGCATCTAAAAAACTGGATGTTTAAACTGCATCGTATTCATATTCAATCTATACCATCGTGCCTCAAACTAAAAGCCGAACTCAAAACAGAAAACGAATTTAAAAACCAAAAAACATTTGATGTTGATTAGAGTAAGCACTACAACAAATTTGTCATTTTTACACGCTTTTTTCTTCGCACTTTATAAAGTGTGAACTTTTTCTTTAAGGTATTCACACTTAAGAGTGTGAATACTTGTTTCAAAATCTTCACACTTAAAAAGTGTGAAGAATTTCAATCTCACACATAAAAGTGTGAAGAATTATTTTAAAATCAAAAGCATCACACTTAAAAGTGTGAAGAATTATTTCAAAATCAAAATCATCACCCTAAAAAGTGTGAAGAATTATTTTAAAACCCTCACACTTAAAAGTGTGAAAATATTTATAAACCTTCACACATAAAAGTGTGACAATATTTGCTACACCCAATTGGTTCACACACATGCTAGTGTGAACTTTTTAATTCTTCACACTTTAAAGTGTGGCGCCATGCTCTAATAAGTGTGAGCATGTTACTATTTTTTTGTAGTGAAGGTTTTTAAACCCGTGAAAAAGGAATTACAAACATGCCATTGTGAAATACAACCATGGATTTAGATATCCAATGGTCCTTAATTTGTCCTACACTTTTTATTTTATCATGCTATTTTAGTTGAACTCTTCTCTTAATATCACTCCAATCCTTACTAGCATTAATGTGGTGTTGCACAACTTCATAATGTCGCAGGGGAAGAACTTGGAACAGTTGAAGATTGGACTAAATGATATAATCGAGGCTACCAAGAATTTTGATGACGCATACTGCATCGGGTCTGGTGGATTCGGTAAAGTATACAAAGCAGATCTTGAACATTTTGATAGCAGTAATTCCTCGTTGAAACGAAGCACGGTAGCCATAAAGCGCATTTACAATCAAGAAGGAGAACAAGGGTTCATTGCAGAAATTGAAACTCTAATTACTTGTAAGCATGAGAATGTAATCTCTCTTCTTGGTTTTAGTGATGAAGGTAATGGTGCAATGATCCTAGTTTATGAGCATGCTTCGAAAGGAAGTCTTGAAAGCTATTTAGGAAGCAGTGATAAACTCACTAATCTTAATTGGTTGCAACGTCTAAATATATGTCTTGATATTGCACATGGTTTGAATTACATTCACAACAACATAGATCATGGCAAAGAAAAGATGATACACCGAGACATCAAGAGTGATAATATTCTATTGGGAGATAATTGGAAGGCAAAGATTGCGGATTTTGGGCTCTCCAAATTCCACCCAGCAGATCAAGAGGCCAGCACTATCTATACCAATATGATTGCAGGTACATATGTATATTTGGATCCAGAATATCAGAAGTATGGTCGATTAAATAGCAAGTCAGACATTTACTCGTTCGGAGTGGTGTTGCTTGAGATCTTGACCGGGAGGTTGGCCTATGATTCTGTATACACCAAGGTAAATGAGAAGGGAATAGCACCCATTGCAAGAGATCATTTTGAAAAGAGAACAGTAATGGAAATTGTTGATAACAAGATAAAGGAGGAGACCGATGAAAATGTCTTCTGTAAAGGTCCCGATGAAGAGTCTTTGGACATCTTTCTAGAAATCGCATTTAAATGTGTGGAAGAAACTCAAAAGAAACGTCCAACAATAGAAGTTGTAATCAAAGAACTCGAAAAAGCGTTAAACTGTCAAGTAAGTCAGAATGAAAATTTTAGATAGCGGGTAGTTGTTTCAGTTTATTTTTTACTTATCAAATCAACTTACTGACCCATGATTCACAGGAGAACCATAAGGACAAACTTAAATTGTCACTTGAAGACGTAAAGTCAGCTACGAAAGACTTCAGTCAAGACAATATCATCGGACATGGAGATTTTTGGAATATTTACAAAGGAGAAGTTACTCACGCTCATGGGCATAATATCATTGCGGCAAAGCGGATAAATGGGAAGTCTGTTGCAAAAGATGCTAAATTTATGACAGAGCTGGAAATCCTTATGGAGTATAAACATGAAAATGTCATTGGTCTTGTAGGCTACTGTGATGAAGTGGATGAGAAAATTATTGTATACAAGTATGCATCAAGAGGAAGTCTTGATAAGTACTTGAGTGATGATTTTCTTACGTGGGTGATGCGACTTAAAATATGCATCGATATTTCATTAGGGTTGGAGTTTCTTCATGGAACTGTTTCAAGTCCAGATGTGGTGATACATAGGGACATCAACAGTAGAAACATTCTACTGTTTGATGATTGGAAAGCAAAGATAACTAATTTTGGGTGTTCCTTAGTTTGTCCAACAAATCAGGATGTAGGCTTTGTCATCGACAATGTTACGGGCACAATCGGTTATCTTGACCCAATACACTCGAAAACAAGCTTCTTAACTAAAGAGTCTGATATATTCTCATTGGGTGCGGTCTTGTTTGACATACTGTGTGGGAAACTATCATCCGTAGAACTAGATGACGAGTATCTTTATTTACCCTTTTTGGCTAAACACCACTATCAAGTAGGAAAACTTGATGAGTTAGTGTTTGACGGTATAAAGGAACAAATTGAGACACAATCATTTATTACGTTTGCCAGGATTGCGTATCAATGCCTACATCACAAGAGAGAAAGACGACCAACAGCTAATGAAGTGGTCATACAGCTTAAGAAAGCATTGGAATTCCAGGTAAGTTTCTATATTTTGATAAAACTGAAAAACTATTTTATAAACTATAAGAAAGTAACTGTAAGAAACATGACTTTATTAATTGATTAATGTATATACAGGAGGATTTTGAGAAATGGGAGCTCAAATTGCCCACAGACTATAAAGAAATAATACAAATGTCAAAGTGCCCAGAAATCTATTCTACCAAAAAGAAAGAGGAACTTTACAACATTTTTCGTATGGGAATCCTCCTTCAACAGGACAAAGTGGTAATCAGTTCATTCTTGTATCTCGTTTATCTGTTTCCCATTTTCTATGTATCTTCTCCTTTATGAGAGACAATTCAAAATCACACATGCATTTTATACATCATACACATTGAGTCTGGTTTTTATTTCGGTTATATAACAGTTGTTGTCATTCGTTGGTAATGGAGAAAGAAATGAAATGGTTTCAGCGACAATGTTTTCCTACGTAAACAGTTGTCCACATGAGTTGAAATCTCTTCCAGAATCAAGGTTATTCTCTCTACCTCTCCACCTTTGTTAGTTTTAAATGATAAGCAAACATATGCATTATTGGTAGAATTATGTCATGCTTTTTAGTTTTAAAGGATAAGGTTATTCTTTTTACTGTTTAATGCATGACAAGTTGTTTACGTTAGCATAATATGACATTTTTAATTATAATTATGATCAAATAGGATCAAATTTAAGAACCCCTTTGACTTAGTTCACATTTTCCCCCTGTAATACACTTGCAGCATATGCAATGGTTGGTTTTTGAAAGACTTTTTACATTTAATGCAATTAATGACTTGAGGCATAAAGGTAGAAAGCTTTTATCAAAGACTTGAGGTTTAGCAAGTCTTTGTAAAAAGCTATTAAAAAAGCTTTAGATGCAATGCATAAAAACCTCTTTCAAAAGCTTTGTAGAATAGTAAAAAGCTTTTGTTGGTTTTACCATTGTAGATGCTCTATCATGATGTCTGCCTGCACTTAAACCAAAAAAATTTGAATCTCTTTGACTCTATTATGCTAGAACTACTAATCCCCTACACTAATAAACAAAGGAATAGTGCTTCATCTTTAGCTCTTTTACACTTCAGACCTCATCTCATCAGGTTAAGAACAAGATTAGCCCTGCATACATACATATCAACAATGAGAACTGATGTTGTACATGACAAAATAGACTTTAATACTCACTATATGATTGGGAACTATAATTTTATAAACCTTCTAATAAGGTAGTTCAGGTTTGCCCCTGTTTTGAGTCATCTTTTCTCATGACCGTGTATTAGTAATTTTGCTAGCATCTTGTTAGTGTTTTTTTTTATAATATTCTTACCTTTATTTAAATTGACTTTTGTCTGGTACACTAAATTCTAATATACGAGTAGAATTTAAACTCTTGTTCCAGTAAATTACAAAATTTAAAAGTAGAAGTTTATGGGAATAAAGGCTATGACTGATTTAGACTTGGATGTTTATAATATGCGCAGGTTTGGGACAGTGGCGGAGATGTTAGATATTTCCGACTTGAACATCGAAATCAAGACAAGAGCTCAATTTTTATCTCCTAATGTTATTTATGGGGTCTATTTAGTCTTCAAATTTTGTGATTCAAGAAACTTTTCAAGTAAACCTATGTATGTTAACCTAAATTATAGAAAGGGACATGAAAGTCTACATGCATATTTCGCAACATGGAAGGATGAGCAGTGGATGATGATTGAGCTTTACCGTTTCTTAAATCAAAACGAAGATGTCGTTTTTGAGTTTCTAGTTGAGCGTTTTTCATCATACTATTGTGGAGATGCTGGAGTTTATGTTGAAGGCATTGAATTTCGAGCCATTGACAAAGTAAGTTTGAAATATCCCTTGGTTCCATTATATGTTCTTCTATTTAAGTTGTATATAGGGGATATGAATGCACGGTGAAAAAAAGAATCATGTTATAAGTTGCTTATCTAACATAACTGATAATTGTATACAGGTGAAACACGAAGAGATCGGAAATTTGAAGGAAGTCCAACAAATCTTGAATTCTGACTTCAATGTGGGTCAAGCGCAACAATTGCCCACTAACTTTGAAGAAATATTCAAGATATGTAGAAACTATGACGACTTGTTCTGGTTGGGCGAAATCGAAGGAAAGAAACTTCTTGTGCTTTCGGCAAAGGCAGCTTTATACCAATTTTCTAATGTGGATATTATTACTTCAAAACCACCAGCCCAATCCAGGTTTGCTTCTTTTTTATTGTTATATAACTAATTTGTTATAGTCACGAATAACTAGACTTGATTATTCAAGGTCCAAATCTTAATTGCTTTCTGGTTAAAGTTAAAATTCGTGAATTGATTGTTGATTAAATTTTCACTTCTTGGATTTAGTTTACTGTTCTTGAGAAGTATGCAATCATAATATATATCTTACATGCAGATTTCAAGAGGTGATTGAGCTTTTATCACAGCAAGTATTTTATCTCAAATGCACAATCAAAAGTCAAATGTTGTCACCGGTTACGGAATATGTGTGTTACCTTGTGTTCAAGCTTTCAGAAAAATGCCAAGGGCTTCATTGTCCAGTGAAAGTACAAGATGTACTCCATAAAGAAAACAACAAGGCTGAATTTGTTTATTTTATAACCCCAAGCCCATTGAATACAAATGACATTACTCGAATTCCAAAACAAAGGGAAGATGGATGGATGGAGATTCAACTGTGGAAATTTAACTCAACTCATGCATTTAAGGATGAATCTCTTTCTATGAATATGAAATTTACAAGTCCGGAAGGATCAATGTCTGGCCTCATTGTATGTGGCCTTGAGTTCCGACCAATGTTTTCTGGAAACAGCGATGATATTGAAAGGCAAAAAGAAAAGAAGAAAAGGTTGCAAGATGAAGTTCCCAAACCCATACTTTCAGTCTAAAAAAGACGAAAAGATGACAGAAGTATGTCCGATTTTGCTATGATTCTGCATGGTACTGCATCCCATTCTACCTGATTTCGCTCTAGTTATATGGCTTTGCATCTGGTTTGTTATGTCTTATTCTACCATGTTCCATCTGATTCACACTGGCTGTGCATTCGCTCTAGTTACGTTATGGTTCTCTGCATGATTCTACCATGTTTCATCTGATTTACTTTGGTTCTGCATCCGATTCCATATGATTCGGATTCTGTTTGCATCCATCTGATTCTCTTTCGTCTACATATGCTTAATTTTGCTTGTGCATGTGTCTGCTCTCGTTCCGTCTAGTATATTTTTTAGTTCTATTGTGAGTTTTATTTGTCAACCTCAATACATCTTAATGTAGCGTTTGTGAGTTTGAGTGGATGTTAGCTTAATAAAGGTTTGTTTGCCCGTAATAGTTTTGTAAGTTAGTTTTATATTTAATCTCTTGTACTCTCATTATTTACTAACGAAATCAAGTTATGTAAATCTAATTTGTTATTGGTTAACATTCATTTCAGATTAACCCAACCCCCGCATCCGATGTATGAGAATAATGTTGCGTGGTCCGCCTTTGATGTCGGGCTATGAAGAAGATGTGACTACATTTCCTTGTACTAAAATAGCACAAGCCAAACCATAGTAGCAGTCCACTCTAGACTCGCCAAGTTTGATTCAGAGTGGCCATCCAACAAGTCTTCATCAATGCAAACAGACATCTATCTATACCAAGAGTATAGCAGCACATTCACCCTGTTTTAGTCCAGCAATTAATACAATTAGAAACATTTTTATAAACTTCTAGGATTGGAAAGGTATTGTCTAAACTTTAAAGTCCATGCACAAGCAAAATCTAGTGAAAAGTATATTGTTATTCATCAACTTCTTCAAACCTATAATCATCATGAGTAAACATATCATCATCATCATGAGTTTTAGGGATTTACTATACATTTTTCAACCCCACCCCACCATCTTTACAAAAGTTGTTTATAGACAGGTGTTTGCCAGTGGGGCTTTTTTTTTTTTTTTTTTTTTTTTTTTTTTCAAAAAGTCACATTTCTTAGACCATAGTCATCCACCACCCGGCGGTAGGCACTCTCCACGTGTGGTTTCCCATAACGGGTGTCCACCATCACGCATGGCGAAGAGAATTTTGTGATGGTTTGATGGTGAAGACCACCTAACAAAGGGCACTTATGTGCGACGTATGTGCAAGGTAGAACATTGTAGAAAAGACTGCTTTCGGAAAGAATTTTGGTAGACATGCATTTACTGTTATGACATTTTACTATAGTCCATCAAAATTCTCAAAACTATCTAGTTTTTCACAACATCAGCATACATATACTCACAAGAGTTTACTATTGTGACAGAAAAACCTAAAAAGTTACTAGAACAATTTATAATTTATCCAGATAAATATGACACCATTCATTTTCTAGGATTTATGAGTACTTCATTTATAAAAATAAATTTAATTTAGTATCACGAAAGTCAGAATACAAGACTGTCACATATAAAATCCTTATTATGTCCAAACAAAAAAATACGGAGTACTAATGATACAATAACAAATGATGGAGAAAGAGCAACTATAATCACCTCCTCCGTGCTTCCTGTGTGTATTATTTTGCACAACACGTTTCTCTCGAGCCTCCTGCTTCTGTGTTCTGTATACAAAGTAACAAAAATTTCAGCTTTACATAATTTTATAGAAATTTTGATCTAAAGTCCAAGTCTGCAGCAGTAGAAATTTTGACCCATTTACTTAAATGTTGGGATGATTTGGGTAATATCCTATCTCCAATGGGTCAAATGGGTAAAGCTTAACAATTTGATTAGATGCAAGTCACCCAAAGTTAATTAGATAATTATGTTAAGACTAGTGATCAGATAAAGGCGGGTTTTTGTGTAAGAAAAAAAGCAATGATTAAAAAAAATCGAAAAGTTCCACAACAGAGGAAGGTTGACTCATTACTTAATCCATGCCTATTTCAGACAGACACTCTAGAAGCATTATATCTATTTTCAGGATAACTGAAGTATAATACTTTTTTTAACTCCATACTCGAGCAAAAGTGGTCAATCACATCCAAGTCCTCAAATTTAAACGAGTGACAGAGCATAATTGGTCAATTTGAGACAAGAGAATACATGAAGAACAACTTGACATAGAATATTGATCATGTCTAACAAAAAATAACTATATATAAGGTAATGTGATGAAGATTATACGTAAACGATGAGAACAATGTGATAGATATAAGCATAAGAATACGAGCATGTGACTGTCAAATCCTTTTGTTTTTTCATAACTTCATATGATTGGAAAAGGTATCAATGGCAATAACATTTCCAACTATTTTGCCTAGTTTATTGTTCCACGGTACCCATAAACTGAAATTTCAAGATAAAGGAAGATAGGATAGAAAAAGATACATACCTACGGTAGCCCCCGAGACAATTAAGATTTTTCCATAATCTCCCTAAAAATTCTTTCGGTGCTGCAATTGGAAAGCATGATAAAAACTCATAAGAAAAAAAGAGGCAGTAATATTTTAGGATTGATGGAGAGGCATGAAATATCATAATGTAAATCTCTCATATTGTTCATTTGCCTGTCCTATAAACATCTCCACCCCTGTAACAATTATGGCTCCACATTCTCCTGCTTCCCGAAGTAATCTCATAATTTTTGGTGTGTACACAGCATCAAATATCAGTGCATACGACTTCAAAGCTTCCTGCCACAATTATGTTTCTAACTGCAAACCACCATTTCTAAAACATATGACCGAAGAAAGGTAGATAGCCGTACCTTAGAAATAGGAGTATCGTCAATATTTGGCTGCATACCAATTGATGTGGTGTTTGCAAGTATCATACAGCCTTCTGGACTGTAAGTGCTCAAATTGGCAAGAGATATAGCCTCTCCACCAATTATGTCAGCAAGTTCTCTGGCACGATCTATGCAGTATCAATAAGAGAACTTTAGTTGGTGTATTAACTATGCATAGAGGGTGTTTGGATTTCAATTTTGCAACTAATCATATAGTTACTCTGACTTGGAAGTCGGTATAATCAATTTTTGATGTTTTGATAAACCACTCAAATCTAAACATCCTCTAAATATGACGAGAACCAGTTGACTTTCACCCATACTGAACTGATAAGAATACAATGAAACTAGTATAATGTTTTATTTGCAATTAAGTCCGGTATTAGAAATGGTAATGTGAGAGTTCATGGAATACCGTAAGTCCGATTGGCTATCACAATCCTTGCACCCTTCGCTTTTGCTCTATAAGCAAGTGCTTTTCCAGCACCGCCAACACCAATAACCACAAATAGTCTATCTGCCAATGGTGATCCTGTTGCACCATTTTGAATGTCTGAACCTGTAAACAGTTGTACCAATATGTGTTGTACGTAAATCTCAAATGGATCAAATGCGTCAAACGGGTAGAAAGTAACATGTGAAATCATATGAAATTTTTAAAAAGTATAGAAAGAAACCTCGATAATAGAAATAGCGCCTACATAGTGTGTATTACACCCATATAATGTCCGTCATTTGGTCTCCTGATGGCACAATTGACCGCTCCTATTGACTGTAACATACAATCAATCACAAACGCCATACTTTTTATCATTGTCTGCATATTATTTGATAGTAAAGCTTTTTATTACAATAAAAAATTACCTTTGCAACCGGATCAACCTCATCACAACATTGAAGTAAAGATTCTTTGTGAGGAATGGTACAACTGCAAACAATAATGATCCATTTTTCTAATCTGAATAAGTAGAAACACGGGTTTTGTTCCATAAAATATCAATGTACTTTAACTTTTATACCTTTTAGCCATTCTACTATTTTTATAACATTTGACTCATTATAAGATTGCTTTGTAGACTGTTTGGGCATTTGGTAACACACAAACTGACAGTCAAAAATGATCAACATTATAAAAAAATGATAAGATGTATATACGTGTGATTTAGATTGATATATAATGTTGAATTTTCCGGTTACCAAATGACCCAGACTGTACCCTACGACTTCCTTTAAAGACTCGTTTATATACAAAAATATAAAAAGTTTGTCGGTTTGATGGAAAAACCCCTAGAAACTTAAGCACTAGCTCTAATAAAAATAGATCAAAACCCAACCTGAACCCCGCGAGATCTGTAGATGAGTAAGTATCAAGAAAATTCTTTACATTATCCACCAACAAATGTACATGAACTCCATTAAAACCAACTGATCGGAAAGCTTTATTGTATAACAAAGGTGATTTGCTATGTCCAACTGGCTTCCCAATTATACCGAATACTTTTGTGTCAGGTCCTAATTGTCTGAAATTAAACAAGTCCAAAAGATCCCTAATATGCTCAAGGAGTCAAGGGTGCCAAATGTCAGATATCCACCGAATTTGGGGCAGAGTACTCGCGACATCAGACCTTTCTAACCCATCACCATTGCTATTATTGTTACCTAAATGATAAATTTATGTACTTATAGATTTTGTTATATGCAAACGAAAATATATCTCTGGAATCTATGATGCATGACTTATGGCGCTTACTTGAGAATTAGCAGTAATGTGAAAAACTTGTGCTACATCAGTTATATCTACAGCGGTTGTTGCAAACTTGACAATGTCATCTCCTGTTGATTGTATTTTGCCCACAAGGTTCCCAAGCTCTTCTATCGAAGGAGTATTTTGATAATTATGGGAAGAAACTATGAGTTTGCACTTTGTAGGCTTGTCTCCATGGATTAAATTGTTGAAATCGTCAATGGCCTGCATTTGAGTTACGAATAACAGTATAGTACTTTAGACGAGCCTATGAGCACGAATAGACGCATTTAATGTCAAGAAGAAAGGAACCTTAAGCTCAACATCGATGTGATCAGCTCCTAATTCCATTGCTAATCGAAGAGCAGCCAATCTACTCTGTTCATCTCCATCATACTGACCACCTTCCCATGTTGGTCTAGAATATAACATAGAATCAGAAACCTTTTAAAGGAATATAAATTGTTATAACATCATGTAATTCAGCGTAAATTTATCAACACTTCGACACCCCTAGTTGCTTCAAGGAAAATTTACATGTCCCTATTTGTAAGAAGGGAGTCATAGTACTAATAACTCGGAGGACTAGTTTGCTGTCAGCTTGACATACAGAATCAATACAAGACTAGCCAAATCACTAAACTAGTTGCTAATCAATTACTTTTATGGTTGCATAGACTTCAGGGGGTGTTTGGGATTGAAATTAAACCTGCTTATTTGAGTGTTTGGCAATTCTGAGATAATGATTGACTGTAACATAATGCAATTCAAGAGATAGTGTCACAATAACTAGACACATAGCTATTTGAGTGTTTGGCAATTCTGCTAATAACGGATATAAGAGGTAAACTAATCAGATTCAGTCAAGATATATGAATAAGCAGCCCCAAAACTGTTACTCATAACTGCTGCTTAATTCACCATCAACGGATGATATAATCATATCCAAACACTCAAAACTGCATATCTATTGTATTAAAACACAGTAGGGGGTGTTTGGGATTACTGTTTTAAACAGCTTATGCTAATGCTCATAACCAGATGATCAACTTATGAAAAACAACATATTTTACCTACGAGCAAACTTGTAATGATGAATCCAGCAAGTATAATCAGCTTAAAATAAACAATCTCAAACTGCTTAATGAATAATGTACAAACCATATCTCAAGAAGAGTCACATGTCAAACAGCAATCAGCTACGCGATTTATGAGTTTGGCAATTCTGCTAAGAGTACTTCAAAGATACAGAAGCAAATACACCATCTAAATAAGCAACTCCCAAACTGCTTATTTCAGCCTAAAAAGAGCATATAATCACATCCAAACACTCAAATCTGCTAAGCTGCCACATCAACGCAATAAGGGGTGTTTAGGATTACTATTTTTAATAACTTATGCTCATAACCAGTTAATCAACTTATTTAAAGCAGCTTATCTCAGAGTAATCTTAAATATCAAATCCACCATTATATTCAGTTTGGAATAAACAAACTCAGAGTGCCGAAACACTAACAAGTGCATATCTATTTCCAGAAACACGATAAGCAGATAAATTGTTTCAATAAGGCAATCCCAAACACCACCTAGCAAGTATCTAATTTCAATAAAACAATCCCAAACACCCCCATCACATGTCGAACAATTCAGTCTACTAACAGAAGAAAACTGCATTCACATCATAACAGTTCGAACAAGATCATAAACATACTGCATAAGCACTCTTTCATCAACCACTCGAAAAACGCTTATCCATTAGCAGATCCCACTTCCAAAACACACCCCTAGTCCCTACACACTATTAAACTTGAATATACTTCACATTTCATCCTAAACTTAAAATGCTAATTTGACAGAGCTTATTCACCCTAATCTAAGTAGATAAGCATAGTTACATTTCATCATATGTTTAAAAAGACCAATAAGAAGATAAGCTGTTTACATAGGCAAAAATCCCAAACATCCCACATCACATGTCAAACAATTCAGCATACTAAACACATCATAACAGTTTCAACTCAAAAGTCAACAATCCCAATTCCCACATCAAGCAATTCACAATACTAATGAATCCAACATTCATATCATAGAAACAGTTTCGAATATCGAAAAATAGTCCCAAAAAACCGCACCTGCAAGTAAAAAGAGTAGGCAAAGGACTTAGTTTGTTTGATATCATATTTATCAGTAAATCTTTCTTGTTTCGAACTATCATATCTAATCTCGATTAGGTCAGCAGCTTATTTCACCCTCAAATAAGCATATATAATCATGTCCAGACACTCAAACCTTATCCACAATATCAAAACACAGTAAGGGGTGTTTGGGATTACTATTTCAAACAGCTTATAAGCAGATGATCAGCTTGTTCAACCTAAGAAAACAGCTTATTTCACCGTAAGAGCAAATTTGTTATTTCAAAATAACAGCAAATAAACAATTTGAACAATTGCCAATCAGCTTATTTCACCCCCAAATTAGCATATAATCGTGTCCATAGCCCATACATTCAAAACTGCTCATCGACAATATCAAAGTGCAATAAGGGGTCAACAGCTTACGCAGCTAATAAACAGATGATCAGCTTATCAAAAACAGCTTATTTCACCCTAACAGGAAATTTGTAGTATCAAATCCACAAAAACATCAGTTCATATTATGCAGGAGATATTTGCTTAAGCTTATTTGTGGGCTTATGAGCTTATATGAGTTCGGCTTATTTTACATAAGCTCATTTTTCCGGCTTATTTTGATACCTATGGGCTTATATTAAGTTATTAGATCATAAAAAGCTTATATGAGCCCATAAGTCTAATAATAAGCCGGAAAATTGAGCTTACATAAAATAAGCCGAAATCATATAAGCTCATAACTCCTAAACAATTGAGTATCCTTAAAAACATATAAAAAAACTGCATTCATATCAGTTTTCGGACATCGAAAAAAGAATCTACTCACCTGTAAGTAAAAAGAGTAGGCAAATCTTTACCCAAAAAAAAAGAGTAGGCACAGGGGGTTAATTTAACAAGGGTCTGCATACTTTCTCTACATTAAACCCCTCTAAAAAGTGTTTCAAACTATCCAATCAAATCTCAACAATAGCTTATTTGCCCTAAACTAAGTAGCTAAGCATAATCACATTTCATCATCTGATTAATAAAAGCAATAAGAAGATAAGCTGTTTAAATAAGCAAACACCCCACATCACATGTCAAACAATTCAGTATACTAATAAATCCAACATTCATATCACGATAACAGTTGCGAATACCAAAAATTTGTCCCAAAAAACAGCACCTGCAAGTAAAAAGAGTAGGCAAAGGACTTAATTTATATAGGGTTTGATATCATATCTATCAGTAAAACCTTTCTTGTTTCAAACTATCCTATCTAACTTCAACTAAGTCAGCACCATACAATTCAGCATCTCCCATCAGCTTATTTCACCCGTAAGGCCTCAAATAAGCATATAATCATGTCCAGACACTCAAACCATATCCACAATAACAAAACGCAATAAGGGGGTGTTTGGGATTACTACTTCATACAGCTTATACGCAGATGATCAGCTTATTTCACCCTAAGAGCAAACTTGTAATACCAAATTCACCAATACTAATCAGTTCAAAATAAACAATCTCAAAGTGACGAAACACTCAAAAACAGAATACTAATAAATCCAACATTCATATCATTGAAACAGTTTCGAATATCGAAAAAAAGTCCGAAAAAAGAATCTACTCACCTGTAAGTAAAAAAGTGTAGGCAAAGGGCTTAATTTAACAAGGGTCTGAATACTATCTCTGACATTAAACCCCTCTAAAAAAGGTTTCAAACAATCCAATCTAATCTCAACAAGATCAGCACCATAAGACTTAGCCAAATTCATAAGAACCAACATCTGGTCAATATCATCAGCCGTTATTGGTGCACGTATCAATGTGCTGTTATTCCTTCTTACTCTGTTTTCATTTTCACCACCCATCTTCTCAACAGCACCAGCAGGTGTCACCTATCAGATTCATCATCCCCCATTATTATTAATCTCACCTGCACCCAACAAAAACAATAAAAATCAATTATTTTTTTTTAATAAATTGATGAAATTGATGGAAATAAGAGATGGGTTTTGTGAAAAGATTGGAGATATTACATAAAAATGTCAACTTTGTACGAATTGAAGTTTAATTTTGTGGGATTGAAGAGTTAGGGTTTGGGTTTTGATTTGGGGAAAAAGTGATGCGAAATTGAATTGGTTTGGGGGAATTTGATGAAATTTTGGGGGGTTTTTTTAGAGGGAAAGTGAGAGACATAAAATTATTTGAGTGATTTTTGGTGGTTGTTTGCAACTTTTTTTTTTTTTTTTTTTTTTTTTTTTTTTTTTTTTTTTTAAGTGAAAAATTAGTTTTAATGTCCGTTTACATATGGGGCTTAACATAAAAACTTCAATAAAGTATGGACTACTAATTTGGTTAGTGTGAGGTAGATTATGTGTAGTTATCTTAGGGGGTGTTTTATTTTTGTTAGCTAAGAGATGCTAGGGGCATATGTAGGACTCACGGCTGTTAAATGGTCTTAATGAGAAGAGTCTTTATTATATTACTCACATGGGTATAGAGGCATTAGTGAAAAAATGGTGGGCTCCACATAAAAAAACATTATTATATACTTTCTGTGGACACATTCCATTAGCTAATGGAAAAAGAAACACCCCCTTAAAGTACCTAACCAACATTTAATCAAAGATTAAGGAAACACAATAATTATTGCTAAATATCGTAATCAAATTTTTATCCAACATAAGTTAAAAGTGATGTTTAAAAGATGAATATATAGATATATTAAACGCAAAATTAGAAGTTCTTAATTACAATGAACACATGAAACTTGAAATAGAAATATCTAAAAGAGTTATAATATCTCATGAAACCAAAAGAAAATGATGTAATGCAATGCTCACACATAGTCAATCATTTTTTATTTTATTTTTTATTTTTGTTAAAAACATAGTCAACCATTTTGCTACACATAGAATATAATTTTAAGAGTAAATTACGCAGATAGTCCATGTGGTCAGCGTTGACTTTCACTTTATCTCCCTTGGATTTTTTTTTACACAAACAATCACCAACTCTGAAACTCTTAACACTTGCAGTCCTTGACCAAACTGACGTTACATTGGACCGTTAAACCCCTCATGTGCAAGTCACATGAAGGTAAATTGGTCTCTTTCTTTCTATTTTGGCCCCCATTTATCCCTATCTCATTTAAAAACATGAACACAACACATTTTTGTGTTTTCTTTATCTCCAATCGCCACACATAAAATCAAACACATATTCTTTTCTCTCATAAATCGATCCAGAAATCCAATAACTCTCATAACAAATCTATGAATCAAACTATCACAAAAACAAATCTAACTAAAACAAACATCAAACCTTATTTATTTATTTATTTTATTGTTATTATTATTATTTTAGCCTTGATGACGTATAGCCTATATTTGGGCCAAAAGCCCAAATGATAGACATTACTTATACTTAAACCCATCACGAATGGGCTACCATGACAAATGGTATGGGCCGCGGTATCAATACTTGGACTCACAGAGCCCAAAGGCCCAATCTAACTCACAATATACCCGATAAGGATTATCTATTCAAGGAATAGATATCCTTACCTCGGATAAGCACCACGCGTGCGAAGAGTGAGGAGCAAGAAACCTACACGGTTTCTACGTCCTATATATAGAATGATACATTCTCATTCAAAGGTACGATTTACATAATCCCTAAACTCTTCAACCAAAACCTAAATTCGATTACTTACTCTCACGCCGGAGTCTAATCGGGGGAGACAATCCCTCGATAAGCCTAACGGTGTTATTCTCTTTTCTTAGTACGCAGGTAACAAGTGCTAAGGATCCAATTGATATAAGAGCAAAGCCCAACAACCAAGGTACGCCCAACTTTTGTATCAACAAGTGGCGCCATCCGTGGGACCCTACAACGAACTAGAATGACGAAACACAAGAATTCGAGCCAGCGGACTCCGCAGTCAGAAAAACGTGATCATCAGAAGAAGAATCGACAAGATTCGACCTCTAAGCAGGCCGCTGGGACAACCAGCGCACCTGATCACCAAGGGGCGGGAACAACCCAGCCTATTCCAACAATGGAATTACCTATGATCTCGTCAGTGGTCCCAAACGCTGAGGAACTCCAGCGCACTCTCTTCACCACTCCTCATCAGGCTGCACCCATAGTGAACAACACTATACCGCCAGGCGCGCCTGAACGAAACAGGGCGTCCCATACTGAGGCAGAGATCCTTGCAACAACTGAGGACATACCTGACCTAACTTTGGGTAATTTTGTATCCCAAAATTATGAAACCCTAACCGCCCTCATGCAGGAAGAGGCGGCAAGAAGGGCAGGTACGGATCTGCAAACCCGACTCAACTTTGGTCCAGAACGTGAACCATCACCACTGCGTCACCCACGAGGAAGACGTACAGAGCGCACCAATGTCCACGACAGGTTGGGTACGGTGTCTGGCTCACAAAATTCTGGAGACAGTGGTAGACGCACCAATGTTCATTCCAGACTTGGTAGTCGGGGAATACACGATCGACTAGGCCCTCAGCATTCGCCGAGCCAAGGATCCTCAAACCCCAGAAGTAGGCGGATCCAAGACAGATTGGGTAGAAGACGATCCCCAAGCAGAAATCCCTCAGGCTCCTCTTCCGAAGGGAGCAGGCGCAAACGCCGACGGAGAGATTATCCTTCCTCCAGCGACTCCTCGGACAACGGGGATAAAGAGACAGGTCATTGGAAATCAAAAGGACGACGTCGCGAGGAAGAGAACGAGGATATGTCTCTCCCATGGCGACGCCATAAAATTGATGCGTTCACACGTCGCATAAGTGATTACTCAGACGACAGGCGCAGACGCATGCCCACTAATGTGAAGACATATGATGGAACAGGTGACCCTGATGACCACCTCAAAATTTTCGAGTCAGCCGCAACTATCGAAAATTGGCCACAGCCTGTGTGGTGTCACATGTTTAATTCCACATTAGTAGGGAACGCGCGCACATGGTTCAGCAAACTCCCACGTAGGAGTATTGGCGGCTTTGAGGAATTGCGAAAAGCATTCCGCCACAACTTCACCCAGCGAAAGAAGTGCGCTAAAAATCCTGTGGAATTGGCGAGGGTGAAGCAACGCCAAGGGGAATCAACCAGCGCCTTCATGGAGCGCTTCAAGGATGAGTGCATACAGGTCAAAGCATGTCCCGAAATACTAAAAATTTCAGGGTTCATGAATGGAAACAATAATCCAGAACTCATCCGGAAGCTCAATGATAGAGTTCCCCAGTCTTTCGATGAACTAACTAAACGCACCAGATCCTTTATACAAGGAGAAGCAGCTGCTGCGGATAGCAAGAAAGGATATTCAAATTATCGGCAACAAGAACAGCCGCGGAAACAATCCAATGATCAAAACAACCGCAGCAGGAATTACCGCGGTGGAAGAGATCACGACAAATACACTCCTCTAACAAAAACTCCAAGGGAGATATTTGCAACAGAAGGTGCGAACTTCCCAAGGCCACCGCCAATGCGCACGGCAGAAGAAAAGCGCCTAGGCGGTGGATACTGCGAGTATCATGGCCAAAAAGGCCATACAACTAACGAGTGCGTCCAACTGAAACAATTGATCGAGAAACTAGTCAGAGAAGGAAGGATGGACCACCTCGTAAAGAACATAAAAGAAGGGAAAGATAGATCTAAAAATGGTGGCAAGAAAGAACCCCCAAAGGAGAAGGCTGAAACTATATACATGATACAGTCATGGCAGCGCAAGATAAAGCAGAGAGTCAGCCAGAAATTTTCTCCAGAAAAAGAGATATCCTTCCCTACAATAGCTGCGAACAACGCAGTCGTGGAACCTCTGACCATTGAAATACATGCGGGAGGACACGACATCCACCGCATGTACATTGATGGAGGAGCATCCGCAGACATCATGTATGATCACTGTTTCAAGAGGCTGCGACCTGAAATCCGAAGTCAGTTGACACCAGCTACAATGTTACTAACAGGATTTACGGGAGAAAAGATATGGCCCATGGGGCAGTTACGCTTATTGGTGGTCGTAGGAGATGAACAACACTCAACCGCGGCATGGATAAATTTTATGATAATCAAGTCTCCTTCACCATACAATGGCATAATAGGAAGACCAGGAATATCATCCATGCGCGCAGTACCATCCACAGCTCACGGAATGCTTAAATTCCCAGTTGAAGGAGGAGTGGTTACTCTCTATAACACAACGATACCACCAAGAGAATGTATCGCAGTGAAAACTGAAGCAGAGACTATTCCAGAACAGTGCACAGAAAAATCGCCAAACTTAAAGGTCGCTATTCATCCAGACTATCCGGAACAACAAGTTTCGATTGGAGGATCTTTATCTAACAAAGGTAAAGCATCCGTATGCGCACTCTTGCAAAAGAACCTAGACATCTTCGCATGGGAACCAAAGCATATGACAGGAGTGCCTCGCTCTATCACAGAGCACAAACTACAAATCCGACAAGGATACCCTCCAATACGACAAAAGAAGCGCGGCCAGGCTCCAGATCATGCAAAAGCTATTTTGGAAGAAGTGCACAAGTTAGTAGATGCGGGCATCATGCGAGAAGTATACTACCACGACTGGCTCTCTAATCCAGTCATGGTAAAGAAGAGCGATGGTAGCTGGAGGATGTGCGTGGACTTCACGGATCTCAATAAAGCATGCCCGCAGGACTGCTATCCATTGCCAGAAATAGATTGGAAAGTCGAATCCTTAGGCGGATACCCCTTCAAGTGCTTCCTAGACGCATATAAAGGGTACCATCAGATCCAAATGGCAGTGGACGACGAGGAAAAAACAGCTTTCCACACCAGCCAAGGGGTATACTGCTACACAAAAATGCCTTTTGGCTTGAAGAACGCAGGCGCGACATACCAACGGCTAGTGGATACAGCTTTCGAAAAACAAGTAGGCCGCAACTTGGAAGTCTACGTTGACGACCTTGTTATAAAAAGCCATACAGAGGATGAGTTAGTGCGCGACATCGAGGAAACATTCCGAACGTTGGGGCGGATAAACATGAAACTAAATCCAAAAAAGTGCACCTTTGGCGCGACCGAAGGCATGTTCCTCGGATACTTAATAGAACCCGATGGAATCAAACCATGCCCAGAGAAGACGAAGGCTGTTATTGATCTCCCCTCCCCGCGCACACTCAAAGAAGTCCAATCATTGAATGGAAAGCTGGCAGGGCTGAATCGCTTCTTATCTAAGTCAGCGGACAAGTCCCTTCCTCTCTTTAAAACACTCACGAAGTGTACAAAAAAGGGAGACTTTCGCTGGACCAATGAAGCGGAGGAAGCTTTCCAACAACTCAAACATCATCTGGTATCTCTTCCCAAACTAGTCGCACCGCGACAAGGGGAAGAACTAATCATGTACTTATCAGCAACCCATGGAGCAGTTAGCGCAGTACTATTGACAGATAGAGACGCCGTCCAGACACCCATATACTTCGTAAGCAAAGCCTTAAAGAAAACAGAGGTTAACTACAGCGCCATGGAAAAACTGGTCTTGGCTTTAGTGTTCGCCGCGAAAAGACTGCGCAGATACTTCCAAGCGCATCCAATTGCGGTAATCACTGATCAGCCAATTAAACAAGTTATCTCTAAACCAGACGCATCAGGACGCTTACAAAAATGGAGTGTAATGCTAAGTGAGTACAACATCTCATACAGGCCGCGCACTGCTATCAAAGGACAAGTTTTAGCTGATTTCATCGTGGAGAAGCCAGAGGGCGACAGCCCAACATCTGCAGCACAAACGGATCTACAAGAACCATGGACACTGTTCACTGATGGATCCTCATGCGCAGATGGGTCAGGCGCAGGACTCATTCTTACAAATCCAGAAGGCATGGAATTCACCTATGCGCTACGCTTCGAATTCACAGCCACAAACAATGAGGCAGAATATGAAGCCCTACTGGCCGGACTACGCATCGCAATTCAAATGGGTGTACGCAACCTAGAGGCAAACGTAGATGCTAAGCTAGTCGCTAACCACGTGTTAGGAGAATACGAGGCCAAGGATGACCATATGATCCAATACCTGGAAAAGACAAAATCTTTGATAAAAAACTTCAATAGGTTCACAATAAAACAAGTGCCTAGAGGGGAAAACAGAAAGGCAGATGCGCTCAGCAAGATCGCATCCACAAGCTTCGCACACCTTTCAAAACAGGTATTGGTGGAAACCTTAAAGAATAAGTCAATCCTTGACATGGAGATATCGACGGTGATAGAAGAACATGATCCTACGTGGATGACACCTATCATCGAATTTATCAGCAAGGGAACCCTACCCCAAGATAATAAAGACGCTCGAAGAATACGACGCACAGCGCAACGATTCGAATTCCGCGACAACGTACTCTATCGGCGGTCTTTCTTACAACCATGGCTCAGATGTGTTGGACCACTTCAAGCAGACTATGTACTTCGCGAACTTCACGCTGGATCATGTAGTATGCACTCAGGACCGCGATCCGTGGTGGCAAGCGCTTTAAGGGCAGGATACTATTGGCCAACAATGCACCGCGATGCACGCGACCTAATAAGAAAGTGCATCAACTGCCAAGTACATAGACCTATCCCGCGCCGACCACAGCACGAGCTAACACCGATCACCTCACCATGGCCATTTTACAAATGGGGTATCGACATCGCAGGACCCTTTCCCGTCGCAGCGGGAGGAGTCAAATTCCTCATCGTAGCCATTGATTATTTTACAAAGTGGATCGAAGCAAAAGCTGTGGTGAACATTACGGGAAACCAAGTCAAGCGCTTTGTCTGGGACAATATTGTCTGTCGCTTCGGCTTACCAGGCGAGATCGTATCAGACAACGGAAAACAATTCTGTGACAACCCATTCAAAGACTGGTGCACCAATTTGAACATAACACAACACTTTGCTTCAGTCAAACACCCACAAACCAATGGCCTAGTTGAGCGCACCAATCGCAGTCTGGGCGAAGGAATAAAAGCGCGCCTAGACAAACACAAAGGAAGATGGGTAGATGAACTCTCGCATGTCTTGTGGGCGCATCGCACAACAATTAAAACCAGTACTGGCGACACGCCATTTTCTTTAGTCTATGGAACAGAAGCCGTCATACCAGCTGAGATAGGAATGCCTACTATACGCACAGCAGAAGTCAACGTCATGACAAATGACGAGGAACGGCGCATAGACTTAGATATACTGGAGGAGAGACGCGAACGCGCAGCTATACGAGAAGCAAAAGCCAAGGCAAAAATGAAGAAGTATTATGATGCAAAAGTCAAGAACACTTCATTTAGACCAGGGGACTTTGTTTATCGCGCCAATGACGCAAGCCATGCAGAAGACACAGGAAAACTTGGACCCAAATGGGAAGGACCCTACGAGGTCACAGACGCGCTCGGCAACGGCGCATACAGGTTGCGCGATATGGAAGGTCAAGACCTGGCGCGCACTTGGAACATCTGCAATCTCAAAAGATGTTACTTTTAGGCTACGGCCCTTATACGAACACACAAACACCCTACGAGGTGCCCAATAAGTGTTTGTCTTTATTTTATTTTTTAGGAATTTTATTTTCTATCCTTTCAAAAACTTGCAAGTATTAATAAAAATGTTATGGTTTCTAGCTAACTCCATAGCGCACCTTTACTTTATTGCATATATGTCAATACTGTCTATCTCATATTTGTGCCTACATGGCGTGCATGCACCACTTAAAGACCCACGACGGCATAAAGGATAAGTTAACCTACTAATTAACTTGTTGAGTAAGAGGGTTGCAAACCCATCAACGTTGGATCACGAATCCTTGCTAAGCGCCTTACTCTTGAGACGTTGAGGTAAGATTCGCATGCGCATCCCACGACGGACGCGCATATACTAAGTACACCGTACCAGCTTAGCAACATAACGAGCCAAGATACTTGGCCACATAATAAACTTCGCAAACAATGCAAGTATATTTAAGTCACGCACTTAAAAGACTTGGTCAAAAAATAACACTTCGCAAACAATGCAAGTATATTTAAGTCACGCACTTAAAAGACTTAGTCAAAGAAATAACACTTCGCAAACAATGCAAGTATTTTTAAGCTACGCACTTAAAAGACTTAGTGAAAAAATCAATAAGCAAACAATGCAAACATATTTAAAGTTATGAACTTACAAAAATGTATCTTATTCCATATTTATTAATATTACAAGGGAAATACATACAAAACATCTATATACTATGGCGATGATCATGGCTCTCTTCTGGTGCGGCGGAACTCCCCGCCTCCTTCAGTTTCCTCAAGGTTATAGCATCCTTAAGTGAAACAGTGGGAACACTGACAGCCACACCATCGGATCGAGGAAGGTGCGCAGCACCGATGCCGCACATCACAGCCTTCCCCTTGATGCCCTTCTTTACAGCGACCCTTTGCTCGTGACGCTCCAACACTTCCTTCAGAGGAATTTCCTTCTCCAAAGCAAAGGGCTTGAGAATATCACGAGGTCGCGCAAAAACTGGAACTTGCAGCTGCGATGGGTCAGGCTTTAGATAATAATCTAACTCCTCGGCGGCATTCTCCTCAAGGTGACGCTGCAATGTCAGACCCGCCATGAGCACATCAATGGGGTCGTCCTGGTCACGCTCCAATTTCCCAATATGGGGCAGCTCCAGAACCTTCAGTCCCGCCATCGCCTGCACCAGCTCATCGTAGGCTATTGCGCTATAACCAGGCAGCTCTGCCAGATCCTTCTCGAACAACTTGGCCTCTCGGAGCTCCTCCATAGCCTGCGAACGGCCACGCGCCATCGCACAGTGGACGACTTTCCCAAAAGCCTCCACTACTTCCGCCGACTCTAAAGTACTTAGAGCAGCCAGACGCAGCCCATGGCTGATCAACCACCTGCATTCACAAAGTGTTAACAAGATAAGATAACAATGGAGTGAAGAACAGAAAAATTTTTGGACAAGGAGTAAGAATACCTGCGCTCAGCTATCACAGACATGAGGTGAGGGTACAACTCCTCATCGTACTCAATACTAAGGGCGCGCAACTTCTCCTCATACGCCACAAGCGTCTTCTCCATGTTTTCCTTGAACTCTTGGAGCTTAGCATAGTACTCAGATTTTTGCACCTCAAGGAAGGACACAGACCACGACGCCTTGGCCTTTATCAGCTCCAGCTTCTTCCTCGCATACAGCAGATCAGCCAGGATGCTCATCTTGTCCTGGGTGATCTTCTTTCCATACGCCCTTGACTCCCCAAGCTCAGCCTGCACGCCCTCCAATTGCGCGCGCAGCTTCTCCAACTCTTCCTCCTTCTGGGCCAGAGCACGACTCTCCCCAGCGCGCTTTCCCTTCAGCTGCGCCACCAGCTCAGCCTGACGGGCAGTAGTCGCAGCCAACTCATCAAGCAGACGCTGCGCCTCATCACCATCAGCAGCCAAGGTATCCTCCTCCTTGTTTTCATTCTGCGGAGAGGATATTTCATCATCCTTGGCGCCATCATCACTGCGAAAACAATAACCACGGGTTACGATAAGTAATAACAATATAAATGGAAAAAAAGAAAGGACGACAGCGCTACACTTACAAAAATGGGGAAGCTTCAGCTGCCTTCGCCCGAGCACCAGAGGTCGAGGTCTCCTCCGCGTTAGACTCCGCGTCTCCTATAACGTGGCGGCGCCTCTTCCTCCTTTCACTACCACCAGCCTCCGCCTTACGCTTCGAGCTCTGCGCAACCTCCTCTCTCAACACCTCCTCAGGCTTCAGAATCTGAATACTATCTGATGACTGCGCCTCTTCATGCGCCACCTCCAAGGCAGGCACCACCCTCTCAGTTGGCCCCGCCACTACCTCGGGAGCCACAGTCTGTGTAGGACCTTAGATTTCACAACTTTATCATAAATATAGAAGATTAGAAGAAGAAAGATGGTGACTTGGTGACTTATATGTGATGTATATGATTCGTGAATAGAGAGAGAGATATAAGAAATATGAGAGCTTTTATTCAAAGAAAACACACACAAATACACACACAAGCACACACCTCAAATGAGCCTTTGAGGTGTTTAAATAGTAAGATACATGAGATGCCCTATGGGCTTTCTATGGGCTTGGGCTTGGACTTGGTTACATGGTTGGATTACTAGGCTTATGAAACATAGCATATAACATTTTAGCTTGCCAAGTCCAAGGCCCAATGACTAAACTATTACTAATCTTAACAAACGACACAAAGTTACAATATGAGAATGACCATCACTTCATAATACATATTTTTAATGCTAACAATGACATCCTCGACGGACATCGCAGAGCGAAAGTCATCTAACTGGGCGACAATTTTCATCTTAACCTAAGCAGACGCAAAAGTTACCTAAGAGGGATAAAAAGTTTTTCTGCAAAAGACGCTATAGAAATGAAGAAGGAGATGAATAGTTGCTTTGTGTGTTTTTACTGTGTGTGTAAAAATGTGGGGGGCGGTGACCTTTATATAGGGGTAGTAAAACCCTAATCCTTGCCCACGTGGAACCCACTCACAATGAAATGTGTGGCTAGGAGGCGAAAAGGTACATGCACTTTTTCCCGAATCCCAAGTGAAACGTGGACACCACCCCCGATTACCGAGGTAACTATTTGAAACATGTTAGGTGCATTGCACCTCCAAAAGGCGGTAACAATTTTATTCATTCTCCCGCCACGCTTACCGCTGCTAACATTAAGTCTAGTACCCGCGACTACGTGCCGCGCATACTAGACTGGGGGGACATGATGACGTATAGCCTATATTTGGGCCAAAAGCCCAAATGATAGACATTACTTATACTTAAACCCATCACGAATGGGCTACCATGACAAATGGTATGGGCCGCGGTATCAATACTTGGACTCACAGAGCCCAAAGGCCCAATCTAACTCACAATATACCCGATAAGGATTATCTATTCAAGGAATAGATATCCTTACCTCGGATAAGCACCACGCGTGCGAAGAGTGAGGAGCAAGAAACCTACACGGTTTCTACGTCCTATATATAGAATGATACATTCTCATTCAAAGGTACGATTTACATAATCCCTAAACTCTTCAACCAAAACCTAAATTCGATTACTTACTCTCACGCCGGAGTCTAATCGGGGGAGACAATCCCTCGATAAGCCTAACGGTGTTATTCTCTTTTCTTAGTACGCAGGTAACAAGTGCTAAGGATCCAATTGATATAAGAGCAAAGCCCAACAACCAAGGTACGCCCAACTTTTGTATCAACAAGCCTAGTTTGGTGATTTTTCTAATGGGGCTCAAATGATATTCGATTATTACTTGAGTAGTAGGGATGTCAAATGGCTACGTCAGGTTGTTTTAGTTGTGTTGTTACCTCATGGTTATGATGGTCAAAGCACTTGATGTAAAACCCTTGACAACAACAATCAAACATCCTCTTTTCTAATGGATTTTGCATGCATTTTAAAAAATGGTAGGAAAAGAGACTTAGAATTAGCAAAAACAAGTCTTGAATTAGTAGAAATGTCTAATTGTTCAAGAGGTATGAATGAAGAATCTTGGTATATGTTTATAAAGATTGTATCTTGGGATTATAATGTATGTGCCAGAAAATGGTTTTTATGGACTAATAACAACAATATTTTTTGATTTTCTTTTGGATATGAAGGTAGAAAAGAGAAAAATGATGATTATTTTAGAGTTGGTGAATGGAGAGGTGGGTGGATGGTAAAAGAGAAAAATTATAGAGAAATCTGGTGGGTAGGTGTTATTGGGATCAAAAGACTAGTAAAAACACTATTTTACCCTCACGTGACTTGCACATGAGGGGCTTTAATGGTAAAACTTAACGTCAATTTAGTCAAGGGACTGCGGGTGTTAAGAGTTTCAAAGTTAGTGACTGTTTGTGGAAAAAAAAGTCAAGGACTAAGGCTCAACAGGGACCATGTGTCTAATTTACTCTAATTTTAATATACACTTAACAAATGCTAATTTGAACTAATGTATATAAATTTTACGTGATGACACCATAAGTATGACTGTATCTTCTCTCTAAAAAATTTTCATCCATCTTCTCTTTAAAAAATAAATCAAGCACATCAACTTAACTCCACCCTCTCTCAGATCTGTTGTGGTCCGTCATCGATAGCTTGATGTTGTCTTGGGTTTCGACTTTAGATCTGTTTGGTTTAGGTCTGGCTCATTTAAGGATGCTTAGTTTTATCTTCTGTGTATGTTTTATGTACTTTATGTATTTTTGTCAAGCTACACCTTCATATGGTTGTGTCTACCAAAAGCTTCATTCTGGTGATTCCCCCCACCCTTGTATGGTATTGCTGTAGTCTGTCACAACTATTATGGTGTATGTCTTGTTTTGGCTTAACTTGTTACCTTGTGTATTTTGTTTCGCAATTCAGTTTCGATTTTGTCCATTATGTTCGATGTAACTTGTTATGTTCAAATTACCTCCATTTGTGAAGAGTGAAATGAAATCCCTGTTAAAAAAAAAAAAGAAAAAAAAAATGGTGTATAAAAACTAATTTTAATAGTGTTGTAAATTGGTCATGTTAGACCCTTTGAGACTTGTTGCTTGTTAGAATTGTTTTTTGGACTTAAATCGTTTTTAAGAAAATGGCCTTTTATTTAGTGGAGATTCGGTTTTTGGTGAGCTAAATCGGATAAACTAGTAGTACCCCTGAAACGTATCTGTTATCAAAGTGAGCATCACATGTTGTGATAATACGGAGTTTTGCTTTTGATAGTTTTTATAGTGATGCGTGGGAATCGCAACAGGCTTTACCTCTCGAGGGATCTCGAGAAGCTTACAACCCCCACCAGGCAGTGTACCTGATCGTTGTAGTATAGTATAGTGACAAGTACCGGGGGATTGATCGTTCAGCTTAGGAATAGTGTCGCTAGGATTAGAAAGCCTAAATACTAGTTCTAAAGGTGAGGGATGATTATTTTTGTGTTTTTATATTTTTTAGAAAGCAATTAAAATTCTCGGGTTTAAAGGATTTGGGCGGAATTAGTTGCTAATCAACTAACCCAATACTAAGATGCAATCAAAATAAAATACTAGAAATGAAAATAAACTAAATTATACTAAAGTTGTGAGCAATAAGTGGAGAAAATGTGTTTACTTAGATTTCACTACTCCCTAGACATCTTTTACACGTTAATTACTTGTTATAAATGCATGGATGACGGATCGTATTCCTTAATACCATTCATGGGGTGGCACACTTAACTCCCCAATTCTATGAGCTCTTATCTCCTCCTACACCATGCCCAGCACAACTATAGGGATTGTAAACAGTGGCTCATGCATTAAATACAACCAATAAAGACCTAGTGTGCGTCGGTTCATGTTTCTTAAGACGTTCAAGCATGTTACCAATTGGAGATCTGCCAGTTTTCTTAAGCCTAACATATAAATTATTCATCCAAAACAAGTATAAACAAGTAATCAACACATAATTAACATCTAGGTTTCATTAGATCTAAGCAAACACAAGATAGATCTAGCCTAGCATGATGGAATTAAGACAAGAACAAGATATAGACAACCAACACATAGACATATTGATTGAATTGAAAGAACACTTATCTCAATTATACATGTAAGGTATCAAGGGCTTGGAACCCTTGAAAAACCTGTAAAATTCGCACCAAGTTCGTACTTAGGGTTTCTCCAAAACTTCTCTCTTTAAATGTGAAAAATTAGAAAACTATATATAGGAAAAGAGGTCTGACGGCGTCAAGACAAAGCTTGTGACGCCGTCACCTCGCCGCCAAAACTATTATCGGACTGCCTTGATCTACATTTGATGCCGTCAAGACTTAATCATTTCCAGGCCGTCATGACTTTTACTCTTGACGCCCTACCTTCATGACGCCGTCAAAGCTCTTCTGGATCATCATGGAATTTTGCTCTTGACGCCGTCAGGGAGTTACTCTTGACGCCGTCACCTACTGTTCCCAGCATGGAAAATTAAGACTTTGGCGTTTTCTTCACTTTTATGCTCCAAAAACGTCCGAATTGCTTCCTTTTCCAGATTTCTCTCCCAAAGTACCTAAAATCACAAAAGGAACGATTTAGGGAAATATTTGATCAAATAAATTCGAATTCGGGCTTAAATGACCCCCTAAAAACGGATCATTTTTCGCCTCATCATATACCCTTACACTTGAGATTTGCTTGTCCTCAAGCAAATGCGCTTTTATTCTACTCAAAATACAAGTTAAGGGTCATTTAATACTAATATAAAAGTAATTACAACAAATAATCGTTCCACTAAAGACCAATAGACAAGCACGGAGGTCATACACAAGCACCTCACAAATAGTGTTTAGATACTCACATATCTCGGGTGTAATAAAGTGTGAATTACAATATGGAAATGGAAAACATCTCTCACTACCTGTCATAGCAAAATAGATTACCATAGGTTTGGGAAAGGATCAAACCTCCACCACATGGCGTAAGCACCTAGGATAAACTATCAAAGAGGTCTTTTAAAGGGTTGTAACGTTAGGTATAGGGATATGAAATACACGGTTTTGTTGGATAAAGGAAGTTTTACTGGTGGCGAGTTAACAATCTTGGTTAATTACATGTACAATATGGCGTTGCTAAGCCAAGACTAGACTCGACTTAAGCTAATAAATGAAAAATAACAAAAACATAAAATAAACATAAAATGAAACGGGATGGTAGTCCGTATGTTTTTTTTTTCTTTTTCCTTTTTCTATTTTTTTTTTCTTTTTCTTGATTTTTTCGATTTTTTTTTTATTTTTTTTTTATTATTTTTTTTTTGCATACACTCTTACCCTACCATCCAAAATAATACATCATAGGGAATGAACATTTCCCTTACACTTGAATCTTTACATACTTTACAATCAACTAATCTAATGACTCGAATTAAGAAAATTAAAACACTTGGAGCACTTTTAAGATTA
Organism: Artemisia argyi; assembly: GCA_030686995.1. Taxonomy (NCBI): domain Eukaryota; kingdom Viridiplantae; phylum Streptophyta; class Magnoliopsida; order Asterales; family Asteraceae; genus Artemisia; species Artemisia argyi. The sequence continues at coordinate 218,335,452 of CM060685.1, read as the reverse complement.
TCGTACATATGGGGGTAATAAATGATGTTCTTCCCCATTTATAAAAATAAATTTAATTTGGTATCACAAAACTCAGAATACAAGATGTATAAAATCCTTATTATGTCCGAACAACTAATACTAATGATACAATAACAAATGATGGGGAAACAACTATAATCACCTCCTCCGTACTTCCTGTGTGTACCATTTTGCACAACACATGTTATTCTCGAGCCTCCTGCCTCTGTATACAAAGTAACAAAAACTTCAGCTTTACGTAATTTTATAGAAATTTTGATTCAAAGTCGAAGGCTGCAGCACTAGAAATTTTGACCCATTTACTTAGAAGTTGGGCTGATTTGGGTAATATCCTACCTCCAATGGGTCAAACGGGTAAAGTTTAATAATTTGATTAGATGCAACTATGCAAGTCACCCAAAGCTTAATATGTGACAGTCAATTCTTTTTCTTTTTTTTCATAACATCATACGATTGGAAAAGGTACCAGTGGCAATAACATTTCCACCTATTTTGCCTATATTGTTCCACAGTACCCATAAACTCAAAATTCAAGATAAAGGAAGATGGGATTGACAAACATACATACTGGCGGCAGCTCCCGAGACAATTAAGATTTTTCCATAATCTCCCTAAATAATTCTTTAGGTGCTGCAATTGGAAAGTATGATAAAAACTCATAAGAAAAAAAGAGGCGGTAAGATTTTAGACATGGAGAGGCATGGAAACCTTACCAGGTAACCATGTAAATCTCTCATATTGTTCATACGCCTGTCCTATAAACATCTCCCCTGTAACAATTATGGCTCCACATTCTCCAGCTTCCCTAAGTAATTCGTGATTTTTGGTGCGTACACAGCATCAAATACCAGTGCATACGACTTCAAAGCTTTCCTACCAGGAAAAAAAATAAAATAAAAAATAGAAAATTTATCCCATGCCCATAGTCACCTCATATTAACTTTCTAACTGCAAACCATTATGGCTAAAACGTATGACCAAAGAAAGCTAGATAGCCGTAACTTAGAAATAGGAGTATCGTCTATATTTGGCTGCATACCAATTGAAGTAGTGTTGGCATGTATCATACCACCTTCTGGGCTGTAAGTGCTTAAATCGACAAGAGATATAGCCTCTCCACCAATTATGTCAGCAAGTTCTCTAGCACGATCTGTGCAGTATCAGCAAGAGAAAACTTTAGTTCGTGTATGAACTATGCATGTAAGAGAGTGTTTGGATTTAAGTTTTGCAACTGATTATTTGATTACTATGCCTTGAAGTGACTATAATAAATTTTTGATGTTTTGATAAACCACTCACATTCAAACACCCTCTAAATATGATGAGAACCATATACTTAACTCTAACCTATACTGAATAACTGATATGAAAATAATGTAATGCAATATAACTAGTATAATATTTTATTGCAATCAAGTACGAGTACTAGAATCTAACCGTAGGTCCGATTGGCTATCACAATCCTTGCACCCATCGCTTTTGCTCCATAAGCAGGTGCTGGAGTTGCTCCATAAGCAAGTGCTTTTCCAGCACCACCAGCACCAACAACCACGAATGGTCTACCAGCCAAGAATGATCCTGTTGCATCATTTTGAACACCTGAACCTGTAGTCAGTTGCAACAATTTGTGCTTTAAGTAAATCTCTAATGGGTCAATTGGTCGAACGGGCAGAAAGTAACATGTGAAATCATATGAAACTTTTAGGAAGTATAGAAAGAACCCTCATAGAGTATCCCCGATAGCAGAAATAGCGCCTATATAGTCTGTATTGCACCCATGTAATGTCACATAATTTGGTCTCCTGATGGCACAATTGACCGCTCCTATTGACTGTAACATACAATCAATAACACAATACATTAAACGCCATCCATACTTTTATCATTGTCCGCATATTGTTTGATAGTAAAGCTTTTTTGACAATGAAATTTACCTTTGTCCTTTGCAACCGGATCAACCTCATCACAACATTGAAGTAAAGATTCTTTGTAAGGAATGGTACAACTGCATCCAAAAATGATTCATTTTACTAATCAAGATATGTAGAAATAAGGGTAACTTTTTCCCAAAATATATCAACTTACTTTCAATTTGTGCCCTTTTAGTCATTCTACTACAGTAATTTATAACATTTGAGTCATAAAAGATGGCTCAGTATACCATTATACGGTAACAGTAAAACGATTGTAAAAACATGATCAATTTTACAAATAAAAATGATAGGTTTACACATAAAAATGTGAGTGATAGAATGTTAAATCTACCAGTTATCAAATGAGCCAAACTGTACACAAAGCCTTCCTTTAAAGGCTCGTTTGTACGAGAAATAAAATAACTAAAACTGCACAAACGTGAAAGCATGTTGGTTTGATGGAAAAACCCCTAGAAACCGAAGCACTAGCTAATAAAGATAGATCAAACCACAACCTGAACCCCGCGAAATCTATAGACGAGTAAGTATCAAAAAATTCTTTACATTATCCACCAACAAATGTACATAAACTCCATTAAAACCAACTGATCTGAAAGCTTAATTGTATAACAAAAGGGATTTGCTATGTCCAACTGGCTTCCCAATAATACCGATTACTTTTGTGACAGGTCCTAACTCTCTGAAATTAAACAAGTCCAAAAGATCCCTAATTGTGGGCTGCCCGGGTGCCGATACCTTTCCATGCTCAAGGGTGCCAAATGTCAAATATCCACCAAATTTCGGGCAGAGTACTCGGGACATCAGACCTTTTTCACCCATCACCATTGCTATTACTGGAACCTAAATGATTAATTAAGGTACTTACTACTTAAATAACCACGTAAGCTAATAAAACCACGAAAAAAATATATCTAACTTACAAATTTCATTACATGCATGACTAACGCCGCTTACTTGAGAATTAGCAGTAATGTGAAAGACTCGTGCTACGTCAGTTATATCTATAGCGGTTGTTGCAAACTTGACAATGTCAGCTCCTGTTGACTGTATTTTGTCAACAAGGTTCCCAAGCTCTTTGCAGGCTTGTCCCCATGGATTAAGTTGTTGAAATCATCAACGGCCTGCATTTGAGTTACGAATAACAGTATAGTACTTTAGACAAGCCTATGAGCACGAATAGACGCATTTAATTTCAAGAAGAAAGGAACCTTAAGCTCAACATCGATGTAATCAGCTCCTAATTCCATTGCTAATCGAAGAGCAGCCAATTGACTTTGTTCATCTCCGTCGTACTGACCACCTTCCCATGTTGGTCTAGAAAAATAACATAGAATCAGAAACCTTTTCGGGAAAGATAAAGTGTTACAACATCATGTAATATGGACTAGATTAAGGGGATGATTGGTAATGCTTATTAAAACTGCCTATGCTCATGAAATAAGCAATTGCTATAACAGAAGGCTGCAAAAAGTGTGTAGATAGGCTTCTACAGGAACGAAACCAGATAATCAGATATCGCATTTGTGTAAGTTTTCGGCAATCAGCTAATTAGGGATTTAAGACATAAAATAATCAGCCTATAATCATATCCAAACACTTATTACTGCTGATCTACTGTATCAAAACGCAACAAGGTGTGTTTGGCATTACTAAGATAAACAGCTTATGCTCATAACCAGAAGATCAACTTATCCAAAACAGCTTATTTCACCCCTATGGTTAAACTTATGATACTGAATCCACTAACAATAACCAGTTCAAACTAAACAATCTGAAACTTCTTACTGAAAATACCTTATTTCACCCCTAAACTAAGTAGATAAGCATAGTCAAATTTATGCGTCTGCTCAAAAAAACACAATAAGCAGATAATCTGTTATAAAAACAATCCAAATTCTGAAACAATTCCATTACATGTCAAAAGAGTTCTACCGAGATCATAAGCATAAGCCCTTTTTCATCCAAAAACACTTATCCATTAGCAACTCCCAATTCCCAAATATGCCCCTAAATATTATTATACTTGCATATACTTCACATTTCATTCTAAACTTAAACTGCTAATTACAAAGAGCTTATTTACCCTAAACTAAGTAGATAAGCATAGTCACATTTCATCATCTGCTTAAAAAAAAGGCAATAAGAAGATAAGCTGTTTACATAAGCAAAAATCCCAAACTCCCCACATCACATGTCAAACTATTCAGTATACTAATAAACCCAATATTCATATCACGAAAACAGTTGTGTATATCGAAAAAATAGTCCCAAAAAACAGCACCTCCCAATCAGCTTATTTCACCTCAAATAAGCATATAATCATGTCCAGAAACTTAAACGTTATCCACAATATCAGAATGCGATAAGGGGTGTTTGGTATTACTATTTCAAACAGCTTATACGCAGATGATCAGCTTATTTCACCCTAAGAGCAAACTTGTAAATCCTAATTCACCAATACTAATCAGTTCAAAATAAGCAATCTCAAAGTGCCCAAACACTCAAAAACAAAACACTAATAAACCCAACATTCATATCATAGAAACAGTTTCGAATATCGAAAAAAAGTCCGAAAAAAGAATCTACTCACCTGTAAGTAAAAATGGTAGGCAAAGGGGTTAATTTAACAAGGGTCTGAATACTTTCTCTGACATTAAACCCCTCTAAAAAAGGTTTCAAACTATCCAATCTAATCACAATAAGATTTAGCCAAATTCATAAGAACCAACATCTGGTGAATATCATCAGCCATAATTGGTGCACATATCAATCTGCTGTTATTCCTTCTTACTCTGTTTTCATTTTCACAACAGCAGCTTTATGATTAAAATAAGTAAAGATATGAAGTTAATGAAAATGGGTCTTTTTTAAAGATTGGTTTCTTTTGACTTACCTGATGTGGGTTTCTGATTCATCATACCCCATTATTATCAATCTCACCTGCACCAAAAAAAAACAATAAAAATCAATTTTTTTTTAATAAATTGATGAAATTGATGGAAATAAAAGATGGGTTATGTGGAAAGATTGGAGATATTACATAAAAATGTCAACTTTGTACGAATTGAAGGTTAATTTTGTGGGATTGAAAAGTTAGGGTTTGGGTTTTGATTTTGGGGGAAAAGTGGAGGGAAATTGAATTGGGGGAAACTGAGGCATATTGAGAGAAATTTTGCACGCTTTTTTTTTTTTTTTTTTTTTTTTTTTTTTTTTTTTTTTTTTTTTTACTGTTTGTAATTTGTACAGTAGTGAAGAAGTAGTTTTAGGCTCATTCACATTATCACATACTGGGCTTAAATATGAAACTTTATTAAAGTACGGACTACGGAGTACTAATTTGGTTAGTGTCAAGTAGAGTATATACTACTCTATAGTATTTTTTAGGGGGGTTTGTTTCAACTTATATTTGGGCTTACGAGCTTATTTGATTTCGGCTTATATGATATAACCCCTGCTTTTTCGGCTTATTTTGAGACTTGTGGGCTTATATAAGTTTATTACGATATCATAAACTTATATAAGTCCAAAAGTCTCGATATAAGCTACAAAATTAGGGCTTATGTTAGAGTACCCAACCAACATTTAATCAAAAATTAAGGAAATATAATCATTATTATCTATATCTATGCCAAATAACGCGATCAAATTTTATCCAACATAAGTTGAAAGGGTTGGTTAAAAGATGAATATACATTAAACAAACATTAGAAGTTCTTAATTTTAATTAATAACATGAAACTTGAAGTATAATTATCTAAAAGGATTATAATATTTCATGAAACCCAAAGAAAATGATGTAACTCAATGCTCACACATAGTCAAAACTTTTTTTTTTTTCAAATAACATGCTCAAACATTTTTGTTACATATAGAATATAATTTTAAGAGTAAATTACATAGATGGTCCTTATGGTTTACACTGACTTTCACCCTTGGCCACTTTTTTTTTCTTTTTTTTTTTTTTTTTTTCGCACAAACAGTTACTAACTCTAAAACTCTTAACACCCGCTATCCCTTAACCAAACTGACGTTAAGTTTGACCATTAAAGCCCCTCATGTGCAAGTCACATGAGGGTAAATTGGTGTTTTTCGTTCCTTTTTGCCCCACTTACTTATCATTGCTCAACCTTTTCTATTTATCATTCTCAAGTGATATTGGATGAATTCTTGAGTAGTGGGGAGGTCAAATGGCTACGTCATATTGGTTTGGTTGTGTTGACAACAACAACAATCAAACATCCTATTTTCTTATGGATTTTGCATGCATTTTTAAAAATGGTAGAAAGACTTGGAATAAGCAAAAACAAGTCTTGAATTAGTAGATATATCTAATTGTTCAAGAGGTATGAGTGATGATAAGTTTATAAAGATTGTATCTTGGGATTATAATGTATATACGAAAAAATGTTTTTTATGGACTAATAACAACAATATTTTGCAAAGTACAAACATACTTCTAGGTTTGGTCTTTTTATATATGTATTTTCATTTTGTAATAATTTTAGATGATGATTGTTGTGGATATGAAAGTAGAAAAGAGAAAAATGATTATTGTTGTGGAGATAGTGAATGGAGAGGTAAGTGGATGGAAATAGAGAAAAGGGATGTAGAAATCTGGTGGGGTGTTATTGGGATCAAAAGACTAGTAAAAAGACTATTTTACCCTCATGTGACTTGCACATGAGGGACTTTAATGGTCAAACTTGATGTCAATTTGGTCAAGGGACTGCGGGTGTTAAGAGTTTCAAAGTTAGTAATTGTTTGTGAAATAAAAGTCAAGGGACCAAGACCGAAAGTCAACGCAAACCAAATGGACCATCGGTTATGCCCATGTGAATGGAGAGGTATGTAAATGAAAAAAGAGAAAAGTGATAGAAGAAAAATGTCTACTTGAATAGTGAAACAAGTTGGTCATGTTACTTATGCTCATGTGACTTGTTGGTAAACGTTGTACTTTCGATTTAATTGACTTTGTTTTATGGGATGATTCGATTTTTATGAAGCGAAATCGGATAAATTGCAGCTATTAAATGTCATTATAATGCGAATTCTTTTTGTTGCTCAGTTTATGATTTAAGACGCTATATTGGTGATCAATAAGTTCATTATTTAATTATGTTGGTAAACGTTGTACTTTCGATTTAATTGACTTAAGGGAAACAAGAAAATGGTTTGTGTCTGTTGAAGTAGTATGGAACCCATCTCAGGTAGACAGGTACAAGCATTAAGTATATATAACAGAGTTGCACACCAACTTTTTGATAAAATGTGTCGCTCAATAGTGCTTTAATGAGATCCTTGAGACTAGTTGCTGGTTAGAAAAATTCCATGGACTTAATGGCCTTTAAGAAATTGGCCTTTTTTTTAGTGGAGATTTGGTTTTTATTCAGCGAAATTGGATAAACTAGTAGCACACCTGAAACCTATTTGTTATAAAGGGATTTGTGATTTGTAAACTTCCTTTCATAGTGGTTACAGATTAATTAACATTAGTAATAATCAAGAGAAGGTAAAATTTTGAATGTTCATAGGGATACCAACTGTATGGTTATTGATCGCGTATAATACCTCCCGGGCCCAATTCACTGGCAGGAACAAAGCTACGAAAACCGGTCCAAGACCAAACACCTGAGCCCGGCGACCCAAGCCAAAGGCATATAACCGCGGCCAAATGTGATAGGCCGCGGGCAAAAAACTATTTCCGGACCAACCCATGTCACGGACCAACCCAATTTAAATAAATAGTACTGCCAGCTATCATATGGGAGACAAAAAGTACACAAGGTACAAGATAGTGGGATAAACCGAACAATAAGGAAGGTGCACAATCCCGAGAAATACGTATAAACGGTCGAGAAGGACAAGCACGCCTCAACTATATAAAGAGGAGAAATTCTCACCTTTTGGTAACATATCTTTCAACATTCACTCACTTAACACTTTCTCTCTCTACCATTTACTTACTCTCACACCTGAGGTTGACCACGGAAGTCCCTCTTCCGCGGTGAGGCTAACAGTGTCTTTTCTTTCTTAGCAGATCTCTATCAACCTTGAAGTCCTAAATTTGCTCCTCCAAGAACTAGACTAGACTAGGTATTGGATCAAGAACAGATTTTGTACTAACAGTTATTTTGTGGTTTTCTAGTGTGTTTATATTTTAACTTGAGTTGGTGGTAAGGTTATGACACTTTTAAATGTGATATTGTTTCGGACTTGTCTTTCATAATAACGAATTTTCAATTGCTATATTCCATTGCTAGTTGGCAATAGTGTAGATTGAGATTCTTTCTACCTTGAGGATACACCAATTGATGAATTGAAAATGTACCATATTCTGGATATAATTTGGTTCAAAGAGAAGAAAAAATGGATTGGCATTTCACTTGTAGAAGGTTCAAAATATGAACTTCTTGAAACAAGTTGGATCTTTTCTTGATCACCCCACTCTTTGCAGATGTTGTTATGATGTTATTGCTGGTCAACCGGGTCGTGCTCTTGCAGCTGTGACCTGTGCTCCAGGTAGTCTCTTGAATTTTTTTTTTCATATAATACCTGCCTACCTGGCAATTTTGATCCATTGACTTATGGATGGATCAATTCAGGCTAGGTATACCTTTAATGGGCAAATCTTTTTAATTAAAATGGTTCGCTTAGAACAAAACGGGTCAGAAACTGGCCGAAAGTCTCCCAGACTATAGCACTAATGCATCAAACTTCATAAATCATTTTATTAAGGGGTAATTGTATATTTGCCCCAAGATATAGACCATGCTTCAAGCCTTTGCCTTTTTTTTTTTTTACATTTCGCATTTGCCCCATTGCGACTTATGTAACCTAAGCGAATCGTACAAACCAATACCATGTTGCCACATGTCCTAGTATCAAGTACACTTTTACAAGTGTATGTAAGACACAAGTACATGTGTGTAAGTGTCCTTTTTCTTACAACTAGTACTATGTGTAAGTGTACTATTATGCAACTTGTACAATTTTTGCAAATAAAATATACATTATTTTTTTATGCAACTTGTACAATTTATTTCGATTTGACATTTGTAATAGTAATTGTACCTTTTATGCGAATTGTACAAAATTTTATTCGATTTAACATGTGAAATAGTATGTATTGCGACTCGTACAATTTATCATTTTTTAGGTGATTAGATGTTTTGAAATAATTATGTACTTGTCTGTACGACTTGTACAAAAATGTTAAATTAATATTTTAATAAAGTAGTGTGTTGAATTATTATGCGAAAATTATCAAAGTGCAATAAGAGGTAATAAGCAGATGGCCAGCTTATCAAAAACATCTTATTTCACCCTAAACGAAAATTTGTAATATCAAATCCACAAAAACTTGACATTTCATAATAAGCATGAGGTGTTTGTTTAAGCTTATTTGTGGGCTTATGAGCTTATATGATTTCGGCTTACTTTATATAGGCTCAAATTTTCCAGCTAATTTTGATAACTATGGGCTTATATTAAGTTATTACAGTACATCATACTAAGCTTATGTGAACCCATAAGTCTAAAAATAAGACGAAATCATATAAGCTCATAAGCTCACAAATTAATAAGGTTCCCAAGATCAATGGATTAGAAGGAGTAATTTTGATATTGCGGTTTGTATAATAATTTTTTTTTTCAAATTGATGGAAATAAAAGATGGGTTTTGTGAAAAGATCGGAGATATTACATAAAAATGTGAACTTTTTGTGAATTGAAGGTTAATTTTGTGGGATTAAAAAGTTAGGGTTTCGGTTTTGATTTGGGGGGAAATTGAATTTGGTTTTAGGATGGTGAAATTTTGGGGGGTTTTGGGGGATTTATAATCTTTTTTACTAGTATTTAGTTTTGTGGGATTGAAATGTTTAATGAAAATATTGTATTAAATTATGAATATGGAATATATAAAAAGATTAACACGCTGTTTTTAAAATTATATAAAACACAATCCATAACTTTGTTTTTTAATTTGTGATTCGAAAAAGTAATATCAAATCTGATTAGATCTTAAGATCTTATAGTCGAGATCAGGATCGTATAAAAGTTTGTCAAAAATCATACGTAACATCTGAATCATTTTGCTTCTTAGTATCGTAAAATTGTAACTAATTAAGATTATGATCGAAATTTTAACAACCATGATTGAATATATGATTATGATTATGATCGAAATTTATAATCGAGAATGATTGATGTTTGTGAATGTTAATGATTGAATATAATTGGTTTCTTAACAATTACTGTATTATAGTATCCTATTAAAGAGTAAATCGAAGCAATTTGCATAACTTTGAAGTGCATACATGATATTTGTAAAAAAAAAAAGTAAAAATAAATTGTTTAATTTTCGTCTCAGGCAAAATTGAAATGACCGCAACATTCATATTCACCCTTTTACCAATATGATAAGAGTATATCAGTCAACCGCTTTAGACATGAACAAAGAATGAATTGAAGCTTTTTGACAGAGACTTTGCTTGCACTTTTGAAATTTTAGAGATGGAGTATGTAACTTGGAAGTTTTTACAACTTACTGGTAAAAGTGAAAAGTGAAATGTTGTAAAAAGTAAAAAAGATAATGTTGAAATAATTAATTATGAGCAATTTCAACTCTTAATACATATATGTTTCAAAAAGAAACTATTAATACATATCGAAAACCGGTTTGACCCGGGATGCTTCAAACCCGGTGGGTTGACCTGGTTTAATTTGACCCTTTTTTACCCTACCCGTCGGGTTGACCCGTTTTTCAACCGGTTAAACCACCGAAGTCGAACCGGGTTTTAAAATATTATGTTTAATCCTCAAATCCTCAAACTTTCATTATTTTTCGTTTCCAACCTATAAACTTTTTTCTTATCACCAATACTAACAAGTCAGATAATGAGTTGATCTTATTGCTAAGATCAAATAGATTAACATCAAACCCATTTAGAGGACTGGGAGTGGGTGAGTGAGAGTGCGGGGCGGGATCCCTCACTCACGGGGAACACCGCCGCCGGCATCTCCTTACCGCACGGGGAGCCCATTTTGAGTGAGGAGCTCACGCACGGGGAAGAAAAAAAAATATGAACGTTGGGGAAGGAATCTAACCGTTGGGTGTTTGTAACGTTATTTTTTTTTATTATTTTTTTTTATATATAAAGGAGTGTGTTGAGGGTGGAAAGCACAACAAAAAAAACATACCCATAAAAAAAAAAAAAAAACAAACAAACTTCCGAGAGAAAAAAAAAACATATTGAAAGAAAAAAAATATGGAACGTGGCAAAAAAGTTAGAGATCCTAGAAGAGGTGGTCGTGGATTGAGAGGCGCAATTCTTCCTCGAATTCAATCTCAACCAGGTCTCGAATCATCTTCTCAAGCACAACTTTACCACCCCCAAATGTACCCGCAATCTCCACCATTGGTTTTCTACACCCAACAACCCCTCCCGCAAATTCCTACTAACTTCGACCCATTTTAGGCGAACTATAACCAACAAACCCCACCACAAATGCCTACTAACTTCGACCCGTATAAGCCGCGCTATACCCAACAAAAAAGGCATGAACGGGTTAGTGAACCGTTACCCATTCGTGATGATACTGATGATGATGAATATTTTGACAATATTAACGTGGTACCCGAGACACAACAAATTGATGAAGAACAAGTCGAAGAGGAGGAAGAGGTCGATATGGACCCGCACGACAATATCCCGGACCCGGAGTTTAAACAATTCGTCATCACACGGAAACGCGAGATATGCGCCAAATACGGGTGGCCGTGTAGTTTGTAGGATTTAATGTTTTAAGTTTAGTTTTAATGGAATTTTAGTTATTTTATGTTTTTTAATAATATTATGTAATATTTATTTAATTTTAATGAAATTTTAGTTTTTAATAAATTTTAATGGAATTTAAAAAAGAAAAAAAGGAAGTGAGTGAAGGGTGAGTGAAGTGCGCCTCTAAAAATATGAGTGAGTGAGGGAAAAAGTGAAGAATGATGTGGCGTAAGGAAATTGGTTGAGAGTGAGTGAAGGGAGAGTAACTCACAGAACCACTCCCTCCCCCTTATGAAAGTCACCAAATATAGGCTATTAAAAATAAAAAGCAACAAAAGATAAAAATAAAAACAAAATATAAAAATAAAGACTTTGTCCCTCTCTCACCTAATTGCTCAACCGTTAATCATTATCGACCACCACCACCACCATAATTTTGCCAATCGAAACCCTAACTCCGTCATCAACCTAATCATCTCCACCGTCATTATCCACCACCACCGAAACCCTAACTCCGGAACCATCATCACCGTAACCGTCTTCAATCGTCATCGCCGTTATCAAGTTAGGTATAATACACCTGATTATGTGTTGTTTACAGCTTTGTATGTGCTTATTTATAGTAAGAAAATTAGATGTTCATTTGTTGTAGTTGAAGTGAATTTAGGCTGATGCTTTAAATTTAACGTAAATGTAGTGAAAACAGATTAACAAATATTTGAGCGTAGAATTATAGGTCTAAGTTGGTTGAGTCCGGAGGAAAATGACTTTATAGAGTAGATGTAATATTACATAATTATCATTACCAACTATATATAAAACCAGTAATTGTTTCGGATAATACTATAGAGAGTGTTTGGATGTGCTGTAATTTATTGTCAAAGTTGGAATAGTTAGTAGTCTTTCAAAATGTAAATTTGGTGTTCAGGTTTTGATATATTAGGACTAAGATACTTAAGTATAAAGAAACTTTTACTTTTTAGAGTTGGTATAAAGTTGGATTTGATTAGAGGGTGTTTGGGAATGCATATTGTGTTGTTAAAACTGAAAAATACATCTTAAAGTGTTTGGATTGCTATGAGCTTATGCAATTATCCCATTGGTTGGTGCTTATTTTGAAGTGCTTATAGAGCGTAAGCTGAAATTTTGCAATCCACAACCACCCCTTTTAATATAATTTTGTGGCAATTATCAATTTGGAGTTGCGCATTGATACAGTTTTTTGATATTCAAGGTTTTAATTAGAGTTGTTGTTCTTAAATAATAGAAGTTTGTTTATCATGATGTGTATATGTATAGAGGTATAAATGACTATTGGTATGTTTGGCTAGTTTCTTAGTGGCTAAAGATGTGTTTATTCTTTGTATCTTTTTGTTTATCTTGTTTTTAAGTGGATTTCGTAGTTTGTAACTCTGTCTGAGCTTGTCTTAGCACTGATGATGTCTTCGTATATTAAATTTCAGTCTCTAAAAGAAGAGGAAGAGGGATCTCCGAAAGCTTCCCCATTGGACCTGTTGACCTAAGTATCTTTTTTGAAGAAGATGGAAAAATATACGGCTACCATGGCTTAAAGGTATATATCGTTATTATCCAACTTATGGGTAATTAAGTTATTTAATAAGTGGTTTCTAGCATATGCTACTTGTAAAAAATTAATGCATATCACTGTCTGGATCAACACTCAGCAGCATATCATTTAATGCGTATGCTGATATTTCTTTTGAGAGCACATCTGATGTAAGTACACATTGTTTACTATATTTTTTTGAATAGTGTTTCCGTTCTTTAATGACTGGTTTCTGTGCGTATAAATCTGATTTCGTGTCTTTTCAATGGTTGATATTGTATGTCATGGGTAAAGGCCGGGAAAGGAGTCACGGATCTTAAAACTTCTCTTCAGGTGATCACCCTACACATCTTTTGCTTGTTGCTAGTTATTTGTGTGCAGTAGTGCAATGCTGATGACAATCTCATTTTCTTCTGTGCAGAATATTTTTGCAGATAATCTTGCTGAGACAAAAGATGACTTCCTCAAAACGTTTTCCACAGAAAATCAGTATATCAAGTATGTAAAGTTCTCCGTGAGTTCATTAATTTGATTCCTATCACCCGTTTTATTTTGATATCTTGGTTGATTTTTGATGCTTGTCGATGTACAGATCTATGATTTCAAATGACTCATCGCTGACATAGAATCGTTACTCGCATTTTCTATATTAGTAGTAAATATTTTAATTCAATAATAATACTAAAATCTAAAAACAAGACATGTTAAAAGTTTTATGACATATTACAATACAGATTTTGTAAATTAAAGAAATTAAAATGATGACTATTAAATACTAAGCAAGTTACGGAGTATTTATTTGTGTTTGACCTTTCCAAAAAAAATTTAATTGTGTTTGAAAAGTTAAAAGACTACTTCCTCTCACCCATGTGGGCCCTATTAAATACAGTATTAATTTATATTCTCTCTCCACTAAACAATAACCATCTTCTTCCCAACATCATCTCCCATTTTCAGATTCATCTGCTTCTTCATGTCTTTTTTTTTTCTGTATCTACGTAATATAGATCTAAAAATTTGATGCTAGGCCTGAACAGCTGCGTCCACTTTCTCCTCCCCGCGTCCCGTCCGGATTCCGCACCGGTACCCGCGTCGCACCGGGTCGACACCGGTACGCCGGGGATGTTAGCCGAGTCCGAGCTTCCTATATGTAAAGTGTCTCCGTGGGTTCATTAATTTGATTCCTATCACCCTTTTTATTTTGATATCTTGGTTGATTTTTGATGCTTGTTGATGTACAGATCTATGATTTCATTTCAGATAGGAAAATACTTCAGCCATCTGGGAATAGCAAGGGGTTAAAGGATTCGAAAGCATATGAGCTTGGGTTCGTGACTTACCATTTACATGTAAGCTCATGTCATGTTTACCACAATTTATGATTCACGTAATACAAAGTAAATAATAGAGGTCTTTAGTGTCTATTGAAAAGTCGTGTTTTATTTGCATGTAACACGTTTTAATATGTTGAGATGCAGGTTCTCAATCCTATCTGTTATGATTAGGTTGTCTGCGTCGAGGGCGAATCTATGGGTCTTCTTTACTGTTGATTGGTACCACTTGTTCTTCTCCTTGTTGATGGTAACATTCAGCTTCTCTCGGTTACTAAATAAATATGTGGTTTTGCATGCTTATCTACATATATTAGAGCTAAATTCTCCATTTCAACTGTTTTTGTATCAGGTAGCAATCCCATTGATGTTACTGATCCCGACTGGCAGATGTATCTTCTAGTTGAGAAGAAAACTGATCAGTAGGACATTCCACAAAAAACTTCTTGGTTTTGCAGCCCTTTAGCGGTTCTTCCATTACTCTGACAGCCACCGGTTGAGACTTGGTCAGGTATATTCCCTGTTTTATGTTCTCCTTCAGCCTTTCTGATCAATTCCATAATTGCCCTGGCAAAGGGGGTGGGTCAGACAACGGGCTAAAATGGGTAACTTTATAGGAAGGGTGAAATGAATTGGGTTGGGTAGGGCTCACACACCTAATAAAGCAGTTCTAAACTAAGGACTCAGTTTGCTCTAATAAAGCAGTTCTATAGGCTGTAAACTAGAGGTGGCAATATCAACTTATTTATTTTTATCTTTCCATTTGGCCGTCTGCGTTTTTTGCTGATTTTTAGTTGTCGGGTGGGATTGGTTTGAAAGTTACTTGGGTTTTGCAAGTTGGGTTGTCATTGTATAGTGATGAGTTTGCGTTTAAAGGGTGTGGTAAATTGGTCATTGTTTATGGTGAGGGGAGTGCTGATGTTAACTGTGTTCTTGATGAGGATAGATTGAGGGGTGTGGCAATGATGAATTTGTTGTTTGCTGGGCATTCGATTGTGGTACTGATATTTTGTTTTGTGATAATGGGATTATTGAATCATAATAAGGTGCCTCAGCCTCTACTGGTTCAATCCGATGAGCTTATAATGAGTTATGTTTTCCAAATATTGTGATAATGGATGGATTTTGTTTTCCAAATGTTGTCAAGTGGAAATTAGCTTTCTTTGCTCAACTGCTTTTGTGTTCTTCCTAGAGAGCATTACATAACGCATTTTAGTAGAACATTTCTATTATTTCTAGTCTTAATTGTGTTTTTGTTTGATGTTGCAGAAAAATAGACGACTGAAGAAGACGTGTTGTGCTTCATCACGAACTGCATGTTTCTATCTAACCACTCGATCCCAAATTTTCATCATATACTAGCGTTAAATTTGCTAATCTATTTTAAACACTAGACTCCCATATTTACATACTTCAATGGTCGAATGAGTCATTTTCAT
The DNA here is from genome assembly GCA_030686995.1 of Artemisia argyi. Lineage (NCBI taxonomy): Eukaryota > Viridiplantae > Streptophyta > Magnoliopsida > Asterales > Asteraceae > Artemisia > Artemisia argyi. Next base: position 218,319,384 of record CM060685.1, on the reverse strand, counting down.
GTTATAAATCGAGCTTTAGTGGAACTTTCATGTTATTAAAGTTACATTGTAGGTAGTTTTCTTCTATCAAAGTAGTCCTGACTCGTGAGAATGTCGTGAAAATGTTGTTAGGGTGTCTTAATTTCAATTTGACTCATCTAATATAGACATTTTGCTTGGCAAAACCCGTTGGTGATTTTATATCTAAATCATATGAAAAACATCTAAGAGTAGCGAAAAATGTCACCAATGAAACCCACGAAACCCTTAGAGCAAATTATTATTACCTCTTGATGTGTGTTCTGTAGATTTAACGGAGCTTAAAACGAACTATTGTTTTCACCTTTGAAACCCGCGAACCTCTTAGAGGAATCAAATGAGATTGCCATCCACATTACACGTCATTGTGTATCACCTGAATGCTAATTATCTATACCTCACGATCTTGTCTAACACAACCCTTTGTCAAGCTTAGAAAAACAAAAATGAAACCCTAGAGAGGGGTGTTTGTTCGACCGGTTTTTTGGACAGGAGATGGGAGAATTATTCTTTGACTTGTTTTCCAAGTTATAAGATTAAGATGGATCCTAATCCTATAATAAGACTTGATAATTACACACAACACCAATACCAACAAGTCAGATAATGAGTTGATCTTATTGCTAAGATCAAATAGATTAATATCAAAACCATTTATGAAAGCCAAGTTTGTGACAAACTTCATGTGAAACTCTCATACACATAGATTTGTATAGTACTAGACTAGTAGGATACAGACTTTGATGTTCCTGAACAGACAACATTACAAATTTTATGACAAATACTCACTAAGTTGGCCTTTGTTTTGACACATTGGTTAGGGTTTTAGATTTATGTGATGGTAAAATGTAGTTTGGTTTGTGGTTTGGATCGAAAAATGGCAATTACACCTTTAAATGTAATTCCTCATTAATATGGTAGGTTTTGAAAAATGATTCAAGTCATTATGACAAATGCCCAATTCTGCATCATTCTCGTCCACATACTTAGCCAACTTTTTTTTAATCTTCTTTTTTGCTCTTTTTTTCTTTATATTTAACATTGAAATAAAATTAACATATGTTTTTATATAATTATATATTTTCTTTCTCATTTTTTCCTTTTAAACCTCTCCCATATCTCAACTCCATTTACAAACTAAAGGGACAACAGTTACCCACTAAATATAAAAAAGTCAATAAGAAACAACAAAAGATAAAAATAAAAGCAAAATATAAAAGTAAAGACTTTGTCCTTCTCTCTCACCTAATCGCTCCACCACCACCACCACCACCGAAACCCTAACTCCGTCGTCAACCTAATCACCTCCACCGTCGTTCGTTATCCACCACCACCCAAACCCTAACTCCGGCACCATCGTCACCGTAACCATCTTCAATCATCTGCGCCATTATCAAGTTAGGTATAATACAACTGATTATGTGTTGTTTACATAATATTTTTAATTTTCTGCTGATTAGATACTTATGTTGTTTACAGCTCTGTATGTGCTTATTAATACTTGAATTTTAGTAAGAAAATTAGATGTTCATTTGTTGGAGTTATACGTATAATATTTGGGTTATACTTTGAACGTGATTATCCGTGTGTTCCATCCATTCACTTTCGACTTTCTACCACCTAAAGGGTGTTGTAAGTTATTTCAAGTTTATTTCCATTCATTCACACGTTAAAATCACTTCATGCATCATATATATATTTGTACGATCGTATATCACTTTACGTATTGTTTTCATGTATATATTGTCATATAGAACACAAACGTGGCTAGCCTCTATCTTGGAAGGCCTAGGAGTCACGTAGCACACATAATTCACGTTGGTTTCACTCGACATGCATCAAACAAACTTATTTTTGAACCATGTTCCATCGTATGAAAATTCATTTAAACACTTAGAAATATTTCTAAGTTTTGCATATATATAAACATTACAAACTTGCTACAAAACGCTCGTATATCATTAAATTTCACGTAACAAGAGTACCATATTTATACACGACTCAATAGACCACCTAGAAAACTATCACTTTCATTTATACAACTTGTAAAAATACTCACGTTTCGACACATAAATTGATTCATTTTGAATCGGTATTAACAAGATTTTCCAAATCCAAACTTTATTTAAAAACTAAATATTTTCGTTTGGGCTTATACTGAGCCCAATAAGAAGTAACGATCCATAAGCCCACTGGGCCCATATGAAACGTTTTTAGAATCATAAAAATAGTCCAAGGCCAGGCCTAAAACATTTTCCATGCCCTCGCCTCCAAAAATCTTAAAAGGCCTTGAATTTGGTTCGTTAAGGGCCCATAAGCTAAAAAAAAAGCTTTTCATCAAATAAGCAGTTAAAATAAGCTTATTATTTACTTAATAAGCCACGGAAATTTTTAGAAAATTTTTATAATCATTTTTGTAATTTTGGACTAAAAATGTAACGCGACGACACCTAGAAGGACTAAAAGTGCAAATATTGAAAAGTAAGGACTAAAACTGTAAAAACAGAAACTTAAGGGTAAAAATTGATGAAATTTAATATTCTAAGCCTAGTATTGATTATTGGACAAATAGAGGACTATAGTTGTAATTTATTTATAAAAAGGACTAACGGTGTAACGCAAACATCGTTAGAGTAAAAATGCTAATAATTGGAAAAAGGACAAGGACTAAACATAATCTATTTAACATTCTTATTTATTTTCTATTATCGTAAATTTATTTCGTATTGCATTTAAACTTTTATTTTTAATTATATATATTATTTAACGTAACGTTAATAATATATAACGATATTTCAAAAGTTAATATTTTTACTTACGATTAAAAAGGTAAAACTTCGATAGATAATTTAAATAACATATTTTGTCATATCATGCATATCACAAGAATTACACTGCACATCACCTATTCGTCATAACGAATAATTATTATTCGTTATTCGTTCGTAGTTACCAAATAGTATTTGGTCAAATTCTCAGATAAATCTATTTATCAGGTTATATTTCGAAGCCGTTATCATAAATTCGTCCGACTTTATTTTCTTCATTTCAGTATCAATCAAGGTGAGTCATAGCCTCACAATTAATTATTTTCAAACTCCGTGAGGGGGATACATGTTATAAACAGATCACAAGTAATTTTCTGTATGCTTCCTGACATGATATATGCCTAAGTTACCTATTGCCAAAAGACCTTTGATCATGAGCCATTAATCACTGTTATGTGAACGCGAATATAATGAATAGATCTATTTAAGGTTTGACAGTCTATCCCATTAATATTTGACGGAATGCCATTATGCATGTGGTTAGTCGTATTAGTCGCGATAATTATATTTGAGTAAAAATAGGAATTGGCAAATCACCTATTACACGAGGGCAAAATTATCATTGATTTGATAAACACCTCCGTTTTTACGGTATTTGTTAACGTTTTGCGTGTCATGAGACTTAGAGCAATATATATACTGCAATATCAATTTTTAAATTGATTGTATTTCCAATACAATCTTACTTGTGTATCAAAATGATTACTAAATTCAAACTCTATGATATCACTCAACATTTTTGTTGACTTTTAAACATGTATCTCAGGTATTTAGCAGGGGAAGCAAGCATGGAACGGGAGGAAAAACTTCAAAACTTATCTACTTTATCTAAATAATGGTGTAAAATAAAAGATGTTTGATTTAGTTTAAAACATCAAGACTTTTATTATAATACTCTGATTGTGACCTCTTGTATTTTGTGACAACCGGCAGTTTAGGGAGCTATTTTAAAAACCCGCATTACGATTAAAGTTCGTTTATAATTTTTATTTGAAATTTTATTTCACAACGAACTTGTAAGACCTATTTTATGGATATTTCTAATTAATGACGTTATGGAATTCGTGAATTATTCTCGTAATTCATTCTTGATATAATGCTCGGTGATGTATTCTTAAATTCTCACTGGGTACTACGTTGACTCTGGCACTAGGTTTACCTAACGAAATTTTATGATTCGTCTTACGAGTCCGACTATATTTTATTTATTTACGAGATGTTTTCAGAAGATATTAAAAGATTGAAATGAGTTCGGGTTCGGGCCACATGTTTTTACATTTACCCACGTTACCCGCTCCACACCGTTAGTAATATTATTATTACTATTATTATTATTACTTTTATTTACTATTATTATTATTAATAGAAAAAAAAAAGAAAAGAAAGTAAACTACAAAAGCTGGTCCTTGTGGTTCGGTATTCACACCACACCCAAACACACCATTTTCATCTCATCTCTCTCACTATCTCCCTCTCCCCCATTTCTCTAACCCTAGCCGCCCCTATCATATCCGGCCACCACCACAGCCACCGCCGGTCACCACTCTACACCACCACTACCAATCGATTCCCCATCATCTCTACTCTTAGATCTACTACAACACGCGCCCTATAACATCATTTATCATTACGAATCATCACCATTTTTCACCACAAATCGTTATTTTCGAAGTGTTATACGAGTTGGAGCTTTTTAGATCGAAGGTGAGGCGAGTGTTACTCGTGTTTTTGAATTAAACGTGACCCTTGGTCACGATGTATTTAAGATTTGAATGGGTTTATGATAAAAACTCGTTTTTAATAAAAAGTTTGGTATCCGGGTTGGTTTCTTGATGGGTTAATTCGAACCGTGAGTCTAAGACTCACGGCATGGTTATTGATCCGAGCTTAAGGGCTCGATCTACTTGTTTTCTTGGTCTTGAGATTGTGGTTTCATATGTTGCTTGCGTTGGATTTCTTGATTCGACTCATTGGAGTCGCGGTTTATGCCGAGTATGGTTAAATGTTGCCGAGACCCTCATGGTCGATTTGGTTAAATTGGTGTGCTCGTTGGAGCCATTTCTTGTGACCCTTGATGCTTGGTTTGAGCTATGTTTGGCTCGTGGTGTTACCTCGACTCGATCGAGTCGTATAGACCCGGGTTTGGCTTGGTAAACCATCCCGGATGTGACTTTGGTTATATATGTTTCATTATTGTTGTTATCTTGGTTTTGGCCTTGGTTGAATAGTTTTGGCCGAATACTTGTGGGTCGAGACCACGATTGGTCTCGACAATGGATATTTGGTATTGTGAAGTTGTTGACGAATTTGGATATTGGGGACCGATTGTGAGACGGTCGTTAGATTGACGGAGATAGGTTAGTCGGGTGCCGTAGTCGGACCCTCATGTTGTAGCCCGTGGTTCGAGATTGTGATTGGACGGAGATTGGTTATTTTATGACTTTTGCTTATTATTGGACTTGGACAATGAGCCGAGAGTCATGACTCGGACATATGACCATTTCGTATAACTCAATAACTATTAAAATTAAAACGAAAATAATAAAACTCGTAATAATCATTATTGATAATATGAACGTTTATATGAATATATATATATATACGTGAATAACGTATATATAACTATATAAGCGCGTATATTAATAATAATAATAATAATCACGAGTTGTATTATCAATAATACAATTAGATATATATTAGGCTACGAAAGTGGCGTAATATTATTGAACGTATTAGTATTATAAAAATTGTGTTATAAAACGGGAAACTCCCGACAATTATGAAACGTTTAATAAAATGCCATTTCGTATATATAACGGATAAACTTATTGAGTTATGCGAAATTGTTGTCACTCGGGTCCAGGTAAGTTCCCATTCGTTCGTGTCGTCACGGATATATGACGACTAATATAGACGTTTTCTATAACTAAATAACCACTTAACCGTAAGGTTGAGCCGGGTTATTTGGCTATATGAAATGAATATATTAGTGGGCATCGTATCCTACGACGCCCATAGGTTGTAGTATATGTAAAGTGTAATAAATTGCGAGTGTATATATCGGGAAATCTGGCCAATTTGACGATATATATGAGGAATTTATTAAACTATGATATATACTATATAGTATTTATGTGCTATGTGCTTTAGGTTGGGTGTAATCTTGGAACGGTATGTTACGTAAATAAATATGAGGATTATCAAATCGATGGATTTGGTAAACTTTAGCGATTTATTTAAATAATATATTGGGCTACTATTAGATCCATAGTTTATTTATCTTTCTATATGTGATCTTTTTGGTTTGTTTGGAGTCGACCCACTACCCGTATGGATACCAAACGCAAATACACCAAACTAATACGAAATGGATTTTCGAAAATAAAACGGATTCTCGTCCGGGTTTGGGAATATTATATATTTGAGGAAATGATTTCTGAAAGAGTTAATATTGTTAGGTCGTGCCAAGTCCGTAGTTGCTGTTTCGTGAGTTATCATACATCTTATTTCTACCGACCTCTTCTTGCTATTTTCTGGACTTGAGGTGAGTCATAGCCCCACTTTTCACTCTTGAACTATGTTTTCAATACTTGGGGTGAGAAACGTGCAAATTATTTTACGTGGACTATTATCGCTTTTATATTCTTTCTAAACTTGCTATGCGTATAGACTATTATCTATTGTCAGCTTTAGTCACACGTGTCGTGTGTACTATTCAAGGTTGGCTTATTTGGTTATTTGTGGATTGTCAGCTTTAGTCACATATATGTTGTGTGTACTATTCAAGGTTGGCTTATTTGGTTATTGATGGATTGTCAGCTTTAGTCACATATTTGTTGTGTGTACTATTCAAGGTTGGCTTATTTGGACTGTCAGCTTTAGTCACATAGTTTCGTGTGTACTATTCAAGGTTGACTTATTTAGATACTATAGTGTGCACCTATAGGTTATTAATACTTCGGAGGTTATCCGAGTATTTATTGGTATTGCGGGGGCTACCCGAATATCTATGTTAGTACGGAAGGGTATCCGTGTGTTATGTTGAGAGCGGAGGGTATCCGCAGGCTTTTAGCGAATCCTTAGTCTAGCTAGCAAGCGTTTTGCGTATATGTCCACTATATTGTTAGTTGAATTTAAACCTATGATCTCACCAGCGAAAGCTGACTTTTAGCACGTTTTCTCAGGTAATTAAGTGTTGAGGTGCATGCTTGGATTGGAAGGCTCGGCCAAGGCACACGGTTCATGGATCTATTTTTCTAAACTCTGATAATTAAATTTGGACCTATTGTTATTTTATTTTGGGTCTGACTCTGAATGATGTTGGGATAAATGTAAACCTTAAAACCCCGTTTTGGTTGTGTTTTTATTTTGTTTACTTTATCTCGTTCTATATTGTCTTGTGTTGGATACCAATCCCCGTAGCACCCCAAAAGCTTGTTGAGTCTTCCGCTGTATCAAATTTTGGGGGTGTTACAGATTGGTATCAGAGCCAAGGTTATAGAGAACTAGGTAAATAAACGCCTAAACTATAACCGTATTTTTATAGAAAATGATCCTTGACCACCGCCCGCCAGCCCCCCAAGCCGAAGCATCTTCTATTATTTGAGGTATTATGAGATATTTGAGATGATTGTTAGATTTGGAGTTTATTGAGATGATTTGAGGTTTATGGATTTTAGCAATAAGATGGCGTTCTCGAGGATTTATATGGTCTATATGTTTTATAAACATTTTTAGTAATGCGGTGTTTGAAATTCTTTTATTGAGATTATATATGGAACTATTTGATGAGTATTTTTGGTATGGTATTATGAGTTGCGATTTAGTGGTTTTGAAACACTTACACCTACCCTACGCCGTTGTCACAAACCATGGCCTCCCATATGCCCGATGTCGTCGAGGATATTCTTACTGCACCGGTTTTACCTGCACAGTTCACTATGGCATCTGATGACCCTTACCAGATGGCCATGTCTTCAGCTACTGTACCACAGGCAGCTTCTACTTCAGTACTACCTGCTGCATCTACGCAGGGACCCTCATCTTCTCTAGGGCTCCCTGGTACATCGAGGCAGCTTACTCTTCATCAGGCTTTGGCTCGTGTGGCACCACGTTTTGCCCACCGAGCTACGGCACGCATGTCGGTACGCCCTACTCCATCACCTTTACAGATTGATGCTCATTCTCATCTGTCTAAGGCGCCACCCACATCATTGCGTCGTCGTCCTAGATCACCTACTACATCTCCACATGGTTCACCTAGTGTGAGACGACGATTGATGAGGTACTCTTCCGATGAGGAGGAGGAGTACGAGGGTGAGGATGAGGCTGATGACCCTGAGGAGGAGGATGACCCTTAGGAGGCTGAGCAGGGTGATGATGATGACCCTGAGGAGGAGGATGACCCTCAAGAGGATGAGATGCCTGATGATGATGATGAGTTAGTACCACCAGCTCAGGCTGAGGAGCCTGATTCACCTGTACATCCGATTGAGCCTGATTCACCTGATCATCCGTTTTTGGTTGAGTTGCCACCCGGTAGTCCCGATGGGTCGGATGTATCTTCTGAGGTTTCTGCTGAGCATGCAGAATTAGGTGAGATTGGCAGGTTATGGGCTCGGATTACTGAGCTTAGCGAGAGAGTTGCACGTGTATTTGATTGACTTGAGAGAGTTATTGGAGAGTTTTTAGCGGATTTGAGAGTTGATTTGACTGTCGCTGTGGGCAGGGCTACTGAGCTGAGGAGAGTTTTGATGGATGTCCACGAGCATATCGATAGTTTGCAGCGAGGATTTGTTACTGCTCATGAGGCCGACCGCAAGCTTTAGCAAAGGAATGCCGAGCTAGAGAAGGAGGTGGCTGACCTCAAGAGAGACCGAGACACCCATAGCGTGGAGCTAGGATCGTTATGGAGGGATCTTGATGGCTTGAGGCAGGAGTTGAGGAACCTCCGCCAGCAGCGTGGCTAGTTACTTGAGTTATGTTGTATGGTTGCTTTCTTAACCGAGGAGTGTTCGGTTAGAAAAGCTAGTTATCATATTTTGATGTATTTTGTTCAGTATTCGTCTCTTTTGGAACGATTAGTACGTTTTGTATTATCCGTTAGTTGGAACGATGTTAGATCGCTATTGTATGGTTGATGGTTATTAGTATATGGTATTATGTAATTTTGGGAGTGATGGAAATAGAGTTCTTATTCGCTTTATTGATGTTACGTGGTGTATTGTTGCTATTCTTTCCATGGCTTGGCTTCGTTGAATTACACTTGTGGAGCAAAGAGTTGCTGAACTGCTAGCTGAGTCAAATCATTCCAACAATTCTGCTGGGACTTTTCCACCTGTTCGTGCTAATGGATGTCACTACAAAGAATTCAAGATTTGTGGACCTATTGAGTTTGGTGGAACTGAAGGAGTGGTTTACCTGGTTAGGTGGATTGAGAAGACTGAGTCAGTGTTTAATGTTAGTGGTTGTGCGGAGAATGCGAAGGTAAAGTTTGCTTCTTTCACTTTCAAGGATGAAGCTTTAACTTGGTGGAACAATTACCGAAATTCCGTTGGGAGTGATGTAGCTTGTGCCATGACTTGGGAGCAATTTAAGTCTTTGCTGATTCAGACTTATTGCCCAAGGAATGAGGTCAAGAAGCTAGAGATTGAGTTTTGGAACCATAAGGTGAAAGGTACTGATATGGCGACTTACAATCATCGTTACCAGGAATTAGCCTTGTTGTGCCCAGATATGGTGAAAACTGAGACTCAAAAGATCGAGAGGTATACTGATGGGTTGCCTGTAGCTACGAGAAATGATGTGATTTCTGCTAGGCCTGCAAACATCCATGAGGCAATCACAATTGCTCAACAACTTATGGATTCGTTGGAATTAGAAGAAGCTGATGAGGAGAAGAATGGAAAGAGAAAGAGAGACCGTTACTCTAAGAGTAATGATCACCGAAGCAAGAGACAAGCTAAGGCTTATGCTATTGGGAATGGAGATAAGAAGAATCAGAACGGTGATGCACCCAAGTGTGATCGTTGCCATCAGCATCATACTGGATGGTGTAGTGTGAAATGCCAGAATTGCTCAAAGAAAGGACACACAGCTAGGGACTGTAGAGCTCGACCTCTTGCTATGGTTCAAGCTGCTCCTGAGATGAGAAATAAGGCAGATGTTACTTGTTATGGGTGTGGAAAGAAGGGACACTATAGGAATGAGTGTAGAGAATCGCGGAACCGTGGAAATCAAGGCTCGGGTGGTAATGGGTACAATTATGGAAACCGTGGAGCTGGAGGAAAGCGTGGACGACAAGATAATGGGGACCAACGTGTGGAAGCTGGAGCTGCCCAGGGAAGAGTGTATGCACTCGGGAACGAGATAGGAGAAGATCCGAACGTCGTTACTGGTACGTTCCTCCTCAATAATCGTTATGCTTCCATACTATTTGATACTGGTGCCGATAGGAGTTTTGTGTCCACTACGTTTGCACCCTTACTAGAGAAACCCCCGATGGCCTTAGGAATTGGATATGATATTGAGTTAGCAAATGGAAACATAGAAAGGATTAATACCATCATTCGCGGTTGTACGTTAAATTTCTTGAACCACCCTTTCAACATAGATCTTCTACCCGTCACGTTAGGAAGTTTTGATGTCATCATTGGTATGGATTGGTTGTCGAAGTATCGTGCTCACATACTTTGCGACGAGAAGATCGTGCGTGTACCATACGGAAAGGAAGTCCTAAACATATTAGGAGACCGAAAGGATTCTAGGAGCCCATCCCGATTAGCAGTGATTTCATGCACTAAGTTGTCAAAGCTAATGGAGAAGGGATGTTACCTTTTCTTAGCTCAAATCTCTGAGAAAGGAGGGACGGAGAAAAAGGGAAGGTGCATTGGAGATGTGCCGATAGTTCGTGATTTTCCTGATGTGTTTCCCGATGATTTGCCGGGAATCCCGCCGACTAGACAAGTGGAGTTTCAAATTGAATTAATACCTGGTGCTGCACCTGTTGCACGAGCGCCTTATCGTCTTGCACCTACCGAGCTAGAAGAGTTGTCGAAACAATTGGCGGAGTTAGCCGAAAAAGGATTCATAAGACCAAGTTCTTCACCTTGGGGAGCCCCAGTCTTATTTGTGAAGAAGAAGGATGGATCGTTCTGAATGTGCATTGATTACCGAGAGTTGAATAAGCTAACGGTGAAGAATAGATACCCGTTACCTAGGATCGACGACTTGTTCGATCAACTCCAAGGATCGAGTGTGTACTCGAAGATCGATTTGAGATCGGGATATCATCAACTTCGAGTTCGCGAGGAAGATATTCTGAAAACGGCTTTCAGAACCCGTTACGGGCATTACGAGTTTCAGGTGATGCCGTTTGGGTTGACTAACGCACCGGCAATATTCATGGATCTCATGAATCGTGTGTGTAAGCCTTACTTAGATAAGTTTGTGAGTGTATTCATTGATGACATTTTGATTTATTCCAAGAGTGAGAAGGAGCATGAGGAGCATCTAAGACTCATTTTAGAATTGCTCAGGAAGGAGAAACTTTATGCCAAGTTTTCGAAATGCGAATTCTGGATTCCGACGGTACAATTTTTGGGTCATGTGATTGATAGACAAGGAGTCCACGTGGATCCTGCTAAGATTGAGGCGATAAAAGATTGGGCTGCACCTACAACCCCAACCGAAGTTTGTCAATTTTTGGGTTTAGCTGGTTATTACCGAAGATTCATTGAGGGATTTTCGAAGATAGCTAAACCATTGACCAAATTGACTCAAAAGAGTGTTATGTATGAATGGGGAGATAAAGAAGAGGAAGCGTTTCAATTGCTTAAGAAGATGTTGTGTAGTGCTCCTATCTCAGCGTTACCGGAAGGTAACGAGGATTTCATCGTCTATTGTGACGCCTCACATAAAGGATTGGGAGCCGTGTTAATGCAACGAGAGAAGGTGATAGCTTATGCTTCCCGACAACTCAAAAAGCATGAGAAAAACTACACTACCCATGATTTGGAGCTAGGTGCTGTGGTTTTCGCTTTAAGAATATGGAGACATTACTTGTACGGAACCAAGTGTGTTGTATTTACTGACCACAAAAGTCTACAACACATCTTGAATCAAAAAGAGCTCAATATGAGACAGCGACGATGGATTGAGTTGCTAAGCGATTATGATTGTGAAATTCGCTACCACCCTGGTAAAGCAAACGTTGTCGCTGATGCTCTTAGTCGAAAGGAAAGAATACCACCATTGCGAGTTAGGTCATTGGGAATGACTAAAGTATCGCCATTACCGTCTCAAATATTTGAAGTTTAAACGGAAGCGTTGAAAGCAGAAAACAGATCTGCTGAGAATATATTTGGGATGGCTGATAATGAGAAAGGATTTGTTAAGCGATCTGATGGATTGTTATGTTTAGAGATCGGATTTGGGTACCTTTGTATGGAGGAATTCGGGAGTTGATTATGCATGAGTCGCATAAGTCAAGGTACTCTATTCATCCGGGGTCCGATAAAATGTACCAGGATCTTAAGAAGTTCTATTGGTGGCCAAATATGAAGGCAGATATAGCATCGTACGTTAGTAAATGCTTGACATGTGCTAAGGTTAAAGCTGAACACCAGAGATCGTCAGGATTACTAACGCAACCAGAACTTCCAGTCTGGAAATGGGAGTGGATTACTATGGACTTCATTACCAAATTACCGAGGACAGCTAGCGGTTGTGACGCTATCTGGGTAATTGTGGATCGTCTGACAAAGTCTGCTCATTTCTTAGCTATTAGTGAAGATGATAGTGTGGATAAGCTTGCGAGGTTATATGTGAAGGAAATTATTTCACGTCATGGAGTCCCGATATCTATTATTTCGGATCGTGATAGTCGTTTTACGTCAGCTTTGTGGCGATCACTTCAAACGGCTTTGGGGACGAGGCTTGATATGAGTACTGCATATCATCCCCAAACCGATGGTCAAAGTGAGAGGACCATTCAGACATTAGAGGATATGCTTCGTGCATGCATCATAGACTTTGGTAAAGGCTGGGAGAAGTATTTACCCCTTGCAGAATTCTCCTATAATAACAGCTACCACACAAGTCTTAAGGCTGCACCATTCGAAGCTTTATATGGCAGAAAGTGTCGTTCACCTATTGGTTGGGCGGAAGTTGGAGATAGTCAACTTACAGGCCCTGAGCTTATTTTGGAAACTACAGAGAAAGTAACTCAGATTCGTGATCGGTTGCAAGCGGCTAGAGATAGGCAGAAGAGCTACGCCAATCAGAGACGTAAACCTTTAGAGTTCCAGGTTGGAGACAAAGTAATGCTGAAAGTCTCACCTTGGAATGGTGTAATACGTTTCGGGAAACGTGGTAAACTCAACCCACGCTACATTGGACCATTCTTGATCTTAGAAAGAATTGGGCCCGTGGCTTATAGGTTGGAATTACCGTCCGAACTGAGTAAAGTTCACGACGTGTTCCACGTGAGTAATTTGAAGAAATGTCTTTCCGATGAAATGCCCGTCATTCCAATGAGGGATATTCGTGTTGATGAGAAACAGAATTTCGTGGAAGAACCGATTGAGATTTTAGATCGTGAAGTTAAACGACTCAAGAGAAGTCGCATTCCGCTCGTCAAGGTTCGCTGGAATTCCCGACATGGACCAGAATTCACGTGGGAACGTGAGGACGAGTTCAGGAAGAGATATCCGAAGCTTTTCACTTCGTAGATGAATTTTTCCGAGTGAAACCCGGGACGGGTTTCCTTCTGAGACTGGGAGGATGTGACAACCGGCAGTTTAGGGAGCTATTTTAAAAACCCGCATTACGATTAAAGTTCGTTTATAATTTTTATTTAAAATTTTATTTCACAACGAACTTGTAAGACCTATTTTATGGATATTTCTAATTAATGACGTTATGGAATTCGTGAATTATTCTCGTAATTCATTCTTGATATAATGCTCGGTAATGTATTCTTAAATTCTCACTGGGTACTACGTTGACTCTGGCACTAGGTTTACCTAACGAAATTTTATGATTCGTCTTACGAGTCCGACTATATTTTATTTATTTACGAGATGTTTTCAGAAGATATTAAAAGATTGAAATGAGTTCAGGTTCGGGCCACATGTTTTTACATTTACCCACGTTACCCGCTCCACACCGTTAGTAATATTATTATTACTATTATTATTATTACTTTTATTTACTATTATTATTATTAATAGAAAAAGAAAAGAAAAGAAAGTAAACTACAAAAGCTGGTCCTTGTGGTTCGGTATTCACACCACACCCAAACACACCATTTTCATCTCATCTCTCTCACTATCTCCCTCTCCCCCATTTTTCTAACCCTAGCCGCCCCTATCATATCCGGCAACCACCACAGCCACCGCCGGTCACCACTCTACACCACCACCACCAATCGATTCCCCATCATCTCTACTCTTAGATCTACTACAACACGCGCCCTATAACATCATTTATCATTACGAATCATCACCATTTTTCACCACAAATCGTTATTTTCGAAGTGTTATACGAGTTGGAGCTTTTTAGATCGAAGGTGAGGCGAGTGTTACTCGTGTTTTTGAATTAAACGTGACCCTTGGTCACGATGTATTTAAGATTCGAATGGGTTTATGATAAAAACTCGTTTTTAATAAAAAGTTTGGTATCCGGGTTGGTTTCTTGATGGGTTAATTCGAACCGTGAGTCTAAGACTCACGGCATGGTTATTGATCCGAGCTTAAGAGCTCGATCTACTTGTTTTCTTGGTCTTGAGATTGTGGTTTCATATGTTGCTTGCGTCGGATTTCTTGATTCGACTCATTGGAGTCGCGGTTTTATGCCGAGTATGGTTAAATGTTGCCGAGACCCTCATGGTCGATTTGGTTAAATTGGTGTGCTCGTTGGAGCCATTTCTTGTGACCCTTGATGCTTGGTTCGAGCTATGTTTGGCTCGTGGTGTTACCTCGACTCGATCGAGTCGTATAGACCCGGGTTTGGCTTGGTAAACCATCCCGGATGTGACTTTGGTTATATATGTTTCATTATTGTTGTTATCTTGGTTTTGGCCTTGGTTGATTAGTTTTGGCCGAATACTTGTGGGTCGAGACCACGATTGGTCTCGACAATGGATATTTGGTATTGTGAAGTTGTTGACGAATTTGGATATTGGGGACCGATTGTGAGACGGTCGTTAGATTGACGGAGATAGGTTAGTCGGGTGCCGTAGTCGGACCCTCATGTTGTAGCCCGTGGTTCGAGATTGTGATTGGACGGAGATTGGTTATTTTATGACTTTTGCTTATTATTGGACTTGGACAATGAGCCGAGAGTCATGACTCGGACATATGACCATTTCGTATAACTCAATAACTATTAAAATTAAAACGAAAATAATAAAACTCGTAATAATCATTATTGATAATATGAACGTTTATATGAATATATATATACGTGAATAACGTATATATAACTATATAAGCGCGTATATTAATAATAATAATAATAATCACGAGTTGTATTATCAATAATACAATTAGATATATATTAGGCTACGAAAGTGGCGTAATATTATTGAACGTATTAGTATTATAAAAATTGTGTTATAAAACGGGAAACTCCCGACAATTATGAAACGTTTAATAAAATGCCATTTCGTATATATAACGGATAAACTTATTGAGTTATGCGAAATTGTTGTCACTCGGGTCCAGGTAAGTTCCCATTTGTGACGTTCGTGTCGTCACGGATATATGACGACTAATATAGACGTTTTCTATAACTAAATAACCACTTAACCGTAAGGTTGAGCCGGGTTATTTGGCTATATGAAATGAATATATTAGTGGGCATCGTATCCTACGACGCCCATAGGTTGTAGTATATGTAAAGTGTAATAAATTGCGAGTGTATATATCGGGAAATCTGGCCAATTTGACGATATATATGAGGAATTTATTAAACTATGATATATACTATATAGTATTTATGTGCTATGTGCTTTAGGTTGGGTGTAATCTTGGAACGGTATGTTACGTAAATAAATATGAGGATTATCAAATCGATGGATTTGGTAAACTTTAGCGATTTATTTAAATAATATATTGGGCTACTATTAGATCCATAGTTTATTTATCTTTCTATATGTGATCTTTTTGGTTTGTTTGGAGTCGACCCACTACCCGTATGGATACCAAACGCAAATACACCAAACTAATACGAAATGGATTTTCGAAAATAAAACGGATTCTCGTCCGGGTTTGGGAATATTATATATTTGAGGAAATGATTTCTGAAAGAGTTAATATTGTTAGGTCGTGCCAAGTCCGTAGTTGCTGTTTCGTGAGTTATCATACATCTTATTTCTACCGACCTCTTCTTGCTATTTTCTGGACTTGAGGTGAGTCATAGCCCCACTTTTCACTCTTGAACTATGTTTTCAATACTTGGGGTGAGAAACGTGCAAATTATTTTACGTGGACTATTATCGCTTTTATATTCTTTCTAAACTTGCTATGCGTATAGACTATTATCTATTGTCAGCTTTAGTCACACGTGTCGTGTGTACTATTCAAGGTTGGCTTATTTGGTTATTTGTGGATTGTCAGCTTTAGTCACATATATGTTGTGTGTACTATTCAAGGTTGGCTTATTTGGTTATTGATGGATTGTCAGCTTTAGTCACATATTTGTTGTGTGTACTATTCAAGGTTGGCTTATTTGGACTGTCAGCTTTAGTCACATAGTTTCGTGTGTACTATTCAAGGTTGACTTATTTAGATACTATAGTGTGCACCTATAGGTTATTAATACTTCGGAGGTTATCCGAGTATTTATTGGTATTGCGGGGGCTACCCGAATATCTATGTTAGTACGGAAGGGTATCCGTGTGTTATGTTGAGAGCGGAGGGTATCCGCAGGCTTTTAGCGAATCCTTAGTCTAGCTAGCAAGCGTTTTGCGTATATGTCCACTATATTGTTAGTTGAATTTAAACCTATGATCTCACCAGCGAAAGCTGACTTTTAGCACGTTTTCTCAGGTAATTAAGTGTTGAGGTGCATGCTTGGATTGGAAGGCTCGGCCAAGGCACACGGTTCATGGATCTATTTTTCTAAACTCTGATAATTAAATTTGGACCTATTGTTATTTTATTTTGGGCCTGACTCTGAATGATGTTGGGATAAATGTAAACCTTAAAACCCCGTTTTGGTTGTGTTTTTATTATGTTTACTTTATCTCGTTCTATATTGTCTTGTGTTGGATACCAATCCCCGTAGCACCCCGAAAGCTTGTTGAGTCTTCCGCTGTATCAAATTTTGGGGGTGTTACATATTTGAATTATTATTAATAAACTTATGTTTTAAAATGTCTCTTTCGAGCCGTTTTCTATCATTATGACTTCGATCCTCACCGTAACACCCTAATTACTTTTCCGCTGCCACATTTCAAATTAGGGGGTGTTACAGTATGTGCATTTTATATTGGGTGAGTGGGGCCCAAATGACTTAGTTGTTTTGTGTTATGAATAATGTTGTAAAAAGCGGTCTAGGCGGACAAATTAGATGTTTTGGTCAAAAGGCGGTCAACATCCTGCCCAGGCGGGTCAAATCGGGCTAGGCGGTCAGCACTTGAAAAAACTTCAAATTAGTGGTTTTTTAACCCCAATTAACCCATCTTTTCATACACTCTGACCAAATACACATTTGAATCTACAATTGGAACTATTCATCATGATAAAAACACAACAATCACAATTAAAATACACATTATTGAAGATTTGAAGGCATGCTATTATTTTAATTGAAACCCCTATTTGTTTTCCGAAATCACATACATCCGGACTTAATATGTGGAGGTTTAGATTTCGTATTTTCAGTTTAGATTATTGTTTTTTGGTGTTTTGTTCATGTGTGGGAATGTGGGTTTTGAGGTTTTGGGTTTTTCTTCGTATGTGGATTTTGTCACATAAGTCAGTCACACACATAATTAATATGCAAAATGAGTAATAAATTCCCTTTTTGTGTTTGATTTTGCTTGTGGGTTTGACATCATGTCATTATGTGTTTGTTCAATTGAGTTGTCGTCAACATGTGTGTTTTAGTTTTAGTGAAATAAATAAGAACATGAGATGTTAACAACAATAAATAATGCATTACAATAACATCAATTATGTGAAGCTTAGTGTTTTATGTTAAAATATATTTAAATTTATTAACATACATTTAATTTTTATTTTTTTATTTAGAAAAAGTCAATCCCCCAGGCGCTAGGCGGTGGTCGATCGCCCGACTAGTGCCTAACATTTTTTTGCAACCTTGGTTAAGAATGAGGCGATATTTTGAAGTGTAAGTATTAAAATGATGTGGCATCCAGTGAGAGACAAATAAGGAGCAAAACCTCTTCAAAGCACCTGAATCCTGATGCTCTAAATATACCAAAAAAAAAAAATAAAAAAAAAAAATAATAATAATAATAAAGTCACCAAATCTAGGCTATTAAAAACAAAAAGCAACAAGAAAATATAAAAGGGCAATTTTATAACTCCTCTCACTTTAATTAGAAATTTAGGCTATTAAAAAAAAATAATAATAATAAAGTCAGCAAATCTAGGCTAAAAAAAATACTCCTAACAAAGTCACCAGAATATAAAAGTAAAGTAAAAGACTTTGTCCCTAATAATAAAGTCAACAGAAAAAAATACTCCCTCTCTTCTTCTAATCGACCACCACCACCACCATAACTCCGTCGTCAACCTAATCATTTGCACCGTCGTTATCCACCACCACCGAAACCCTAACTCCGGCACCATCGTCACCGTAACCGTCTTCAATCATCTGCGCCATTATCAAGTTAGGTATAATACAACTGATTATGTGCTGTTTACACATTATTTTAAATTTTCTGCTGATTAGATATTCATGTTGTTTACAGCTCTGTATGTGCTTATTAATACTTGAATTTTAGTAAGAAATTAGATGTTCATTTGTTGTAGTTGAAGTGAATTTTTTAGGCTGATGCTTCAAATTTAACGTAAATGTAGTGAAAACAGATTAACGAATATTTGAGCGTAGAATTACCGGTCTAAGTTGGTTGAATCCGGAGGAAAACGACTTTATAGAGTAGATGTAAATTTACATAATTATCATTACCAACTATATATAAAACCAGTAATTGTTTGGATAATACTATACAGAGTGTTTGGATGTGCTGTAAATTATTCTCCAAGTTTGGAATAGTTAGTAGTCTTTCAAAATGTAAATTTTGTATTGAGGTTTTGATATATTAGGACTAAGAAGATACTTAAATTTAACAAAAATTTACTTTTTTAGAGTTGATATAAAGTTGGAATTGGTTAGAGGGTGTTTGGGAATGCATATTGTGTTGTTCAAAGTTAAAAATTTGCAATCCACAACCACCCCTTCTAATATAATTTTGTGGCAATTATCAATTTGGAGTTGCGCATTGATACACTTTTTTGATGTTCAAGGTTTTAATTAGAGTTGTTGTTCTCAAATAATAGAAGTTTGTTTATCATGATGTATATATGTATAGAGGTATAAATGACTATTGGTATGTTTGGCTAGTTGCTTAGTGGCTAAAGATGTGTTTATTCTTCGTATCTTTTTGTTTATCTTGTTTTTAAGTGCATTTCGTAGTTTGTTACTCTGTCTGAGCTTGTCTTAGCTCTGATGATGTCTTCGTATATTAAATTTCAGTCTCTAAAGAAGAGGAAGAGGGATCTCCAGAAAGCTTCCCCCATTGAACCTGTTGACCCAAGTATCTTTTTTGAAGAAGATGGAAAAATATACGGCTACCAAGGCTTAAAGATATATATCATTATTTTGTAAAAAGTTAATGCATATCACTGTCTGGATCAGCACTCAGCTGCATATCATTTAATGTGTATGCTGATATTTCTCTTGAGAGCACATCTGATGTAAGTACACATTGTGTACTATATTTTTTTGAATAGTGTTTCCGTTCTTTAATGACTGGTTTCTGTACGTATAAATCTAATTTCGTGTCTTTTCAATGGTTGATATTGTATGTCACGGGTAAAGGCTGGGAAAGGAGTCACGGATCTTAAAACTTCTTTTCAGGTGATCATCCTACACATCTTTTGCATGTTGGTTGTTATTTGTGTGCAGCGCAATGCTGATGACCATCTCATTTTCTTCTGTGCAGAATATTTTTGCAGTTAATCTTGCTGAGACAAAAGATGACTTCCTCAATACATTAATTTGATTCCTATCACCCTTTTTATTTTGATATTTTAGTTGATTTTTTATGCTTGTCGATGTACAGCTGCATGATTTCAGATGGGAAAATACTTCAGCCATCTGTGAATAGCAAGGGGTTAGAGTATTCGAAAGCAAATGAGCTTGGGTGCGTAATACACTTACCATTTACATGAAAGGTCATGTCATGTTTACCACCATTTCTGATTCACATATTACAGAGTAAATAATAGAGGTCTTTAGCGTCTATTGAAAAGTTGTGTTTTATTTGCATGTTTCACGTTTTAATATGTTGAGATGTAGTTACTCAATCCTATCTGTTATGATTAGGTTGTCTGCGTCGAGGGTGAATCTATGGGTCTTCTTTACTGTAGATTGGTATCACTTGTTCTTCTCCTTGTTGATGGTAACATTCAGCTGCTCTCGATTAATAAAATAAATATGTGGTTTTGCATGCTTATCTGCATATATTAGAGCTAAATTTTCCATTTCAACTGTTTCTTTATCAGGTAGCAATCCCATTGATGTTACTGATCCCCGAATGGCAGATGTATCTTCTAGTTGAGAATAAAATTGATCAGCAGGACTTTACCGGTTCTTCCATTACCGTGACAGCCACCGTTTGAGACTTGGTCAGGTATATTCCCTGTTTTATGTTCTCCTTCAGCCTTTCTGATCAATTTCATAATTGCCCTGGCAAAGGGGGTGGGTCAGACAATGGGCTAAAATGGGTAACTTTATAGGAAGGGTGAAATGAGTTGGGTTGGGTAGGGCTCACACGCCTAGTACAGCAATTCTAAACTAATGACTCACTTTGCTCTAATAAAGCAGTTCTATAGGCTGTAAACTAGAGGTGGCAATATCAACCCATTTATTTTTATCTTTCCATTTGGCCGTCTGCGTTTTTTGCTGATTTTTAGTTGTCGGGTGGGATTTGTTTTAAAAGGTACTTGGGTTTTGCAAGTTGGGTTGTCATTGTATAGTGATGAGTTTGCGTTTAAAGGGTGTGGTAAAGTGGTAATTGTTCTTGGTGAGGGGAGTGCTGATGTTAACTGTGTTCTTGATGAGGATAGATTGAGGGGTGTGGCGTTGATGAATTTGTTGTTTGTTGGGCATTCGACTGTGGTACTGATATTGTGTTTTGTGATAATGGAATTATTGAATCGTAATAAGTTGCCTCAGCCCTCTACTAGTTCAATCCAATGAGCTTATAATTTGTTATGTTTTCCAAATATCGTGATAATGGGATGGATTGCGTTTTCCAAATTTTGTCCAGTGGAAATTAGCTTTCTTTGCTCAACCGCTTTTGTGTTCTTCCTAGAGAGCATTACATACTGCATTTTAGTAGAAATGATTTCCTGTTAACTTTTTAACACTTCTGTTATTTCTAGTCTTAATTGTGTATTTGTTTGATGTTGCAGAAAAATAGACGACTGAAGAATACATGTTGTGCTTCATCACGAACTGCAGGTTTCTATCTAACCACTCGATCCCAAATTTTCATCATATGCCAGCGTTAAATTTGCTACTCTATTTTAAACACTCGACTCCAATATTGACTTCAATGGTCGAATGAGTCATTTTCATGTTATAAAATGAGCTATCTATTCTCTAAGACACAACTCCATATCCTAAGCTAATTACAACTATTTTGTTCGTACACAGCATTTGAAGGAGATGATTAAAGACTTCGTCGAGAAACAAACAAAAGGATGATGCACAAAGTTGATTCTGAGCAGCATTTGGAAAAACATGAAAAACAAAGTGTAATGTTTTAGTTATAAACCTTTGTGGCTTTCATCCATTTTACTACATTACAGATGTAAATGAAATTTCAGATTTTGTCGTACATAGATTTGTAACAAACACGCTATGTGATGTCATGTATAGTATAAGTTACCACCATGCCACTTCATTAGTTGCAATTAATTAAAACCACTAGGCTGTAGCAGCCCTTAAAGACCTGTTTAATATTTATCGTTTTTCAAAGACCACTAGGCTGGGAAGGTGCATGCATATCATATGGGTTACTATACACTATAGACAATTTGTGTGAACTTAATAGTACATCAACCAGTCAATAGTCTACTATCTACTACAAGAATGATGAAACTACCACAGTTAACAATTACTCCGTGGTAGTTTATAATTTTCTTTTTAAAAAAAATATGTTTATTAAGAAAATATGGATTTGCAGAAGGTTCAAATTGTGAATTTCTTGACTCAAGCTGATTCTTTTCTTAATCACCCCACTCTTTGCAGACGTTGCTATGATGTTATTGCTGGTCAACCGGGTCGTGCTCTTGCAGCTGTGACTTGTGCTCCAGGTAGTCTCTTGACAAAAAGAATAATTTTATTATACATGGCAATTTTGATCCATCGACTTATGAATGGATAAATCTGGTTAATTAAAAGAGGTCTCTTAGAACAAAACGGGTCAGAAAACTGGCCGAAGGTCTCCCAAACAGTAACTTTAATGCATCAAACTTTATAAATCATTGTATTAATAAAATTGGGATTATTTATTGATATACAAATACAGTTTTCTTAATCAGACACTAAATATCTATAAATTCTAGAAATTTTGACAAAAAATGTTTCGGGTTGACCCGTATGAAGCCTGTTTCAGCCCCCATTACACAGCACATTTTTTCACCTCTATAGTGTATCATGTTTTTACATCGATATTCTAAACCTAGGAGTCAACATGCTTCTGGTCATATTTTAACTAGGATCGGTGTTTCACGTGTGGAAGGTTCAAAATGTGAAAGATGTTGGAACTTCTCAACTCAAGTTGGCACTTTTTTTGATCCACACTTTGCTGACTTTGCTATGATCTTATTGCTGGTCAACCATTTTTGCTGCTAGGAACTTTACAAAAAATTACAAAAACAGTTTAGCAAATGATGCACATATGCAGTGACTAATCAATGAATATCTCCATTGCTAGTTTAAGACCACTAGGCTGTAGCAGCCCTTGAAGACCTGTTTAATATTTATCATTTTTCAAAGACCACTAGGCTGGGAAGGTGCATGCATATCATATTCATGTTTGTTGTTTTGTTATTTATTAATTTCAAACTTTGAATAATTCAATAAAAGGTATGGTTACTATACACTATAGACAATTTGTGTGAACTTGTACGTCAAAAAGTCAATAGTCTACTACAATAACATGCAATTACCACACTTGACAATTAGTGGTTTATAAGTTTTCTTTAAACAAAAATGTCTATTTGGTGGATGTTAAAGGGCATACCAATCCATCCAAATTCTCAAATCTATCAAGTTGTTCACGATAGGGCTGAGCTTTTGGGAACCTGACCCGACCCGAAAACCCGTCTCAAACCGAACCGACTCAACCCGACCGAATGAAACTCGGTTTTGTATCGGGTTGCACTTTTCCGGACATGTCGGGTCGGTTCGGGTCGAAACCCGACAAAACCGACAAGTTAGATAATGAGTTGATCTTATTGCTAAGATCAAATAG
This sequence comes from Artemisia argyi, assembly GCA_030686995.1. NCBI lineage: Eukaryota > Viridiplantae > Streptophyta > Magnoliopsida > Asterales > Asteraceae > Artemisia > Artemisia argyi. Next base: position 218,295,798 of record CM060685.1, on the reverse strand, counting down.
ATTAATATCAAAACCATTAATGAAATGCTAAGTGTGTGACAAGGTTCAGTAGGAAACTAGAAGGTTAATAGCATACAGACTTTGATGGTCCTGAATAAACACGCTATGGGATGTCACCAAGTACCAACACATTAGAGTAGTAAGACATTAAACTACATGACGCTTCAGACCATAATCTCCTAAAAAATGAAAAAGAAAACCAAAAGTTATAGTTAAAACTGTTATATGAAACTGTTTGTGGTTAAGTCAATTTGAGGTATTGAAAATTTCACTTAGAAACAAAGATATGAAACTGGCATCAACAAAGATAAGTTTATATAAACAGGTCATCAACGAACTTGCTGTACAGATAAGTAGATCAGAACAAAAAGAATCCACTACACTACAATTGATGCCACACATATTGAACACCAGCAGATTCACAGGAATGAATGTATATATGCAGATCCTAAGTTGTTCTATTAAGTGATGCTTGACCCTTATAGCAGTAACTTTACTACAATGAAAAAAGTATACACGAAAATGCTATAAACTAAGATTGGTGTATGGAAGTAACCTCCGATGCCTACTTGCCTTGTGCAGGCATCCACTGGTTCATCCAAGAAAAACACAGGCATACATACTGAAAGTTTCAGATAAATAAAAGATTAAACACAGATAAGATCCTTAAAATCACTTATCAATCAATGTGATTTTAAGGTGTTATCTTTGTCTAACTTTCGTTACAGTTTGCGACCCATGATACAGAGCTATGTACTCAACTTAATAGCTAAACCTGGTCCTTTTACAACCATTCTACTAACTACCTACAACTGACAACGTATCTAGTTGAGAGAAATCAGAGAAAATATAGGTAAACCTGGTGCTTTTACAACCATTCTACTAACTACCTACAACTGCCAACTTATCTAGTTACTTGAGGGAAATCAGAGAAAATATAGCTATATCCTTAACGTTGTTTAGTGCACTTAGACCCTTTGACAACTTTGGCTGAAATTCTCAGCCTCTTACCAAGCTACAACTAAATACAAGATAATGTTGTTATGCTTCAGTTTCACTACTTAAAGTTCCATAATCCGCACTCACTCTTCTTCAAAATTCAATAGTAGTTCACTTGTGTAAGAATCTAGAAATAATCAGAATTCAATTTTGTTGCAGCTACTTTCTATTGAAAAACAGGGTAGTACTATAGTTTCAGTAAAAAAGCAAGAGTCCCAAACACCCCCTTAATATGAATTCAGTCAATATCAAATAACATCAACAAACATATAAATTTAAAAACATTAAAATATATACCCTGGGTATGCAAAGAAGACCACAGTCACCACACCCTAAAGCACTTGATACTGAGATTCAACAAGGGGTAAGCACCACCGATCCCTAAACGTCAACTTCTAGAAAACCATTTACAGTATGATGGCAAAGGTAGAATTTAGAGTAGGAAAGATTGTAAACTGTAACTGCTTGATGATCCTACGTCTGTGTTTAAAGTACTGTGCTCGTGTATTGCTAAACACTACATCGGTCATATTAGTTAAACAAGTTATATCAAGTACTTAGTGGCCCAACTGAAACAAAATACAACCCCAATTACAGACACATAAATCTCACATCATTCATTCATGAACCCTAAATTAGAACAAACACTTTGATAAATATGACAACGTTTCGAGCTGTTTTTGATGCCACCTTCATTCGAACTGAATTCGATAAAGCTGGAATTAATACCAACTTCATCCCTTCTATTTGGAAGTAATTATTTCAACTTTTATTTATTTTTCTTAATTAAAAAAGTTTGGTTTAATTCATTACTAGTTTTTAATTTGTTTTGTAGATATGTGATTCATAATCCTATTGTGAATGGAGAGATATTCCTTCCCTCCCTTCATCAGCTTATTCTTTGCTTATTTCCAAGTTTAAGACTTGCACTTCTAAAGTTGATTCTCTTTTTGACTCCATTGATCAAGTCACCACTAAGCTCCTTATTAAGTTACAGGTTGCTGCTTTTAATATCTTCCCATCACTAAAAAGAATTATGTAACAAACTAATTTTTGAGGTTACATTTTGACAGCAGATGGCGCATAAAGTAGGTTTCCTGCAAAATTGGTTTTTGGGATGTTTGGTAGAAGGTTTAACAGCAGATGGCTAGTATCTTGGAGTTGAAATCCTTAGCCAGTTATCTTTCTTTTTATCTTATTATGTGAGGGTGCAGCAGCATGACAAGTGAAGGCAGTGGCAAGTTATACCAAACTGATCCATATTAGTTTAATAGCAGATAGCTTGTACTCGTGTAATTGGGGTTTTATTTTGTTAAACAGGTTATATCAAACTGATCCATATTAGTTTCCAGTTCTCAGAGTTGAATTATTCCGGACGTGCAGCAATATATGTACCATACAACCAGTAATGCACACTAAGCAAATTTAAATTAAGTGCTTCAAATTCATCATTAACCGGTAAGATCATTTGATATCATAAAACACTCCTAAACTAACTAGTTATATTAAACTCCTATTATACAACCTGTTCATCCATACTGGTTCTCAGATTCAAACTGTACAACCAGTGATGCACACTTCACAGTTAGGTTTTTAGTATCATAAAACAAATTATTAACTACACACTTTAACATATTATCCTGTTCGTTAATGATACACATGGAGCAAATTATTAACTACACACTTTCCAAATATATCATTAACCAATCAGATCACATCATATCAAAAAAAAAAAAAAAAAAAAAAATCCATAATTCCTATGAATACTAGTTTCAAACAGAGGGCTTTGTTGTTAATATTACCTTATTTGAGATACTTAACAGAGACATCAAGAGTGTAAAAAAATAATACCTTTGCTATCGGTAACAATAACCAAAATAGCTCATTTCACCCGTACTTATGATTCTGAATACGCCAACAATAACAAGTTCAAACTAAACAATCAGTAACAGAATACATAAAAATCCCAAGTAGTAGGACTATCTGATTCATCCTCACTACCCATAATTATCAATCTCACCTGCACCCGAAAAAACAACTAAAAATCAATTATTATTATTTTTTTAATAAATTGATGAAATTGATGAAAAATAAAAGATGGGTTTTGTGAAAAGATGTGAACTTTTTGTGAATTGAAGGTTGATTTTTGTGGGATTGAAAAGTTAGGGTTTGGGTTTTGATTTGGGGGAAAATTGAATTTGGGTTTGGGATGGTGAAATTTTGGGGGGTTTTTAAGAGGGGAATTGCACGTGTTTTTGGGGATTTATTTTCATTTTTGTCCTTGTGAGTCACTTTTGGTCTTTTTTCCAAAAAGTTGCGGTTTTGGTCCAAAATTGATAGTTTCATTCTACTTTTGGTCCAACTTTCTAACGAAGTTAGTTCAGTTAGTTAAGTTTAATTGTAAAGTGGCACTATTAATCCTTTAACCTAATTGTCATTTGAAACGTTAGTGCTATATACCAAAGATCGTTTGCAACGTTAGTCCTTTAAAGAAAATTTTCTAAAAAAAACAAAACAAAAAAAAAATCTAAACAAATGTTTTTTTCGATTTTTTTTTTCCAAAAAAAGATTGAAAAAAATTTTGAAATTTTTTCCGCATTTTTTAGAATTTTATTTTAGAAAAAAAAAAATAGAAGTTTTTTTTCCGAATTATTTTTTAGGAAAAAGAGCTTTTGGGCTAAAAAAAAAACATTTTTTTTCAGATTTTTATGAAATTTTTTATTAGAAAAATTCGAATTATTTTTTTTGGAAAAATAATTTTCAAAAAAAAAAAATTTTTTTCGATTTTTTTTTTTCGAATTTTTTTTAAAGGACTAGCAAACTGAAAGGACTAACGTTGCAAACGATCTTTGGTATAAAGGACTAACGTTGCAAATAATCATTAGGTTAAATGACTAATGTTGCCACTTTACAATTAGACTTAACTAACTGAACTAACTTCGTTAGAAAATTGGACCAAAAGTGGAATGAAACTATCGACTTTGGATTAAAACCACAACTTTTTGAAAAAATAGACGAAAAGTGAAATCCGCACCAAAACACAATGACCAAAAATGTAGTTAACTCTATTTTTATTTTTATTTTTACTATTTGTAACTTTGTAAGTATAGTTTCTAGCAAAGATTTCAACATTGGGGTTTTATTCATCACTTTTTTCGAATTTGCAATATTGAGATTGTAAGATTGGATTGGATTTTAAAATACTATTATAATGTTTTTAATCATTTGCCCTTTTTTAAATAACCTCCTACTAGTATTATTTCGTTATCATTGTTGTGTAATGGACTAGCGACTGCGAATACAATGACGATGAGTTATATTGCGAAAGATACAGAAACATTAAAGCTGATAAATATTGAGAAAGTTATGGTAATAAAGAAATGAGAAGTTATGACTTTTATTTTTGTCAAATATTTTGTTATAATGTTAGAATATTAGTATGACTTTATCAAATATAAGTAGATTTAATGGAAATAACTCTTGGTACTCGAATCAAGCATCATTTTGGTTCGGGAATGCTTTTACGTATTTGTTTACATCGTCGTTTTAAAAGTGAAACTAGCAAGAAAATGGTAATTATTGGACAAATATGTATGTTTTAATAAACAATATTTATTTTCTTCTCGTTTCAAAAGGAAGAAATATAAGCTCGATATCCATTTATGATTTACCAACTTTAAAACCAAAAATGGTTATAATAGCTTAAGTTCGTTTTTAATATCGTTCGTAAGAGTAAACTCCAAAAGCCGTTCATTTAGTTTTTCCGTTTTCAAATAAACCATGCATGTTAAAAGATATCACCATGACTCATCCATAAGAGACAAAAGTCTAAAGAAACTATCTTTTTAAAGGATGATTTATGCAAAAAGTCTTTCTCGGAGATGATTTTTGTGGAATTCTTTGCATCTTAAGGATAATTCAATACAATGTCACGGTTTCTTGCTCAAATAGTTCACAAAATAAACATACTAAAATACATGTCTTTGGCTATTGAACTAATCTACTGTACGTCCATCTTATCTGCACACAACTCAACTCATACAAACAGTTGCATAAATTAGCTACCATTACTAAATCAGAACTTGAAGTCACGCGATTCACAAAAAATTAGTACAGTAACAACATAATGTTGCGCAAAAAAAAGAAAAAGAAAAAACTATTTTCCTTAGGTTATGTAACCATTAGTAACCATTTGTGCCCTACGAATCTTTCCCTCACCGTCCAGCCGTTCAAACATTAGGAAAAGTGGTGCACTCCTACCAACCACATACATCGCTAAAAGACTTTCATCAAGAGTAAGACCATGTAAATCTTTCACTTGAGTCGTTACTATGCCCATAATCTCATTCGCTGCATTGAGTCATTGCTTAGCCACTTTTGTTTCCACACAAGTTTCATATAGCTCACTTTTGGCACATTTTTAACTTGGTAACGCAAGTTATGACCATTTCCTGAGTTCTCACGTTACTCCCACGTTACAACTCAAGTTGGTATATCAACTCAAGTTATAACTTAAGTTATGCCAAGTTATGACTCCCTTGCTAAATTATAACTTGAGTTATACCAAGTTATTATGGTTTGCATTATTTTTTTTAATTGGTCCAAAAATATGGTATTATTGAGTTTTATGATTTTTTGGTGTTATGTTATTTGGTGTTGCACTGACATGGCGCTGAGTTATTTCATAACTCAAGTTATGATTCCTCATGGTCTTAGCTTCTAAACTTGTGTTTATATGGATTTCTTCAATGTTGTCTTTGTTGGAATTATTATATCATGACATTCATATTAATAAACCAAGTACATCAAAGTGAGCATGAGCGGAAGCAATTATAATAGATCGAATAACATGTAATTAATTAATCATTAATTTAAATAGTAAACATACCGTAGTGATTCTAGCCCGAACAAGAATCAATGCAATCTTCCGGAACCAAGAACCCTAATTAGGGTTTATAAGGATTATAAGAATTACCCCTTACCTTTTTGTAATTCAATCCAAGAATCAAACAATAGTGTGTTTGATTCACGTTCTTGTACACACGTACTAATTCAAGAAAAGTATTTGCAAGTAATAAAACACAAAACCTTTTTGATACAAGAAAATTGAAACCCTTAGGGGTGTTCGTTTAATGGATCGACCAAGGAGAGAAAGAAAGAAGAAAACACCAAGATGTGTGTGTACAAGTTATGAGAAAAACCTACATCTTGGGTTTGCTTATATACTATACATAAAAATCCCAAGTAGTACGACTATCTGATTCATCCTCACTACCCATAATTATCAATCTCACCTGCACCCAAAAAATCAATTATTATTTTTAATAAATTATCAATTTTTTTTTTAATAAATTGATGAAATTGATGGAAATAAAAATGGGTTTTGTGAAAAGATTGGAGATATTACATAAAAATGTGAACTTTCTGTGAATTGAAGGTTAATTTTGTGGGATTGAAAAGTTAGGGTTTTGATTTGGGGGGAAAGCAGAGGGAAATTGAATTGGTTTTGGGATTTGTTGGATTGCGGGGGTTTTTCTAGAGGGAAATTTTTTTTTTATTATTATTTTTTTTAGTGAAGAATGATTGGTCTCTTGGGCAAGTTGGTTAATTGTTGGCTACCAAGGATAACTTTGGGGAGGTATCCTTGAAGAGGTCTCAGGTTCGAGTCTCATCATGGACCTTCAGGGGCCCGAAAACATAGAAGCAGGAGTGGGGTTTATCACCTAAGGAGAAAGGTTCGATGCTTGCATATTGCCCAATTGGATGTCACTGTGAGCTCGAATCACTAACTACTAACTCGTCGTTAAAAAAAATTATTGAATATTAATTGTGTTTTAGGAAAAACTGTACTATTCATTTTTACTAAAGTTACATTGCAAATAGAGGGTAGTTTAATTACTTTATAGATGAGTTGAAATAAGATTTGAATTTGAGTTTAATTTGAAAAAAAAAATAGGAAACAATTTAAATAATATATTTATTAAATAAAAATAAAATAAATTTGTAATATCCTAATTTTCACGATATTAGTTTAGAGAAAAGTCACCAAATGGTAATGAAGTTTCATTAATGTTTTAATTTTGTCACTCATATTTTTTTTGTAAGGTTTAACCACTCAAGTTTCACAAATGTTTTATTTTTTTGTAATTTTAAAATTTTTGTAGCCTTTTTTGACGACACATTTATTTTTTATGACATATATATTTTGTGTTGCTGACATGGACATATGATTTGGCAAAAATGTACTTTCTATCAAAGTAGTCATGAGAATGTCGTGAAAATGTTGTTGGGGTGTCTTAATTCCAATGTTGTGACCCATCAAATATAAACATTTGGGTTGGCCAAAAACCGTTGGTGATTTTATATCTAAATCATATAAAAAAAACATTTAATAGCAACGGAAAATGTCACCAATGACACCTACGAAACCCTTAGAGCAATTATTATTACCTCTTGATGTGTGATATGTAGATATAACGAAGCTTAAAACGAACTCTTTATTTCACCCTTGAAACCACGAACCTCTTAGAGCAATCAAAGGAGATTGCCTCTATAGATATTTAGACTACACGTCACTGTGTATCACCTGAATGCTAGTTATCTATACCTCACGATCGGTTTTTTGTTCGACCGAAATCCTAGAGAGGGGTGTTTGTTCGACCGGTTTTTTTGGAGAGGAGATGGGAGAATTATTCTTTGATTTGTTTTCCAAGTTATGAGATTAGGATGAATCCTAACCCTATAATAAGACTTGGTAATTACACACGACACCAATACCAACAAGTTAGATGATGAGTTGATCTTATTGCTAAGATCAAATAGATTAATATCAAAACCATTTATGAAAGCATGTGAAACTCTCATACACATAGATTTGTATAGTAGTAGACTAGTAGGATTGTTCCTGAACAAACATCATTACAAATTTTATGACAAATACGCACTAAGGTAGCCTTTCTTTTGACATATTGGTTTGGGTTTTAGATTAATGTGATGGTAAAATGTAGTTTGGTTTGTGGTTTAGATTGAAAAATGGCAATCACACTTTTAAATGTGATTCATCATGAATATGATAGGTTTTGAAAAAGGATTAAAGTCATTATGACAAAGGCCCACTTCTGTATCATTCTCGTCCACATACTTAACCAACTTTTTTTTTTAAATCTTTCTTTTTGCTCTTTTTTCTTTATATTTAACATTGAAATAAAATTAATATATGTTTTCTACCTTTTATATAAAAAGGGTCATTTTACTTAGGAGATGACACATCAGAGCAGTAGAACCCCAATGATATGACACGTTAGCAGCCAAATAAAAGACACTTAAGCAACCAATAGTTACACTAGCTATTTGAGCTTTAAAAAAAATATATACCCGGTACTTCTTTTCTACTTCATTACTCAACCAAGTAAACATCTTCCACGGTCTCTCACTCTCACTCTCACTCTCACTCTCTCTCTCTCTAACTGGGAAATCTCTAAAGCTAGCATTGATTCATTCATTACTTCCAAGCATTACTCCAAGCTAGCCTTAAATCTCTCATGCTATTTTGGTATGTTCCTGCCCTTACATATTCTTGTGTTGTTTTATGGCTTTGATGATAGATGTAAAGTGTTGAATTTGCTGTAACACCCCCAATTCATGGATGCAGCGGAATTCAAACTGGTTGTTACTTGACGGCACAATAGTCACAATAATAGAAAACGAACTCTAATTGAGTCGTTTTAAAAGATTTATCATTCAAATTATATAATTATCAGAGATTACAAAATGAGGTCCCAGATGGTTCCATGTTTACAATTTACATTAAATGAGTTTTCGAATGATAATAAAATTTATAGCCCTCTTGAATATCCGTGCCCTTCCGTGCCATCCTTGATCATCATGGACTTGAAATACATGCTTAAAACAGTCAACACAAAGGTTGAGTGGAATTCGTAGAGTTTGTAGTTAAATTGTTGAACACAATAATCGTAATGTGAGGTAATTAATCACACATTCATAGTTAGAAAACAAAAGTCGTTATTATTTCACTAAGCTCATGCAACCAAAGATTAACATCGAACCAAAAATTGGCATTGTAGAAGCCCTACCAAGGTAATATTGCCATTATACCTCTAAATCTCAAATATAGTGCATTTGTTTGAACTCGTAGTTGTTCAACACAAATGGGATTCGTCAATCCCAATAGATCTATTCACAATATTCGCGCTCACTATAGCTAGTGACTAATGGTTCATGATATAGGGACTTCGAACATGGCAATCGTTACTTAGTGACAATAAAACATAGTCGGGTAAGCATACAGTAGAAAGCATTGTGTTCGAGTAGAAAAATAGTAGCATGTATCCCCCCATTGGGTTTGTAAAATAGTTAAACAATAGAAAGTGGGGCTACGAACTCACCTTAAGTTATGTAGTAAGTAGTGAATGTGATGGTCGAATCGCGAAGGTTTCTACGAGCAACCTATAATAGAATATTGCGACTTAGGATTGGAGTAAAGAATATGAAGAATTGCCCATATATGTCTTGCATTTAGTCCATGATGTAGTACTTAGTATAGTGTAAGTCTTTGAAAAGAAATGGTTTATGAAACATGTATAGTTTATATATCGCTTACTACCGTTCGGGCCGACATAATTCAGAAGTCATGTAGTAAACGTTCGAGGAGCCAGGACACTTTAATTCGTAAATCCACAACTCATCTCGACGGCTTACTTAATGAACTCCTCACATGAGGCTCCCTACTATTGTAGTATTTGATAAAATATATATATATATATATATATATATATATATATATATATATATATATATATATAAGTTTTGATCCGAAAAGTTACATGTCCAATATTTGAATAAACTTAGGAAAGTTTACTTTTACATGAAGATTGTTATTAGAATGAGTTTCTTAAATCTTGTATGACAACTACTTGTAAGATCTCATGGTTCTTTAGATGGAGTAGATCCAAATTGTATGTTTAAGTTATCGCTAACTCTTTAGCTCATGTTTTCGCCTAGGTAAGTTTATATGGTCATTTAGTCATGGCCTTGCCGTGACCTTTGGTAATTGTTCCATGGTCTTGAGACTCAACCTTGGCTTTAGCCATGGTTGTGGTCTTGAATTTAGGTCATTAGACCTCTTGGTCTTATTAAACCATAACTATTATATAATGACTTTGGTATATAAAATAGCTGTTAAGAAACTAAAGAAAATTTCATTCGTTATTGGTTTTCTGGATACGTGCTCCTGTGTTTTTGAAGAAAACGTGATTCCGGACAACTTTCATGTTTTAACTTTTTGATGAATCGGAGCAGAAGGGCCTCTTTTTGCGTGTTTAATTTTGTTACAGAAACATTTGGCAGTTTTTGCCGCAAAGTTTTGGTAACTTCAAATGGTCATAACTTTTTACTCATGTACTCATTTTAAGTGGTTCAAATTGCTATGGTTTCCTTGTTAAGTCCTCTACTACAATATGTAATTTTCCAATATCATATTTATACCATTTTGATTAGATTTCACCAAGAAAGTCACAAGTTTACTTGTTTAAATAACATAAGTTAACATATATATACCAATACTTGTTTTACTCATTTTTAAACATCATGGACATAATCACAAGACAAAATATAGCATGAATGATATGTAAATAGCATGAATATGATATTTAACAAGTAGTATGTTAGGGTTTTGCTTACAACTTTTGGCTTTCAATAAAGAAAGGTAAGTAACATGTAAGGAAAATAACCGCCTTTATTTCCATTAAGTTGCTATGTTAAAAATTCCTCAGGAAATCAAATTTTCGGAAATTGAGGGACTAAATTTGACAACTTTGAAACCTGCCAAAAAGGCGGTTATGAAGGCCCTAATCCCCTTTTTCATACATATAACGTTTTCCTCTTGGTCATTCGGTTCTCTGGTTCATAAGATTTCAAACAAAAACCATACAAAACGTTCTCAATCTCTGGATTGTATCCGATTGAATAATTCGGGAGAACCACCGAATTGATTCGATCTAAAAGTGTTTACACGCCTTTCAGAGATTCAAATATATCTGGTTGTGTTCGTTATTGTTATCCCCTACAGTTGTAGCACTTGATTCTTGCATAAAATTGGAATAAATTTTGCTAAGGATGAGATGTTTATGTGTGTGATGGTGGACGACAACAAAGGGGAATGAGAGGGCTTTTATAGTGAGTTGAGGAGGTTAGGAAGTAACTAGGAAATTTCCTAAACTTGGTGACCAAGTTTTACTTGGAGCCTAAGTTGTACACATGTATGCATCTTAAGGCTCTAAGCATGAGATCAAGCCACATGGGTGATTCCCCCCCCCCCCCCCCCAGAGGCAGTTCACATGGATAAGGATAGGATGGCTTGGTCTTTGATGATATTATCTAACTTATGTAGCTAGTTTTGACTCCGTAAATTGCTAACCGTAAATGGTTAAGCAACAAAACGTAAAATCGGGTATCGTAAAAATGTGAAACTTGGAAGAATGACTAAACTTGTCAATATACTCCATAATAAAATATAAAATGAGTGGTAGGTTCCATTGGGGTGCTCAAACCCTGCTAAAACTGGAAACACGGGTCTAAAACGCATAATACGTAAAACGTACGAATGTTGTGTAAAATTGAGAAAAGTAAAATGTTACTTTTCTAATATGATAATAATGATTTAAAATAACTTATAATGTCTAGACTGGCTCAGTCTAGTGTCGGTTGGTATTTAATGTCTTTTAGACATAAAACCGTAAGCCTAAAAATCAAGGAATGATTTATAAAATCAAGGAATAATTTTTGGTCAAAGGAGGAGGGAAAAATATGTTGACTTTTTCCAAAAATGTGAAAACTCAAATCGTCTTAGAAATGTGGTGCATGTATAGGCTAAGGTTACGGCTAAGTAAAAGTGCTTACAAACGAAAATTCCTGTTTCTCACGGCCGAGGTTTATTTGGTCACATTTTTCTCAGTCATGATTAATTCTCAAATAAATCATGAGTGTATCAAACATTTTTCTGATGCGGGGAAAATTAACGTGGTCGAGTTTCGTTGTGCGTAGAATTTTTGAATGACGTTTTACCCTAAAACGTGTATTTCCTTAATAACTTTCGCGAAAATGATCTAATGAGTGTCAAACTTTTATTTTGCCATGAAAATGATTTATCATATGAGAATATGAAATAAAAATCAAATTTCGAAAAAATGAATAGTAAAAGTGAATAGTAAAAATGAATAGTGAAATTTTCGGGAATAAAAGTTAACCTGAAAATGTGAATTGTTACATTTGTTGATTATTTGTTTCATATTTATCCATAATGATGGAGTGTTAGACTAGACTGGTGGAGGTAATGCGTATTTCAAGGAAGAAAATGAAGGTAACTCTTTTCAAATAAAAAATATAAAAAATTTGTCAATGTAAGTTGATCAAGTTTTTTTCTTGATCTCTAAAAGTAATCTTTACATCTCTTTACATGACACTTCTATTTTCCTCATAAAATATGATTAGAAGGTTTTTTTTTTTTTTTTTTTTTTTTTTTTTTTTTTATTTATTTATTTTTGAACTGATAGGTCTCCATCGATTTCCCATTACGTATGATAACGCCATTATCTTTATCATCTTTAAATTTTACAGGTTTTCTCATGAGGTTCTTGTGAAGTGGGTTATCATTTAGCACCATTTTGTTTTAAATTATATTTGGATTATATCTTCTTTTATATTATGCTTCATTATATGCTTTGATTTACGCTTCCTTTTTTTTTTCATTTGATATGAACCGAGTTAATGTTGTTGATCAGGAGTGGTGGTGAAAGTAAAAAAGATGTTGGTTATAAGCTTCTTCAAGAACATAATTAATGATACATCGTTTTAAACCTTTTAGAAATTTATTTTAAACTCCAGTAATATAAAGCTCAATTGTAAAATTATAGTCATGTGTCATCATCTTTACTGATAGTAGTGTATACAAGTCACATATTTTATTTTTTTATATTATGTTATATTCTATTTTGTATATTATGTTATTGCATATTTCAGGTACAAAAATATGGGATGAATCTATTCACAAGGAAAATTATTTAATAAACCCATAATAAAATCTTGTAGTAGAAAGAGAAAAGAGGTGACGAAATGTGTGGATAAAGAGTTGATAGAAAGAGGTCATATGGGTTTATAGACGGAGCCCATGTCACGCTGTATGTAATTATGCTACTGTATCATGTAAGTTGTTAGTAATGTTAATGTATTTTTTGTATCGATTATGGAACACATTCGTTTTTTATCAGACAATACCTCTGGAATGAAAATGTATCCATTCGTAACAGGTCATGTATTTTTGTATAAAGATCAAAACTTTTCAATAATAGTGAGTAACGAGTTAAAAATATACTGGTGAATGAAACTTCCACACAAGGAAAAAAAAATGGAGGCAACAAATAATGGAGTAGAATAGTATATATAAAAAAAAAACACACACTGCACTATTACGTGTAGAATGGTGAGAGAAGGTCAACATTTTTCTTTAGCTTGTAGAATGGTGAAAAGAGTATGGAGGGTTGGTGTTGATGGCAGATATGTGTTACTGTATATTTTAGACTTGCCATAGAATGGTGAAAAGACTCAAAGAGTATTGAGCTAGGGTAGGTGCTAGATTTTCAAAAAGTGAATAGTGCCATACTATTAAGTCCCATACTCCCATAGTCTCATGGCACTATGTGTCTTGTTTTGGCAAAGATATGTTACAGAGTACAATAGTAACAACCCAAGTTATCTTTTAACGCAACTCCAAAACGGGATGTGTTACCTTATCGTGTCCCGCGTTAACTTGCACGTTAAAAGGGTGCGTTAACCCCTTAACACACGTTAAAGTCAAAAAAAAAAAAAAAAAAAAAAAAAAAAAAATTACACCGAGCCCACTCAAACTGCTATTTAGTTCAAAAAAAATTTCATTAACACCCCTATACTTTATAACCGTTAATAACGGCTATATACTTAAAAAATAATAATAAAAAATAAATAAAATCCAACCTATTTTCTTACCACTATAAATACTCACCTCATACACATTTTATTTTCACATTTACAAAACTCAAATTCAATCTATACACTTCCTCTCTATAAGAAAAAAAAATTCACCCAAAACTTTCTTGCTCACAATGGATCCGAATGAAAATAACCAAGAAGAACGAAGTTTTTCCGATAAAGATGACGAACTGGACATGGAGCATATGATAGCCGCATTTGAATATCATCAACAATTGGAACAACAAGAAGCATCAACAATTGGAACAACAACAAGAGCATATGATGACGAACCGGACATGGAGCATTTAAGAATTTATGTTATGTTTAAAATAAATGAAGTGTTTGTTTAAATTTGGGGCTGAAATTGAAAATAATTGGGGTGAAAGTGAGTTAAGGTGAGTTAAATATAAGTTATGTTACCGGGGTGGAAAGTAATGAGTTAAGTTAAAAGGTAAAAGCTGATGTGGCGCTGACGTGACAATGTGTTAACTTTTGACAGTGAGTTACCTTACCCGAAGCTCTTAAAGTTAAGAGTTAAGACCATACATTAATACTATAATTTATAAAAGACTATGTTATCGATGTTGTGCTAAACATAGACAATAAGACCATACATTAATCTACTTTTTTCATATAATCAAGCATGTATACTATTAAATCACCTACTAACATTATGTTCATTTTCTTTAAAAGCTAACACATACATGCTACTTAACAGGATGTTCACGACTATATACCTTCACTTATTAAGTGAGATAACTTAAATAAATACACTTTCGATACCATAAGACTCAAAAGTCCCATTTTTTAAACACTAGCCCAACATTAAAACCGAATATAAAACCATCTTGGGCCGTGTCCCTCTCTCACCTAATCGCTTCACCACCACCACCACCACCACCACCGAAATCCTAACTCCGTCGTCAACCTAATCACCTCCACCGTCGTTATCCACCACCACCGAAACCCTAACTCCGTCGTCAACCTAATCACCTCCACCGTCGTTATCCACCACCACCGAAACTCTAACTCCGTCGTCAACCTAATCACCTCCACCGTCGTTATCCACCACCACCTAAACCCTAACTCCGTCGTCAACCTAATCATCTCCACCGTCGTTATCCACCACCACCAAAACCCTAACTCCGGCACCATCGTCACCGTAACCGTCTTCAATCGTCATCACCATTATCAAGTTAGGTATAATACATCTGTTGAATTATGTGTTGTTTACATATTATTTTTAATTTTCTGCTGATTAGATACTTATGTTGTTTACAGCTCTGTATGCACTTATTAATACTTGAATTTAGTAAGAAAATTAGATGTTCATTTGTTGTAGTGAAACAGATTAATGAAAATTTGAGCGTAGAATTACCGGTCTAAGTTGGTTGAATCCGGAGGAAAATGAGTTTATAGAGTAGATGTAATATTACATAATTATCATTACCAACTATAAAACCAGTTATTGTTTCGGATAATACTATACAGAGTGTTTGGATGCGCTGTAAATTATTCCCCAAGTTGGAATAGTTAGTAGTCTTTCAAAATGTAAATTTGGTATTTGAGGTTTTGATATATCAGGACTGAGAAGATACTTAAATTTAACGAAAATTTACTTTTTTAGAGTTGATATGAAGTTAGGTTTGGTTAGAGGGTGTTTGGGAATGCATATTGTGTTGTTCAAAGTGAAAAATACATCTCTTTAAGTGTTTGGATTGCTATGAGCTTATGCAATTATCACACTGGCAGGTGCTTATTTTGAAGTGTTTATAGAGCATAAGCTGAAAATTTGCAATCCACAACCAAGAAGATGGTATACCAAGTGTTTGATGAAATGTCTACTTGAATAGTGATACAAGTTGGTCATGTTACTTCGGCCCATGTGACTTCTTGTTGGTAAACATTGTGTTTTCTATTTAATTGACCTTGTTTTAGTGGATGGTTTGGTTTTTATGAAGCTAAATTGGATAAATTGTAGCTATTAAATGTCATTATAATCGGAACTTTTTTTGTTGCTCTGTTTATGATTTAAGGCGTTAGAGCTTGAAGTTCATATGTCTTTTTTGACTTATGAGAGATGGGGTTTATACTTTTATCATGATTGTTTGATTGTATTTGTACTTGAACAAGCCTGTGATACGGCGTTGTAGGATTCTGATACTCATAAATGTAATGGTGTTTTGACATTTCTTTGTTGACCTTGTTATCTGCTCTTGAGAAGAACTAGTACACCATTATCTTGTCCTCTTGATATCTTCGTATGCATGTTTGATATCCTAATCATGAAACTCATGAGATTTTTAATCTAATCTTGGCTCGAATTTTATAGTTAGTCAAAGTATTATATTGTTATTTTCTTGTTAGTACTTATGTTCATATTATTCACTAGTCTTATCCTACAAAAGTGTTCAGATTCTGTCACTGATAAGCTGTTCATCATCTACAGAATCGTCTTCTTTTAGCATCATTGAGTTTCGATGATGAAGAAAAGCTCACTGAAGAAGCTGGGATCTTTGGTGGACGTGATGTAATTGGTGACGACAATCCTCCTGGAATAGATTACTTAGATGGACTTTCATTCATTGTCATGCTATAACCTTACGGTAAGTCATATCATTCACCCGGAAGTATTAATAAACTACTGTTGTTTTTTTCCTTTGATGCCATGTAAATAGTATAACTAAATGCCATTATTCTTTATCTTTGTAGAGCACAAGTTTCCATATGATTGGTGAACAATGGTTTGTGTCTATTGAAGTATTCAGAGAGACTGCTATGAGTGCAATCAATCAAGTAGAATGGACTCAATCTCAGGTACAAGTATTCAGTATGTATACCTGGCATAATATTATTGTTTTGATCTTCGAAACTTGAGATCTTTAACTGAGTTGCAAACTAACTGTTTTATAAAGACGTATCCTTCAATAGTGGTGTAAATTGGTCATATCATTGAGATCTTTTAGACTTGTTGTTGGATAGAAATATTATATGGACTTAAATGGCCTTTAAGAAATTGTCCTTTTTTTAGTGGAGATCCGCTTTTATTCAGAGAAATTGGATAAACTAGTAGCACCCCTGAAACCTATTTGTAAATAAAAGGGAGTTGTGATATGTAGACTTCCTTCCATAGTGTTTATAGGTTAGTAAAGTTAACATTAGTATAATCAAGGAGATGGTAATTCTTGAATGCTCATATAGATGCCAACCTTATGGCTATTTTGTGGTATTCTGAGTGGGTTTATTTTAATTTGAGCTGGTTGTTAGATTATGACACTATTAAATGTGAGTGTGTTTTGGACTCATTTTTCAGAATAATGAATCTTCAATGACTATATTCCGTTGCTAGTTGGCGATAGTGTAGATTGAGATTCTTTCTATCTTGAGGATGCACCAACTGATGAATTGAAAAAGTACCATATTCCGGAGATAATTGTTCAAGGAGAGAAGAAAATATGGATTGGTGTTTCACTTACAGAAGGTTCAAACTTCAAAATGTGAACTTCTCGACTCAAGTTGATTCTTTTCTTTATCACCACACTCTTTGCAGACGTTGCTATGATGTTATTGCTGGTCAACTGTGTCGTGCTCTTGCAGCTGTGACCTGTGCTCCAGGTAGTCTCTTGACAAAAAAAAATAATTTCATATTGTACCTGGCAATTTTGACCCATTGACTTATGGATGGATCGATTCAGGTTAGGTGATATCTGTAATGGGCAAACCTTTTTAATTACAAATGTTCGATCAGCACAAAACGGGTAAGAAACAGGCCGAAAGTCTCCCAGGCTGTAGCTTTAATGCATCAAACTTCATAAATCATTTTATTAATAAAGATGGGATTATTGATGTACAAATACCGTTTTATTAATTATAGTCACACTAATTATCTATAAAATTCTAGAAATTTTGACAAAAAAATGTTTCGGGTTGACCCGAGTGAAGCCTGTTCCAGCCTTAACTCATTACACAACCTGCACATTTTTTCATCTCTACAGTGTACTATGTATTTTCATCGATATTTTAAACCTAGGTGTGAACATGCTTCTGTCAGAATTATTCTATCTAAATATGAAGTTGCTTGATATGCTACAGCAACGATAAAAAATATGTTACAGCTCTTTTTGTGTGAAATTGCATTTGATCTCGTTAAAGTTATAACGGACTCCGTTAGCTTAGACTATTCAATTCAGATGTACTGCAATACTTCTACACACAGGGTTCATAGCACTATCTTTCATATAACTAGTTTGTCTTTACCATGGAGCAATAATGAAGATCTGATTTATACAAATTACCTTATAACAACTAGTATATTGAGGTTAGTTCTATGATACTTTGTGCATTTAAATAATGTCAAAAAGTTGCACTCGTGGATGTTGCAAAAATGGAAGGGCTCGGGTACAAAAAAAGTTGAATGGATCGGGTGCCCGGGAGGTTGACCCAAAACACTTTTTTGTCCAAAAAAAGTTTGTTCAAAGGACCCCCACCCTCTGCACACGCGGGACTCTACTTATTTATAAGAAACAAATCAAGATTTCTATGCCTAGTATATAGTATTGAAGCACACATTGTTGCACACAATATAGCCTTTAAGGTTTTGATAAAATATTATTTACATTTGTTCATTGATGATTCTGTAGGTTGAGATTCTTTCCACCTTGGAGGATGCACCAATTGATGAATTGAAAATGTATCATATCCTGAAGATAATTTGATTCAAGGGGAGAAGAAAATATGGATTGGCGTTTCACTTGCAGAAGGTTCAAAATGTGAACTTCTCGACTCAAGTTGGTTCTTTTCTTGATCACCTGACTCTTTGCAGATGTTGCTATGCTGTTATTGCTGGTCAACCGGGTTGTGCTCACTGTGACCTGGGCTCCAGGTAGCCTCTTGACAAGAAAAATAACTTCATATAATACATGCCTACCTGGCAATTTTGACCCATTGACTTATGGATGGATCAATTCAGGTTAGGTTATATCTCTAATGAGCAAATCTTTTTAATTTAAAATGTCCGCTTATACCAAAACGGGTCAGAAACTGGCCTAAAATCTCCCAGACTATAATTTTAATGCATCAAACTTACTAAATCATTTTATTAATCATATTCACACTATTTATTTATAAAATTCTGGGAATTTTTACAAAAAAATGTTCCGGGTTGAAGCCTGTTCCAGCCCTAACCCATTACACAACATGCACATTCTTTCACCTCTACAGTGTATCATGTTTTTACGTCGATATTCTAAACCTATGAGTGAACATGCTTCTGGTCAGATTTTTTCTATCTAGAGATGGAGTTGCTTGATATGGTAGAGCAAAGAAAAAAAGATATGTTACAGCTCTTTTTTGTATGATATTTCATTTGATCTCATTAAATACTTCTACACACAGGGTTCATAGTACTATCATTCATATAACTAGTTTGTCTTTACCATGGAGCGATTGTGAAGATCTGATTTATACAAATTACCTTATAACTAGTACAACTTGAATTATTGAAAGGTAGATGCATGTTTCTATAACTATTTATGTATCCTCGGTTACCCATTTCATCAATTATATATATGAGGCCATATGCTATTAAAGAGACATGTGCTCCATGTTGTGATAGATCTTGTCATATAGAGAAATATATGTGACTGATTCTAAGGAGGGACTTTGAGAGGAAAAAATACAAGAAAAAGAACGACTGAATCAAGGAGTGTGGATTATCAGATAAAATAGAGAATTTTTTTTGTGTTGTTTCAGATTAAGCATCTGCAAATGTAGTCTATGAATTATGTTTTTTAAAAAATCTCATGGATGATGCGCACACACGAGTTTTGATACATCTTATATGAAGTGATGGATGCTTAATTGTTTTTAATTGATGGTCTACGATCAATTATATGCAAAGTCTATTATGTTAATAGAAAGGTGTGAAATGAGTGTTTGAAAATTGAAATTTTCAAAATTCATACCTAAATTTTATAGGGTTGTTAGCTTGTCTTTATCTCTAAAAAAAAGAAAAAAAAAAAAAAAAAGGAAAATTCATGTTCATCACTTCATAGATGACAAATTAGTTGTTAGAGCACAAGGTGCAAAGGCAAGCACTTGCCTCCCCATTCGGGCCTCACAATGCCACATCACCAAAACACCTCAACTGCAACTAACCACAACAAACCCCCCTCACCAAACAACAAACCTCAACTTCCCCATTAGGGTCCCACCTCTTACACATTTATTTTTTTATTAATTTTTCAATCAAATTAAATTTATTTCATTCAAAAAAAAAAAAAAAAAACTAAAATTAAAATTTTATGCTTATATTTTGTTTTAAATTTAAGCTGCTAAAAAAAAATGCAAATAAACAAGGACCAAATATAAAGATGCTAATAAACAAGGGCCAAACAAGGACCATCTCCAAATAAACAAGGACCAAACAAGGACCATAAGCAAATTATCCATGTCTTCTTCTTCAAATATAACCTGCAAACAGATATAGATGCAAACACATCTCCAAATATAAAACATTAAAACCCAACCAAAAAAAAAAAAAAAAAAAAAAAAAAAAGAAAGAAAGATGCTGACAGTTTGTCAGAAACTTTGCTTCGCCGTGGCCACGGCGAGTTGGCCAACGGCGAGGCTACTCCGGTGTGGCGGCGAGCAACGGCTCGCCGTTGTCCATGCCAAATCGGACGGAGAAGGCCCCTTCGTCGTTTGCACCTTGTGCTCTTAGGAACTATAAGAAAGATACAAAAGCCCAATAGCAAATGATACATGCGTTGAATAATCAATGAATATATATTCTATTAGTAGTTGGCCAATTTAATAGCAATGAATTACGTAGTATAAAACTTGTTAACATACTTATCTAGTTGTCTAAATAAAAAGAAGACTTTTTAGCCAATGTTCTACCGTAATAACTGCAAATTAACAAAAATGTATCACTTCATGGTTTTATATTTATGTTATGTTTCATTTCAACGAATTCTAGATATTTGTCAAAAAAAAATAAAATAATAAATAAATAAATAAATAAATAAATAAAACCTTGATCATTACTAATAATCAATACATGGCTTTTGTTTGTTAATTAATTCATGTTTGGTTAAGTGATAAGGATTATTATCATCACTACATGTAAATAAATATGCATGTAATCTGTTTGATGAAATGTGTCACTAAAATTATTCTAAAAATTGGAAGCCATATGTTTTGAATCGCTTGACTAGACATGTTACTCTATCACTTTATGTGAGCTGGTGTTTTGGCATGATCATCGTGTTTATACCTCGAATAGATTTTATATTCTCAACCCTTATCATTCTCAAATTTTATGCATACGGTTAAATAAGACCAATAGGCACTAGCAGCCCTTAATAACCGGTCTAACATAAATGATTTTTCAAAGTTATGTTTTCATATTGTTTTATTTTTCATAGCAGTTGTTGATAAGGTGCACATCATATTGATGTTTGTTGTTTTGTTATTTATTATATTCAAACTTTAAATTATTCAGTAAAATGGACGTTTCCTATAAACTATAGGCAAAAAGCCAATTGCCTTGACAAAAACCACACCTCCATCCATTAAAAATAACATGGAACGTCACACACTTATCCGCATCAATATATACAAACACAAACCAAACAAATTGATACATAATAATATCTTCAAATTTCCCTATTACGTAAGTGTCATTATTTCATAAATGACAACAGAATTGTTAAAGAACTTTACACAAAACCATTAGCATCTAATGACACATCATGAATCTATTTCAATTGGTAATTGCCAATTTAATAATATTTATCAATAAGTAATTATTTAAACTTGTCCATACGTTGCTGTATTTGTTAGCGTCTACTGATACATAATGAATATATATATTGCATAAATAATTGGCCAATTTTACAATACTTATCAAAAATTTATTATTGAACTTGTTCACAGTATTTGTTCACATTCTCTTGTATTTGACTAAATGAAAAGAGGACTTTTTAGCCAATGTTTTGCTGTAATTAACTGCAGATTAACCAAGAAATTGTCACTTCATGATTTGTTCTCTTATGCTTTTCACTTCATTTCTATTAATTCTAGTTATGTTCCCAAAAAGAAATCCTTGATGATCACTAATCATCAACACTAGAGTTGAGTTAGTTAATTACTTCATGTGTTGGTAACTGATAAGTGTTCAATATCATCACTACATGTATATACATATTCATGTAATGAAATGTGTCGTTGTCACTGAAATGTATCTAAAATTCGGAAATAACATGTTTTGGGTCACTTGACTAAATTTGTTACTCTGTCATTTTATGTATATGATTATACCTGGAATAGATTCCATGTCCGGATCGGCTTGTTCACCTGGTTAATGACAAAAGTATGTAGAGTATTATACATTAAAGTGTCATGTATAGTATAAGTTACCACCACTTCATGAGTTGCAATTGGAACCATATTATAAGGATCACCTAAAAAATAAATTAAGACCACTAGGCTGTAGCAGCCCTTGAAGACCTGTTTAACATTTATCATTTTTCAAAGACCACTAAGCTGGGAAGGTGCATGCATATCATATTCATGTTTGTTGTTTTGTTATTATTATTATTTTTTTAATTTCAAACTTTGAATAATTCAATAAAAGGGATTGGTTACTATACACTATAGACAATTTGTATGAGTCAAAAAGTCAATAGTCTACTACAATAATAATGCAACTACCACATTTGACAATTACTCCGTAGTAGTTTATAATTTTCTTTTAAAAAGGCATACCAATCCATCTAAATCTCAAATCTATCAAGTTGTTCACGACGCCAATACCAACAAGTTAGATAATGAGTTGATCTTACTGCTAAGATCAAATAGATTAACATCAAAACCATTTATGAAATGCTAAGTCTGTGACAAACTTCAAGTGAAACTGTCATACATACCAAGTACAAACACATTAGAGTAATAAGACATTCAACTACCTGAGGCTGCAGACCATAATCTTCGGGTTAACGAGTCTTACGCCTAACGCAATTATATAAGTCACAAAGATTCACAAAACGTCATGCACAAAAGAAATACTAACATTCACTTGATGCCACAAAATGAAATATACTACTATGACTGGTTTCTGACACCAACTGCAACCATTTGTGCCATACGAACTTTTGCATCTTCATCCAACTGATCAAACATCACAAAAAGTGGCTCACTTGTAACAATTCGCATTTTCAGGTTAATTACTATTCCCGGAAAATTTCACTATTCACTTTTACTATTCATTTTTCCTGAAATTTGATTTTTATTTCTTGGGCTCGAGTGATAAATCATTTCCATGGCAAATTAAAAGTTTGACATTCATAAGCTCATTTTCGTTAAAGTTATTAAGGAATTACACGGAATTACACGTTTTAGGGTAAAACGTCATTCAGAAATTCTACGTACAACGAAATTCGGTCGCGTTAATTTTCCCCGTATCAGAAAAATGTTTGACACACTCATGATTTATTTGAGAATAAATCATGACTGAGAAAAACATGACCAAAATAAACCTCGGCCGTGAAAAACTGGAATTTTCAGTTTTAAGCGTTTTTACTCAGCCGTAACCTTAGCCTATACCTGCACCGCGTTTCTAAAAAGATTTGAGTTTTCAAATTATTAGAAAAAGTCAACATATTTTTCCCTCCTCCTTTGACCAAAAATCATTCCTTGATTTTATAAGTCATTTCGTGATTTTTAGGCTTACGGTTTGATGTCTAAAAGACATTTAATACCAACCGACACTAGACTGAGCCCAGTCTAGACATTATAAGTCTTTTTAAATCGTTTATATCATATTAGAAAAGTAACATTTTACTTTTCTCAATTTTACGCAATATTCGTACATTTTACGTATTACGCGTTCTAGACCCGTGTTTCCAGTTTTAGCAGGGTTTTACCACCCCAATGGAACCTACCACTCATTTTATATTTTATTATGGAGTATTATGACATGTTTAATCATTCTTCCAAGTTTCGTATTTTTACAATACCCGGTTTTACGTTTTGTGACGTAACAATTTACGGTTAGCATTTTACGGAGTCGAAACTAGCTCCATAACTTGGATAATATCAACAAAGTCCAACACTTCCTCCCCAAGGCTTGGCAAACCGACTTAGGGGGGGGGGGATTCATCAACCATGTGGCTTAATCTCATGCTAGGAGGCCTTAAGGTGCATACATGTGTTATACTTGGTGACCAAGTGTTGACAAGTCAACATAACTAACCTCCTCATTTCCTTATAAGATCAAGACTCATTCTCTTCCTTTCTCTCTCAATACCAACGACCAAACATCATAAAAATACACCATTTTGATCATTGATCTTGCTCATTCAATCCATCACAAGTTCAAGTCATAGTTCCTAGTTGATCCTTAACACCTTTCAACCATAAAATCACCATAAAACACCACAAAAACTCATCAAATTTCCAAGTGTTCTTAGTGAAGATTTTTACTAAGGCTTGTTTTTGTGATAGATTAGTGTTTATCAAGGGATTATAAGATAGGGTTTTTGATATGGAAGCTTGGCTATGGTTGGAAAATATTTGAAAGATTAAGTAGTAATTCTTGGTTTTGATCTTGGTTCTAGTTAGTTTCTTCACAAGTTGTAAGCAAACTCTAATACACTTCCTTGCTTAAATATCATATTCATGCTATTTACATATCATTCATGCTATATATTGTCTTGTTATCATGTCCATGATGTATAAAAGTGAGCAAAACAAGTTATTGTTATTGATTGTTAAAACAAGTTATTAAAACAAGTAAACTAGTGATTTTCTTGGTAAGACCTGATCAAAATGGTAAAAAAATATGATATTGGATTATTACATATTGTAGTAGAGGACCTAACAAGGAAACCGTAGCAATTTGAACCACCTAAAACGAGTATACGAGTCAAAAGTTATGGCGATTTGAAGTTACCAAAACTTTCCGGCAAAACTGCCAAAACTTTCTGTTACAGAAACTTTAAACACGCAAAAAGTGGCATTTCTGGTCCGTTTCATGAAAAAGTTAAAACACGAAAGTTGTCCGGAATCACGTTTTCGTTCAGGAGTTAAGAAGCTCGAGCCTTGAAAACGCTTTCTGAGTGAGATATTTCTCAGTTTCTTAACAGCTATTTACATATATATAAGTCACTATATTATGGTTATACTTTAAAAGGAACAAGAGGTCTTATGACCTATAATCAAGACCACCACCATGGCTAGAGCCAAGGTTGTGTCTCATGACCTTGGAACAAGGACCAAAGGTCATGGATAGGCCATGACGAAACGACCATACAAGCTTATTTAGGCGAAAACATGAAACAAGGAATTAGCGAGAACTTGAACAAGCAATTTGGATCTACTTCACTTAAAAAGGAACCATGAGATATTACAAAGAAAAATAGTCATACAAGACTTATGAAACTTACCCTAATAACAATCTTCATGTTATACTAAACTTTCCTAAGTTTACTCAAATATCGGACATGTAACTTTTCGAATCAAAACTTATATCTATATATGTTATCAACTACTACAATAGTAGGGAGCCTCATGTGAGGAGTTCATTATGTAAGCCGTCGAGATGAGTTGTGGATTTACGAATTAAAGTGTCCTGGCTCCTCGAACGCTTACTAACATGACTTCTGAATTATGTCGGCCCGAACGGTAGTAAACGATATACAAAACATACATGTTCATGAATCTTTTCTTTCAAAGACTTACATTATACATCATACCACATCATGGACTAAGTGCAAGACATATATTGGCGTGTTTATGTTTCCTTAGACATTATTCCAAACCTAAGTTACAACAATTATTCTAGGTTGCTCGTAGAAGTTCTTACGGCATATCCATCATTCTCATTATACATCATGCAACTCAAGGTGAGTTCATAGCCCCATTTTCCATTACTTAATTGTTTTACAAACCCTTGGGGGGAATACATGCTATTTTAACCGAGCACAATGTTTTTAAATTGTATGCTTGCCTGATTGTTTTATTATCACTAAGTACCAACCTTGCTAAACCGAGATCCCTTATTATGAACCATTTAATCACTAGCAATAGTGAGCGCAAATATTGTGAATAGGCCTATTGGGATTGACGAATCCTATTTGTATTGACTAAGTTCAAACAAATGCACTAATATTTGAGATTTAGGTATGTTAGCAAAGTACCTACCGGGATAAATCTGCCGATCGATATTGGTACACGTTAACGTTTTGGTGTCATAAGCTTAGTGTATAATACATTTTATGGGCGTATAATAACGTAGCCTACCTGTTTTGTTTTCCAAACATTGGTGTGAGTCTACAGCTCACACTACCAACATATTGTGTTCAAACGATTTAACCAAACTCTATGAATATCACTCAACCTTTGTGTTGACCTCTCAAGCATGTATTTCAGGTTCATGATGATCAAGGATGGCACGGAAGGACACGGATACTCAAGAGGGCTATAAATTTTATTATCATTCAAAAACTCATTTAATGTAAATTGTAAACATGGAACCATCTGGGACCTTATTTTGTAATCTCTGATATTTATACAATTTGAATGATAAATCTTTTAAAACGACTCAATTGGAGTTCGTTTTCTATTATTGTGACTATTGTGCCGTCTAGTAACACCCAGTTCGAATTCCGCTGCAACCATGAATTGGGGGTGTTACATCACTGATACCAATCACGGACATCGCCACAAGACACTCATCCAGTGTAAGACCACGTATTAAATCTTTCATCTGAGTCGCTACTTTGTCCATAATGCCAATCACGTACTGCATTCTTTTGCCACTAGGCACTAGCAGCAGCCTTTAACGACCAGTTTAACATCTATGACAATTTGGTGAGAAGGTGCCATTATGTTTTGTCACACCCCCAAAATCGGGTCCAGCGGAAGCATACATGTAGCTGGGGTGTAACTCAATTGATATCACAACACAAGTACAAAAATGTTTTCACTTCAATCATTTAGAATAAAATTATTTAACCAAAATGTTGAATCTACATTGTTAAAAATAATGCAGAAGTAGGCCATTAAAATAGTTAAAAACGGTCCCCAAATGAATAATCAGAGTCTTCTATGACCATGCCATGCCCTGCCAAAACCTCTTGTAGCGTGCCATTGGTTAAAACCTGAAAATACATGCTAAAGTGTCAACACAATGGTTGGTGAGTTCATAGAGTCTTGTGAAAAAGAATGTAATGCATATGTATGAAGGTATCCCAGCAAAGGCATCGTAAATCCACTCAGTTGCAAGTCCCGCCATAAGAGACTTGTAACCTGTGTGTTTACAACCCACTGCCAAATGTAATAAATTTGTAATAAATCAGTCGTAAGGTTGTTGCAAAGGCATTGTAATTCCGTAGTAATAGTGGTGGAAAAGTATCGTAATTCCATAAGTAATTTTCGTATGTACAATAGCCATGGCGATGTCGCCACAAAATGAATCTGACCATAAGCAAAACGCATAAAATGAATATTGATTGCACTAAGTTCAAGGCACCGAAAAGGTTTTCTAGCTATCTGTAGGAGGTTACGCTCCCAAGTAATTGTAGGTAATCAAACATACCCATGTAATTGTAGGTAATCAAACATACCCATGAAATTGTAGCTACCGGTCCTTAACTTAGGCAATCTTAGGAAATCGGTAAATAGTTTAACTTTATGCACTCATGTCCATGAGTAAATAGCAAATATGTAGCAAGTGAATTGTTTTGTACTCGGATAATCAAACAAGTATTTAGATAAAGCTGAAAATGTTTGAGTAATCAACCATGTAAAGCAAGTAATGCGTTTAAGTAAAACGAACATGTATTCTCCCCCAAAGAGTTTGCAAAACAATTTAAAAGAGTAGGGGCTATGACTCACCTGATATGATGGTACCATGAACATGTAATGAGCTGAAAAACAAGGCGCGCACACTAGCCGCAACCTAATATGAATGATGTACGATCTACTTTAGATCATGAAATGATGTTATGAATCTCCATGCACATGTTCCTATACCACTCTACTCTTTGAAAAATACTTGTTGTTATCAAAAATATACATTTCCAAGACTTAGGAAAAATATGGCTATTAGAAAAATAAAGCTAGTTGCAATATATATACTTATATATATATCGTATGTTTCCATGTTAGTGTTGAAATCCTCGGGTTGAAATCCTTGAAATAACGCCTCGTAGTGATAAAATATACTTGTAATAACTAATACTTCATTAGTTATAAAATTGGGTACTTGGTATTATTTATAGAAAATCTAGGATTTAGTACGTAGAAGTATTATTACTTCTATTAGTGACAAAATGGTCTGGTAAAACTAGTCGTGAAATAGTGAATATTAAGAGTTAGGAAAGAAGCTCAGTAGTTTTGAGAAGATTTTCACCATATCTAAAAAGTCACAGAAGTGAAGTTTGTCCATACAGGTCTTGATCATAAAGATAATTAGCCGTCAAGTGAGGTATTTGGGCTGTTTTGGCAGATTCTGGGCAGTTTTTGGGAAAGTTTGGAAGTCCATAAGTTGTTCGTTATAAATCCTTTTGACAAACGGCTGGATGTTTTGAAAACTAGGCTGGGTGAACTAACTTTTTGTCAATGATGTAAATTTTCCATAAATGAGTTTATCAATGAGTAAATTGGCTCTCAACATGATGTCTTACAAAAACTGTTTTTCTATACTTAGTAATATTTTGCTAAAAAGCTGATGGAAATAAATAGAGTTTCGCCGATTTTGAAACGTGTATATCTTGGTCGTTATAAGCTTGTTTTCTACGTTCTTTATATCCCCGAAATCGTGGGACAACATACTAATATAATTTTGATAATTCGGGATGGCTAGATCAAGTTTTACACCTCAGATTGCCTATTGAAAATCGTGGGACAGCATGTACAATTTTCAGAAAATAGTTTTCGTCGTTAAACTTGCAAAAATCATATCTCCTTCGTTATAAACTCGTTTTAATCCGTTCTTTCGCCTACGGATTCGTTTTTGAAAGTATTTTCTAAAATTTTTGCCAAAGTTTACTTTGTATTTACTGATTTTCCAGAAATTAACAAAATGGGACAGTAGGTATATTTACTTGTTAGAAATCCATTTTCAAGGTTCAAAACTAGTTTTAACTTCAACCAAATCTCTTGCAAACACCACAAAGCTATACTAATCCTACCATACACCTTCTTAGGGTGCCATGGGTTCCTAATCACTAGTAATCATGTTAATTTAACAAAGGAACACCTAAATCACAATCTAGGGTTTGTATGTTCAAAAAGTTAACAAAAATAATGTGGTATGACTAGTTTGTGCATGAAATTAAGCATGAATACTATAAGATACATGTGTTAATTAGATGAAAACATGAAAATAAATTTGATAACTCACTTTGAAATAATAGGTGGTGAGATGATGAGAAACCTTGGATTACTTGTGTTTTTGTTGCATGAATCTTGATTAGAACAACAAAATGAACAACTTTGATGCTTTGTACTTTGAAAAATGATGGATGGATCATGGATCTTGGGAAAAAGTCGTGGGTTTCATGGTGATGAGGATGAGATGAGCCTTTTTGATTCTAAAAATATGTAGGAGTTTGTTTTTGTGGTTTTTGTAAATACTTGGATAAGTATATAGTATAAAAATGGTACATAAATGCACTAGGTTAATAAACTTTGTATATTTTGCCTAGGAGAGGACTTATGGGGCTGGTTTTTAATGTGAAAAAGAGATGCAAAGTCGGTTTTGATCACTTAGAAGATATAGTGTATTATTAGTTGTAGTTTGGTGTAAGTATTAGTTATAATTGGGGTACCGGATTTGATAGAAATAAATGTTAACAAAGTTAACCGGGACTTAATAAGGTCATAAAAATGTTAGAAATATGTTGGGTACAAGTACTGAGTGTTCGGGTGATTATTGTTTAGTTTTCACGAAAACCGTCGTAATATTCATAAGCTTACGTTATAAATAAAATAAATTTCCAAAATACTGGGTAAATGAATGTTATAACTTTTATGATGATAAAATAGATATAAAAATATGTCGGGACCATTGTGGGAATATTTAGATATATTCGTCGTGTATAAACCGGGTGTTAACGTTTATTATAAATAATTATAAGAAAAACGTTAAATGTATCAAATATATAAATTTGAAAATCCTGAGAGTGGTATAACATGAAAATGCTGTTATGATGATATGCAGACTATCTCCAGTCCGTATGCAATGTCCTTAACACTAATGAAATGAATTCGCACCTAAACCAATCCGGTTATGCGAATTTGAATACCCGTAAACTAAATTTACGATGAAATGTGTAATGCAAATGAATAGTGAAAACTTTTCCCGCAATGAATAGTGTTTAGTGAATAGTAAAATTTCTGAATGCTTCTCGGAATGTCAAACTGACACAAAAAATGATGAATAGTAAACTGATGAATAGTGTTTTGATGAATAGTGTTTGATGAATAGTGTTTTTCCAAAGTTCGTGAAATGACCTGAAATGGTGAGTTGTGACAGTCTTCCCCTCTAAAAGGAACTTCGTCCCGAAGTTCAGTTTATGTTGGTATCTGAGAATGTATTGGTGAAAAGGTGATGATATTCGAGAATTCCAGCGAACTCTAACGATAGGAATTCGACTTCGCTTCAACTATTCGACCTAACTGTCCATGATGTCTACTTGTTCTCCTGCAAGGTTTATGTTTGATTTTGGGTTGGATTCCTTTCCAAATGGAATTATGAGTGACAATTCTGAAAAGCTGATAATACGTGGTTGTGTAATCCTGTTGCTGTTGTTCTCTAACAAGGCTCAAGTCTGACGGCCACTAGGCCTACTCTGTTTGAAATATTACATGGTTCAGTGTATATCCGGGTTTAACTTTCCAAGTTTTCTGAATGATATCATGCCTTTCCTAGGCAGAACTTTCAACATAACTCTGCTTACCAACTTGAAGTTTTAATGGTTTACAACTTATTGAACTTGTAACTGATTCTTGACTTGTAGGAAGTTCCTGGTTATTTCATGAATACTTACTGGACTAGTGAGCTGGGCTTTTCTTAATTTCGATCCGTCAATGAATGTTGGCACTTCGACCATAGAGTGCCTCAAATGGTGTAGTCTCTACGCTCGCGCGATAACTATAGTTGCAACTGAATTTGATCTATGGTAATTGGTTAGTCCAACCATTTCTTGAATCAATCACTCATGCTCTGAGCATATCTCCCTATGCTTGAATCGTTCTCTAATTCTGACCATTGGTTTGCAGATGATAGGTGGTGTGGTTCCAAAGAAATCTTAATGTAATCGCTAGGTGTTTGAGGTGAATTAAATTCCTCTATTAGAAATAATTGAAATGGGTATCATGAATCTTGTAGAAAACTTACAAGGTTAAGTCCGTCAAAGGGTGTTGTTGAAAATAATAGATTAGGATAAAGTGGGGATCCTCCGCAGGATGTCATGAATCGAGTCTTTCTCCACTTACGATGCTTAGTCTCCATTACTAAGATTTTCCCCAAGCTCTATGTCATTAAATCACCAAATCCTAAATGTATAAGTGATGTAATATAGTGATTGATTTACCAAAGATCGATGTTTAAAATTTCTTAACGTCCAATAGTTTTGTAGAGATTAACCAAAAGGAATTTGCTTGTCAAAATAAGTGCCTCAGAAAAGTATTTCTTTCAAGATATATGTTTTGCATAACTGTAGTTTGGAGAAAAATCCATGTAAAAGTGAAAGTATGAAGAGGATAAAATAGCCAGGTAGGTATGTCTGCACAAATGTATAAATGTCTAATATGTTTGAATAAAGTCTATTGGTGAGTCCATGTTCAATTGAATGTTCTACAGTCTTGGTTAGGAGATTGGATTTATCTCTATGGTGTTGTTTTGTGAGCACTCGTATCTAAACGAATCTTGTAATTCAGTCAAGCCAATACTTTCTAGATGATGGAATTTTGGCGATCAGGCCAATGATAGTGGTTCGAATGGTTTTGTTATATCCTGAGATTTCTGTTGAGTTTTGAATGATCTTAATGTACCGAGGGATCCTCCTCCTAGATGGTATGGAAAGTCTTTCCTAGGGAGGTCATTGATAATATCCACTTATCAATATTGGGAATAGTGAGTGATGAGTGACATCAGAATCTATAGAGTGTAAGCTAATTCCTTATATATATATATAGGGATGAGGAAAGGTAATGATAGTGATGGTGAGAAGGGAAGAGACTGTGACAACTTGACAAAATGATATTGTAATGAAAGAAAATACCGTGATGTAAGTGTATCATGCATAGACGTGAATGTTCATGAGATGAAATGATCAATTGACATGCTTCCAATCGGTGATCCACGAAGTGATCAAAAGTATGAATGTTCTGACAATGAGGGTATACTCACACATGCATGAAACATTTGAAAAATGAGTAAATGATTCAATCCAGACAGAATTTTATTATAACCATTCTCAGTGTTGCAAAATTCATTTCTGATTCAGACATAGGTGGTCAGCCTATATCTCACTATCCCGGGTTGAATATAGATGACCAGTCTATATTCCACCGAGGTTCCATGAATTTTGAAATACTCAGCTCAGTTATACTAAGACTATGTCCTTCACAAATACCAAGACGTTCTGAAAGATAAAAGCAAGTGACCAAACTCGAGGTCAAATGATGAAACTATGCAAGGAAGACATAATGCGGTGACCTATATGATACGTGAACATGCTTATATGAAAGACAATTATAGTAATCAACTATAATAAATGAATATAATATATCAGATAATGAGACACAAATCTCATTACCTATGTCAGCAACTAACCACAAATGAGGCTTCAGCTTGGCAGGCAGGTACGTGACGGTCATAGGGTTAAGTTTTTCTTGAAAGTAGCTATAGTCTAGGTTTTAAAAACACTTAGTTCGCTATAGCCAAAGCTCTGGTACCAATCTGTCACACCCCCAAAATCGGGTCCAGCGGAAGCATACATGTAGCTGGGGTGTAACTCAATTGATATCACAACACAAGTACAAAAAGGTTTTCACTTCAATCATTTAGAATAAAATTATTTAACCAAAATGTTGAATCTACATTGTTAAAAATAATGCGGAAGTAGGCCATTAAAATAGTTAAAAACGGTCCCCAAATGAATAATCAGAGTCTTCTATGACCATGCCATGCCCTGCCAAAACCTCTTGTAGCGTGCCATTGGTTAAAACCTGAAAATACATGCTAAAGTGTCAACACAATGGTTGGTGAGTTCATAGAGTCTTGTGAAAAAGAATGTAATGCATATGTATGAAGGTATCCCAGCAAAGGCATCGTAAATCCACTCAGTTGCAAGTCCCGCCATAAGAGACTTGTAACCTGTGTGTTTACAACCCACTGCCAAATGTAATAAATTTGTAATAAATCAGTCGTAAGGTTGTTGCAAAGGCATTGTAATTCCGTAGTAATAGTGGTGGAAAAGTATCGTAATTCCATAAGTAATTTTCGTATGTACAATAGCCATGGCGATGTCGCCACAAAATGAATCTGACCATAAGCAAAACGCATAAAATGAATATTGATTGCACTAAGTTCAAGGCACCGAAAAGGTTTTCTAGCTATCTGTAGGAGGTTACGCTCCCAAGTAATTGTAGGTAATCAAACATACCCATGAAATTGTAGGTAATCAAACATACCCATGAAATTGTAGGTAATCAAACATACCCATGAAATTGTAGCTACCGGTCCTTAACTTAGGCAATCTTAGGAAATCGGTAAATAGTTTAACTTTATGCACTCATGTCCATGAGTAAATAGCAAATATGTAGCAAGTGAATTGTTTTGTACTCGGATAATCAAACAAGTATTTAGATAAAGCTGAAAATGTTTGAGTAATCAACCATGTAAAGCAAGTAATGCGTTTAAGTAAAACGAACATGTATTCTCCCCCAAAGAGTTTGCAAAACAATTTAAAAGAATAGGGGCTATGACTCACCTGATATGATGGTACCATGAACATGTAATGAGCTGAAAAACAAGGCGCGCACACTAGCCGCAACCTAATATGAATGATGTACGATCTACTTTAGATCATGAAATGATGTTATGAATCTCCATGCACATGTTCCTATACCACTCTACTCTTTGAAAAATACTTGTTGTTATCAAAAATATACATTTCCAAGACTTAGGAAAAATATGGCTATTAGAAAAATAAAGCTAGTTGCAATATATATACTTATATATATATCGTATGTTTCCATGTTAGTGTTGAAATCCTCGGGTTGAAATCCTTGAAATAACGCCTCGTAGTGATAATATATACTTGTAATAACTAATACTTCATTAGTTATAAAATTGGGTACTTGGTATTATTTATAGAAAATCTAGGATTTAGTACGTAGAAGTATTATTACTTCTATTAGTGACAAAATAGTTTGGTAAAACTAGTCGTGAAATAGTGAATAATAAGAGTTAGGAAAGAAGCTCAGTAGTTTTGAGAAGATTTTCACCATATCTAAAAAGTCACAGAAGTGAAGTTTGTCCATACAGGTCTTGATCATAAAGATAATTAGCCGTCAAGTGAGGTATTTGGGCTGTTTTGGCAGATTCTGGGCAGTTTTTGGGAAAGTTTGGAAGTCCATAAGTTGTTCGTTATAAATCCTTTTGACAAACGGCTGGATGTTTTGAAAACTAGGCTGGGTAAACTAACTTTTTGTCAATGATGTAAATTTTCCATAAATGAGTTTATCAATGAGTAAATTGGCTCTCAACATGATGTCTTACAAAAACTGTTTTTCTATACTTAGTAATATTTTGCTAAAAAGCTGATGGAAATAAATAGAGTTTCGCCGATTTTGAAACGTGTATATCTTGGTCGTTATAAGCTTGTTTTCTACGTTCTTTATATCCCCGAAATCGTGGGACAACATACTAATATAATTTTGATAAGTCGGGATGGCTAGATCAAGTTTTACACCTCAGATTGCCCATTGAAAATCGTGGGACAGCATGTACAATTTTCAGAAAATAGTTTTCGTCGTTAAACTTGCAAAAATCATATCTCCTTCGTTATAAACTCGTTTTAATCCGTTCTTTCGCCTACGGATTCGTTTTTGAAAGTATTTTCTAAAATTTTTGCCAAAGTTTACTTTGTATTTACTGATTTTCCAGAAATTAACAAAATGGGACAGTAGGTATATTTACTTGTTAGAAATCCATTTTCAAGGTTCAAAACTAGTTTTAACTTCAACCAAATCTCTTGCAAACACCACAAAGCTATACTAATCCTACCATACACCTTCTTAGGGTGCCATGGGTTCCTAATCACTAGTAATCATGTTAATTTAACAAAGGAACACCTAAATCACAATCTAGGGTTTGTATGTTCAAAAAGTTAACAAAAATAATGTGGTATAACTAGTTTGTGCATGAAATTAAGCATGAATACTATAAGATACATGTGTTAATTAGATGAAAACATGAAAATAAATTTGATAACTCACTTTGAAATAATAGGTGGTGAGATGATGAGAAACCTTGGATTACTTGTGTTTTTGTTGCATGAATCTTGATTAGAACAACAAAATGAACAACTTTGATGCTTTGTACTTTGAAAAATGATGGATGGATCATGGATCTTGGGAAAAAGTCGTGGGTTTCATGGTGATGAGGATGAGATGAGCCTTTTTGATTCTAAAAATATGTAGGAGTTTGTTTTTGTGGTTTTTGTAAATACTTGGATAAGTATATAGTATAAAAATGGTACATAAATGCACTAGGTTAATAAACTTTGTATATTTTGCCTAGGAGAGGACTTATGGGGCTGGTTTTTAATGTGAAAAAGAGATGCAAAGTCGGTTTTGATCACTTAGAAGATATAGTGTATTATTAGTTGTAGTTTGGTGTAAGTATTAGTTATAATTGGGGTACCGGATTTGATAGAAATAAATGTTAACAAAGTTAACCGGGACTTAATAAGGTCATAAAAATGTTAGAAATATGTTGGGTACAAGTACTGAGTGTTCGGGTGATTATTGTTTAGTTTTCACGAAAACCGTCGTAATATTCATAAGCTTACGTTATAAATAAAATAAATTTCCAAAATACTGGGTAAATGAATGTTATAACTTTTATGATGATAAAATAGATATAAAAATATGTCGGGACCATTGTGGGAATATTTAGATATATTCGTCGTGTATAAACCGGGTGTTAACGTTTATTATAAATAATTATAAGAAAAACGTTAAATGTATCAAATATATAAATTTGAAAATCCTGAGAGTGGTATAACATGAAAATGCTATTATGATGATATGCAGACTATCTCCAGTCCGTATGCAATGTCCTTAACACTAATGAAATGAATTCGCACCTAAACCAATCCGGTTATGCGAATTTGAATACCCGTAAACTAAATTTACGATGAAATGTGTAATGCAAATGAATAGTGAAAACTTTTCCCGCAATGAATAGT
Source organism: Artemisia argyi (assembly GCA_030686995.1). Taxonomy (NCBI): domain Eukaryota; kingdom Viridiplantae; phylum Streptophyta; class Magnoliopsida; order Asterales; family Asteraceae; genus Artemisia; species Artemisia argyi. Next base: position 218,259,286 of record CM060685.1, on the reverse strand, counting down.
GTTTAGTGAATAGTAAAATTTCTGAATGCTTCTCGGAATGTCAAACTGACACAAAAAATGATGAATAGTAAACTGATGAATAGTGTTTTGATGAATAGTGTTTGATGAATAGTGTTTTTCCAAAGTTCGTGAAATGACCTGAAATGGTGAGTTGTGACAGTCTTCCCCTCTAAAAGGAACTTCGTCCCGAAGTTCAGTTTATGTTGGTATCTGAGAATGTATTGGTGAAAAGGTGATGATATTCGAGAATTCCAGCGAACTCTAACGATAGGAATTCGACTTCGCTTCAACTATTCGACCTAACTGTCCATGATGTCTACTTGTTCTCCTGCAAGGTTTATGTTTGATTTTGGGTTGGATTCCTTTCCAAATGGAATTATGAGTGACAATTCTGAAAAGCTGATAATACGTGGTTGTGTAATCCTGTTGCTGTTGTTCTCTAACAAGGCTCAAGTCTGACGGCCACTAGGCCTACTCTGTTTGAAATATTACATGGTTCAGTGTATATCCGGGTTTAACTTTCCAAGTTTTCTGAATGATATCATGCCTTTCCTAGGCAGAACTTTCAACATAACTCTGCTTACCAACTTGAAGTTTTAATGGTTTACAACTTATTGAACTTGTAACTGATTCTTGACTTGTAGGAAGTTCCTGGTTATTTCATGAATACTTACTGGACTAGTGAGCTGGGCTTTTCTTAATTTCGATCCGTCAATGAATGTTGGCACTTCGACCATAGAGTGCCTCAAATGGTGTAGTCTCTACGCTCGCGCGATAACTATAGTTGCAACTGAATTTGATCTATGGTAATTGGTTAGTCCAACCATTTCTTGAATCAATCACTCATGCTCTGAGCATATCTCCCTATGCTTGAATCGTTCTCTAATTCTGACCATTGGTTTGCAGATGATAGGTGGTGTGGTTCCAAAGAAATCTTAATGTAATCGCTAGGTGTTTGAGGTGAATTAAATTCCTCTATTAGAAATAATTGAAATGGGTATCATGAATCTTGTAGAAAACTTACAAGGTTAAGTCCGTCAAAGGGTGTTGTTGAAAATAATAGATTAGGATAAAGTGGGGATCCTCCGCAGGATGTCATGAATCGAGTCTTTCTCCACTTACGATGCTTAGTCTCCATTACTAAGATTTTCCCCAAGCTCTATGTCATTAAATCACCAAATCCTAAATGTATAAGTGATGTAATATAGTGATTGATTTACCAAAGATCGATGTTTAAAATTTCTTAACGTCCAATAGTTTTGTAGAGATTAACCAAAAGGAATTTGCTTGTCAAAATAAGTGCCTCAGAAAAGTATTTCTTTCAAGATATATGTTTTGCATAACTGTAGTTTGGAGAAAAATCCATGTAAAAGTGAAAGTATGAAGAGGATAAAATAGCCAGGTAGGTATGTCTGCACAAATGTATAAATGTCTAATATGTTTGAATAAAGTCTATTGGTGAGTCCATGTTCAATTGAATGTTCTACAGTCTTGGTTAGGAGATTGGATTTATCTCTATGGTGTTGTTTTGTGAGCACTCGTATCTAAACGAATCTTGTAATTCAGTCAAGCCAATACTTTCTAGATGATGGAATTTTGGCGATCAGGCCAATGATAGTGGTTCGAATGGTTTTGTGATATCCTGAGATTTCTGTTGAGTTTTGAATGATCTTAATGTACCGAGGGATCCTCCTCCTAGATGGTATGGAAAGTCTTTCCTAGGGAGGTCATTGATAATATCCACTTATCAATATTGGGAATAGTGAGTGATGAGTGACATCAGAATCTATAGAGTGTAAGCTAATTCCTTATATATATATATATATATATATATATATATATATATATATATATATATATATATATATATATATATATATATAGGGATGGGGAAAGGTAATGATAGTGATGGTGAGAAGGGAAGAGACTGTGACAACTGCGACAAAATGATATTGTAATAAAAGAAAATACCGTGATGTAAGTGTATCATGCATAGACGTGAATGTTCATGAGATGAAATGATCAATTGACATGCTTCCAATCGGTGATCCACGAAGTGATCAAAAGTATGAATGTTCTGACAATGAGGGTATACTCACACATGCATGAAACATTTGAAAAATGAGTAAAGGATTCAATCCAGACAGAATTTTATTATAACCATTCTCAGTGTTGCAAAATTCATTTCTGATTCAGACATAGGTGGTCAGCCTATATCTCACTATCCCGGGTTGAATATAGATGACCAGTCTATATTCCACCGAGGTTCCATGAATTTTGAAATACTCAGCTCAGTCATACTAAGACTATGTCCTTCACAAATACCAAGACGTTCTGAAAGATAAAAGCAAGTGACCAAACTCGAGGTCAAATGATGAAACTATGCAAGGAAGACATAATGCGGTGACCTATATGATACGTGAACATGCTTATATGAAAGACAATTATAGTAATCAACTATAATAAATGAATATAATATATCAGATAATGAGACACAAATCTCATTACCTATGTCAGCAACTAACCACAAATGAGGCTTCAGCTTGGCAGGCAGGCACGTGACGGTCATAGGGTTAAGTTTTCTTGAAAGTAGCTATAGTCTAGGTTTTAAAAACACTTAGTTCGCTATAGCCAAAGCTCTGGTACCAATCTGTCACACCCCCAAAATCGGGTCCAGCGGAAGCATACATGTAGCTGGGGTGTAACTCAATTGATATCACAACACAAGTACAAAAAGGTTTTCACTTCAATCATTTAGAATAAAATTATTTAACCAAAATATTGAATCTACATTGTTAAAAATAATGCGGAAGTAGGCCATTAAAATAGTTAAAAACGGTCCCCAAATGAATAATCAGAGTCTTCTATGACCATGCCATGCCCTGCCAAAACCTCTTGTAGCGTGCCATTGGTTAAAACCTGAAAATACATGCTAAAGTGTCAACACAATGGTTGGTGAGTTCATAGAGTCTTGTGAAAAAGAATGTAATGCATATGTATGAAGGTATCCCAGCAAAGGCATCGTAAATCCACTCAGTTGCAAGTCCCGCCATAAGAGACTTGTAACCTGTGTGTTTACAACCCACTGCCAAATGTAATAAATTTGTAATAAATCAGTCGTAAGGTTGTTGCAAAGGCATTGTAATTCCGTAGTAATAGTGGTGGAAAAGTATCGTAATTCCATAAGTAATTTTCGTATGTACAATAGCCATGGCGATGTCGCCACAAAATGAATCTGACCATAAGCAAAACGCATAAAATGAATATTGATTGCACTAAGTTCAAGGCACCGAAAAGGTTTTCTAGCTATCTGTAGGAGGTTACGCTCCCAAGTAATTGTAGGTAATCAAACATACCCATGTAATTGTAGGTAATCAAACATACCCATGAAATTGTAGGTAATCAAACATACCAAATCAAACATACCCATGAAATTGTAGCTACCGGTCCTTAACTTAGGCAATCTTAGGAAATCGGTAAATAGTTTAACTTTATGCACTCATGTCCATGAGTAAATAGCAAATATGTAGCAAGTGAATTGTTTTGTACTCGGATAATCAAACAAGTATTTAGATAAAGCTGAAAATGTTTGAGTAATCAACCATGTAAAGCAAGTAATGCGTTTAAGTAAAACGAACATGTATTCTCCCCCAAAGAGTTTGCAAAACAATTTAAAAGAATAGGGGCTATGACTCACCTGATATGATGGTACCATGAACATGTAATGAGCTGAAAAACAAGGCGCGCACACTAGCCGCAACCTAATATGAATGATGTACGATCTACTTTAGATCATGAAATGATGTTATGAATCTCCATGCACATGTTCCTATACCACTCTACTCTTTGAAAAATACTTGTTGTTATCAAAAATATACATTTCCAAGACTTAGGAAAAATATGGCTATTAGAAAAATAAAGCTAGTTGCAATATATATACTTATATATATATCGTATGTTTCCATGTTAGTGTTGAAATCCTCGGGTTGAAATCCTTGAAATAACGCCTCGTAGTGATAATATATACTTGTAATAACTAATACTTCATTAGTTATAAAATTGGGTACTTGGTATTATTTATAGAAAATCTAGGATTTAGTACGTAGAAGTATTATTACTTCTATTAGTGACAAAATAGTTTGGTAAAACTAGTCGTGAAATAGTGAATAATAAGAGTTAGGAAAGAAGCTCAGTAGTTTTGAGAAGATTTTCACCATATCTAAAAAGTCACAGAAGTGAAGTTTGTCCATACAGGTCTTGATCATAAAGATAATTAGCCGTCAAGTGAGGTATTTGGGCTGTTTTGGCAGATTCTGGGCAGTTTTTGGGAAAGTTTGGAAGTCCATAAGTTGTTCGTTATAAATCCTTTTGACAAACGGCTGGATGTTTTGAAAACTAGGCTGGGTGAACTAACTTTTTGTCAATGATGTAAATTTTCCATAAATGAGTTTATCAATGAGTAAATTGGCTCTCAACATGATGTCTTACAAAAACTGTTTTTCTATACTTAGTAATATTTTGCTAAAAAGCTGATGGAAATAAATAGAGTTTCGCCGATTTTGAAACGTGTATATCTTGGTCGTTATAAGCTTGTTTTCTACGTTCTTTATATCCCCGAAATCGTGGGACAACATACTAATATAATTTTGATAAGTCGGGATGGCTAGATCAAGTTTTACACCTCAGATTGCCCATTGAAAATCGTGGGACAGCATGTACAATTTTCAGAAAATAGTTTTCGTCGTTAAACTTGCAAAAATCATATCTCCTTCGTTATAAACTCGTTTTAATCCGTTCTTTCGCCTACGGATTCGTTTTTGAAAGTATTTTCTAAAATTTTTGCCAAAGTTTACTTTGTATTTACTGATTTTCCAGAAATTAACAAAATGGGACAGTAGGTATATTTACTTGTTAGAAATCCATTTTCAAGGTTCAAAACTAGTTTTAACTTCAACCAAATCTCTTGCAAACACCACAAAGCTATACTAATCCTACCATACACCTTCTTAGGGTGCCATGGGTTCCTAATCACTAGTAATCATGTTAATTTAACAAAGGAACACCTAAATCACAATCTAGGGTTTGTATGTTCAAAAAGTTAACAAAAATAATGTGGTATAACTAGTTTGTGCATGAAATTAAGCATGAATACTATAAGATACATGTGTTAATTAGATGAAAACATGAAAATAAATTTGATAACTCACTTTGAAATAATAGGTGGTGAGATGATGAGAAACCTTGGATTACTTGTGTTTTTGTTGCATGAATCTTGATTAGAACAACAAAATGAACAACTTTGATGCTTTGTACTTTGAAAAATGATGGATGGATCATGGATCTTGGGAAAAAGTCGTGGGTTTCATGGTGATGAGGATGAGATGAGCCTTTTTGATTCTAAAAATATGTAGGAGTTTGTTTTTGTGGTTTTTGTAAATACTTGGATAAGTATATAGTATAAAAATGGTACATAAATGCACTAGGTTAATAAACTTTGTATATTTTGCCTAGGAGAGGACTTATGGGGCTGGTTTTTAATGTGAAAAAGAGATGCAAAGTCGGTTTTGATCACTTAGAAGATATAGTGTATTATTAGTTGTAGTTTGGTGTAAGTATTAGTTATAATCGGGGTACCGGATTTGATAGAAATAAATGTTAACAAAGTTAACCGGGACTTAATAAGGTCATAAAAATGTTAGAAATATGTTGGGTACAAGTACTGAGTGTTCGGGTGATTATTGTTTAGTTTTCACGAAAACCGTCGTAATATTCATAAGCTTACGTTATAAATAAAATAAATTTCCAAAATACTGGGTAAATGAATGTTATAACTTTTATGATGATAAAATAGATATAAAAATATGTCGGAACCATTGTGGGAATATTTAGATATATTCGTCGTGTATAAACCGGGTGTTAACGTTTATTATAAATAATTATAAGAAAAACGTTAAATGTATCAAATATATAAATTTGAAAATCCTGAGAGTGGTATAACATGAAAATGCTGTTATGATGATATGCAGACTATCTCCAGTCCGTATGCAATGTCCTTAACACTAATGAAATGAATTCGCACCTAAACCAATCCGGTTATGCGAATTTGAATACCCGTAAACTAAATTTACGATGAAATGTGTAATGCAAATGAATAGTGAAAACTTTTCCCGCAATGAATAGTGTTTAGTGAATAGTAAAATTTCTGAATGCTTCTCGGAATGTCAAACTGACACAAAAAATGATGAATAGTAAACTGATGAATAGTATTTTGATGAATAGTGTTTGATGAATAGTGTTTTTCCAAAGTTCGTGAAATGACCTGAAATGGTGAGTTGTGACAGTCTTCCCCTCTAAAAGGAACTTCGTCCCGAAGTTCAGTTTATGTTGGTATCTGAGAATGTATTGGTGAAAAGGTGATGATATTCGAGAATTCCAGCGAACTCTAACGATAGGAATTCGACTTCGCTTCAACTATTCGACCTAACTGTCCATGATGTCTACTTGTTCTCCTGCAAGGTTTATGTTTGATTTTGGGTTGGATTCCTTTCCAAATGGAATTATGAGTGACAATTCTGAAAAGCTGATAATACGTGGTTGTGTAATCCTGTTGCTGTTGTTCTCTAACAAGGCTCAAGTCTGACGGCCACTAGGCCTACTCTGTTTGAAATATTACATGGTTCAGTGTATATCCGGGTTTAACTTTCCAAGTTTTCTGAATGATATCATGCCTTTCCTAGGCAGAACTTTCAACATAACTCTGCTTACCAACTTGAAGTTTTAATGGTTTACAACTTATTGAACTTGTAACTGATTCTTGACTTGTAGGAAGTTCCTGGTTATTTCATGAATACTTACTGGACTAGTGAGCTGGGCTTTTCTTAATTTCGATCCGTCAATGAATGTTGGCACTTCGACCATAGAGTGCCTCAAATGGTGTAGTCTCTACGCTCGCGCGATAACTATAGTTGCAACTGAATTTGATCTATGGTAATTGGTTAGTCCAACCATTTCTTGAATCAATCACTCATGCTCTGAGCATATCTCCCTATGCTTGAATCGTTCTCTAATTCTGACCATTGGTTTGCAGATGATAGGTGGTGTGGTTCCAAAGAAATCTTAATGTAATCGCTAGGTGTTTGAGGTGAATTAAATTCCTCTATTAGAAATAATTGAAATGGGTATCATGAATCTTGTAGAAAACTTACAAGGTTAAGTCCGTCAAAGGGTGTTGTTGAAAATAATAGATTAGGATAAAGTGGGGATCCTCCGCAGGATGTCATGAATCGAGTCTTTCTCCACTTACGATGCTTAGTCTCCATTACTAAGATTTTCCCCAAGCTCTATGTCATTAAATCACCAAATCCTAAATGTATAAGTGATGTAATATAGTGATTGATTTACCAAAGATCGATGTTTAAAATTTCTTAACGTCCAATAGTTTTGTAGAGATTAACCAAAAGGAATTTGCTTGTCAAAATAAGTGCCTCAGAAAAGTATTTCTTTCAAGATATATGTTTTGCATAACTGTAGTTTGGAGAAAAATCCATGTAAAAGTGAAAGTATGAAGAGGATAAAATAGCCAGGTAGGTATGTCTGCACAAATGTATAAATGTCTAATATGTTTGAATAAAGTCTATTGGTGAGTCCATGTTCAATTGAATGTTCTACAGTCTTGGTTAGGAGATTGGATTTATCTCTATGGTGTTGTTTTGTGAGCACTCGTATCTAAACGAATCTTGTAATTCAGTCAAGCCAATACTTTCTAGATGATGGAATTTTGGCAATCAGGCCAATGATAGTGGTTCGAATGGTTTTGTGATATCCTGAGATTTCTGTTGAGTTTTGAATGATCTTAATGTACCGAGGGATCCTCCTCCTAGATGGTATGGAAAGTCTTTCCTAGGGAGGTCATTGATAATATCCACTTATCAATATTGGGAATAGTGAGTGATGAGTGACATCGGAATCTATAGAGTGTAAGCTAATTCCTTATATATATATATATATATAGGGATGGGGAAAGGTAATGATAGTGATGGTGAGAAGGGAAGAGACTGTGACAACTGCGACAAAATGATATTGTAATAAAAGAAAATACCGTGATGTAAGTGTATCATGCATAGACGTGAATGTTCATGAGATGAAATGATCAATTGACATGCTTCCAATCGGTGATCCACGAAGTGATCAAAAGTATGAATGTTCTGACAATGAGGGTATACTCACACATGCATGAAACATTTGAAAAATGAGTAAAGGATTCAATCCAGACAGAATTTTATTATAACCATTCTCAGTGTTGCAAAATTCATTTCTGATTCAGACATAGGTGGTCAGCCTATATCTCACTATCCGGGTTGAATATAGATGACCAGTCTATATTCCACCGAGGTTCCATGAATTTTGAAATACTCAGCTCAGTCATACTAAGACTATGTCCTTCACAAATACCAAGACGTTCTGAAAGATAAAAGCAAGTGACCAAACTCGAGGTCAAATGATGAAACTATGCAAGGAAGACGTAATGCGGTGACCTATATGATACGTGAACATGCTTATATGAAAGACAATTATAGTAATCAACTATAATAAATGAATATAATATATCAGATAATGAGACACAAATCTCATTACCTATGTCAGCAACTAACCACAAATGAGGCTTCAGCTTGGCAGGCAGGCACGTGACGGTCATAGGGTTAAGTTTTCTTGAAAGTAGCTATAGTCTAGGTTTTAAAAACACTTAGTTCGCTATAGCCAAAGCTCTGGTACCAATCTGTCACACCCCCAAAATCGGGTCCAGCGGAAGCATACATGTAGCTGGGGTGTAACTCAATTGATATCACAACACAAGTACAAAAAGGTTTTCACTTCAATCATTTAGAATAAAATTATTTAACCAAAATGTTGAATCTACATTGTTAAAAATAATGCGGAAGTAGGCCATTAAAATAGTTAAAAACGGTCCCCAAATGAATAATCAGAGTCTTCTATGACTATGCCATGCCCTGCCAAAACCTCTTGTAGCGTGCCATTGGTTAAAACCTGAAAATACATGCTAAAGTGTCAACACAATGGTTGGTGAGTTCATAGAGTCTTGTGAAAAAGAATGTAATGCATATGTATGAAGGTATCCCAGCAAAGGCATCGTAAATCCACTCAGTTGCAAGTCCCGCCATAAGAGACTTGTAACCTGTGTGTTTACAACCCACTGCCAAATGTAATAAATTTGTAATAAATCAGTCGTAAGGTTGTTGCAAAGGCATTGTAATTCCGTAGTAATAGTGGTGGAAAAGTATCGTAATTCCATAAGTAATTTTCGTATGTACAATAGCCATGGCGATGTCGCCACAAAATGAATCTGACCATAAGCAAAACGCATAAAATGAATATTGATTGCACTAAGTTCAGGGCACCGAAAAGGTTTTCTAGCTATCTGTAGGAGGTTACGCTCCCAAGTAATTGTAGGTAATCAAACATACCCATGTAATTGTAGGTAATCAAACATACCCATGAAATTGTAGGTAATCAAACATACCCATGAAATTGTAGCTACCGGTCCTTAACTTAGGCAATCTTAGGAAATCGGTAAATAGTTTAACTTTATGCACTCATGTCCATGAGTAAATAGCAAATATGTAGCAAGTGAATTGTTTTGTACTCGGATAATCAAACAAGTATTTAGATAAAGCTGAAAATGTTTGAGTAATCAACCATGTAAAGCAAGTAATGCGTTTAAGTAAAACGAACATGTATTCTCCCCCAAAGAGTTTGCAAAACAATTTAAAAGAGTAGGGGCTATGACTCACCTGATATGATGGTACCATGAACATGTAATGAGCTGAAAAACAAGGCGCGCACACTAGCCGCAACCTAATATGAATGATGTACGATCTACTTTAGATCATGAAATGATGTTATGAATCTCCATGCACATGTTCCTATACCACTCTACTCTTTGAAAAATACTTGTTGTTATCAAAAATATACATTTCCAAGACTTAGGAAAAATATGGCTATTAGAAAAATAAAGCTAGTTGCAATATATATACTTATATATATATCGTATGTTTCCATGTTAGTGTTGAAATCCTCGGGTTGAAATCCTTGAAATAACGCCTCGTAGTGATAAAATATACTTGTAATAACTAATACTTCATTAGTTATAAAATTGGGTACTTGGTATTATTTATAGAAAATCTAGGATTTAGTACGTAGAAGTATTATTTCTATTAGTGACAAAATGGTCTGGTAAAACTAGTCGTGAAATAGTGAATATTAAGAGTTAGGAAAGAAGCTCAGTAGTTTTGAGAAGATTTTCACCATATCTAAAAAGTCACAGAAGTGAAGTTTGTCCATACAGGTCTTGATCATAAAGATAATTAGCCGTCAAGTGAGGTATTTGGGCTGTTTTGGCAGATTCTGGGCAGTTTTTGGGAAAGTTTGGAAGTCCATAAGTTGTTCGTTATAAATCCTTTTGACAAACGGCTGGATGTTTTGAAAACTAGGCTGGGTGAACTAACTTTTTGTCAATGATGTAAATTTTCCATAAATGAGTTTATCAATGAGTAAATTGGCTCTCAACATGATGTCTTACAAAAACTGTTTCTATACTTAGTAATATTTTGCTAAAAAGCTGATGGAAATAAATAGAGTTTCGCCGATTTTGAAACGTGTATATCTTGGTCGTTATAAGCTTGTTTTCTACGTTCTTTATATCCCCGAAATCGTGGGACAACATACTAATATAATTTTGATAAGTCGGGATGGCTAGATCAAGTTTTACACCTCAGATTGCCCATTGAAAATCGTGGGACAGCATGTACAATTTTCAGAAAATAGTTTTCGTTGTTAAACTTGCAAAAATCATATCTCCTTCGTTATAAACTCGTTTTAATCCGTTCTTTCGCCTACGGATTCGTTTTTGAAAGTATTTTCTAAAATTTTTGCCAAAGTTTACTTTTTATTTACTGATTTTCCAGAAATTAACAAAATGGGACAGTAGGTATATTTACTTGTTAGAAATCCATTTTCAAGGTTCAAAACTAGTTTTAACTTCAACCAAATCTCTTGCAAACACCACAAAGCTATACTAATCCTACCATACACCTTCTTAGGGTGCCATGGGTTCCTAATCACTAGTAATCATGTTAATTTAACAAAGGAACACCTAAATCACAATCTAGGGTTTGTATGTTCAAAAAGTTAACAAAAATAATGTGGTATAACTAGTTTGTGCATGAAATTAAGCATGAATACTATAAGATACATGTGTTAATTAGATGAAAACATGAAAATAAATTTGATAACTCACTTTGAAATAATAGGTGGTGAGATGATGAGAAACCTTGGATTACTTGTGTTTTTGTTGCATGAATCTTGATTAGAACAACAAAATGAACAACTTTGATGCTTTGTACTTTGAAAAATGATGGATGGATCATGGATCTTGGGAAAAAGTCGTGGGTTTCATGGTGATGAGGATGAGATGAGCCTTTTTGATTCTAAAAATATGTAGGAGTTTGTTTTTGTGGTTTTTGTAAATACTTGGATAAGTATATAGTATAAAAATGGTACATAAATGCACTAGGTTAATAAACTTTGTATATTTTGCCTAGGAGAGGACTTATGGGGCTGGTTTTTAATGTGAAAAAGAGATGCAAAGTCGGTTTTGATCACTTAGAAGATATAGTGTATTATTAGTTGTAGTTTGGTGTAAGTATTAGTTATAATCGGGGTACCGGATTTGATAGAAATAAATGTTAACAAAGTTAACCGGGACTTAATAAGGTCATAAAAATGTTAGAAATATGTTGGGTACAAGTACTGAGTGTTCGGGTGATTATTGTTTAGTTTTCACGAAAACCGTCGTAATATTCATAAGCTTACGTTATAAATAAAATAAATTTCCAAAATACTGGGTAAATGAATGTTATAACTTTTATGATGATAAAATAGATATAAAAATATGTCGGGACCATTGTGGGAAGATTTAGATATATTCGTCGTGTATAAACCGGGTGTTAACGTTTATTATAAATAATTATAAGAAAAACGTTAAATGTATCAAATATATAAATTTGAAAATCCGGAGAGTGGTATAACATGAAAATGTTGTTATGATGATATGCAGACTATCTCCAGTCCGTATGCAATGTCCTTAACACTAATGAAATGAATTCGCACCTAAACCAATCCGGTTATGCGAATTTGAATACCCGTAAACTAAATTTACGATGAAATGTGTAATGCAAATGAATAGTGAAAACTTTTCCCGCAATGAATAGTGTTTAGTGAATAGTAAAATTTCTGAATGCTTCTCTGAATGTCAAACTGACACCAAAAATGATGAATAGTAAACTGATGAATAGTGTTTGATGAATAGTGTTTTTCCAAAGTTCAGGAAATGACCTGAAATGGTGAGTTGTGACATGTTTGTTGTTTTGTTATTTACTATTTTCAAACTTTGAATTATTCAATAAAAGGGACGTTTCTTATACGCTATAGACAATTGCTACTAGATGATTTACCACATTGTTAAAGCTATTACCACCTCTGATGCATCTCCCCTTTCTATTTATCACATTCCATACTTTCCAAGAATAAGGGCATTCAAAAAACAAATGGCTATGATTATCAACATAACTTTTACATAGAGCACACCTCAAATCATTTCCTTGAGCCCATACCATTCTATCTTGAGTCAGTAGCTTATATATGTTCCTATAAGAAACCGGCACTTTTTTTAGTGGAGATTCTGTTTTTAATTGAGTGATATCATATAAACCACCATCACTCTTGAAACCTCTTTATTAAAGAATGGAGCATCAAATGTCATGATCATGCAAAATATTTTACATAGTGAAATATTATGAACCCTAGCTCGTATTTTACAGTAAATTCAAGGGTTTTCACCCCTTTAATCCTTTCATGTGCTATTAAGATAAGTCTGCTCTTTAATTCAATCAATATGTCTATGTGTTGGTTGTCTATATCTTATGCTTGTCTTGATTTCAACATGCTAGGCTAGATTTATCTTGTGTTTGCTTAGATCTAATGAAACCTAGATGTTAATTATGTGTTGATTACTTGTTTATGGTTGTATTGGATGAATGATAATGTTAGGCTTAAGAAAACTGGCAGATCTCCATTGTGTAACATACTTGAACGTCTTACGAAACATGAACCGATGTGTACTAGGTTTTATTGGTTGTATTTAAAGCATGAGTAAATTCTAATGATCCCATGTTAGGAGCTTCTTAGCCGGCTCGACATAGGAGTGAAGTAGGCACTCATAGGATTGGGGAAGTAAGCACGCCACCCCATGAATGGTATTAAGGAATACAATCCGTCATCCACGCAACTATAACAAGTAATTAACGTGTAAAAGATATCTAGGGAGTAATGAAATCTAAGTAAACACATTTCTCCCATATATTGCTCACAACTTTAGTTTAATTTAGTTTATTTTCATTTTTAGTATTTTATTTTAATTGCATCTTTAGTATTGGGTTAGTTGACTAGCAACTAATTCTGCCCAAATCCTTTAAACCCGAGATTTTAATTTGCTTTCCAAAAAATTATAAAAATACAAAAAGAATCATCCCTCATCTCTAGACCTAGTCTTTAGGTTTTCTAGTCCTAGCGACACTATTCCTAGCTGAACGATCAATCCCCCGGTACTTGTCATTATACTATACTACATTGATCAGGTACACTGCCTAGTGTGGGTTGTAAGCTTTTCGAGATCCCTCGAGAGGTAAAGCCTGGTGCAATCCCTACGCATCATGTACCCACCCCATAATTGTTAAGGAATACACCCGTCATCCACACAATTAATACACACACCAATTAACCTGTAAAAGATAGTTAGGGAGTAAGGAAATCTAAGTAAACACATTTGTCTCCATATAAGTTTTCACAACCTTGTATTTTCTCGTTATTTTATTTTTATTGCAATAGTAGTTTTTGGGTTAGTTGACTAGCAACTAATTCCGCCCACTCCTTCAAAACCGAGATTTTACTTGCTTTTATAATAATTATAAAAATACAAAAATAATCTTCCTTCACCCTTAGACCTATTAGAGTAGTTTTTCAACCCTAACGAACACTATTCCCTGTGAGAGAACGATCAATCCCCCGTATTTACCACTACACTATACTACACCGATCAGGTACACTGCCTGGTGGGATTGCAAGCTTCTCAAGATCCCTTGAGAGGTAAAACCTGTTGCGTGGTTGCAATCCCACGTCATCAAGTTTTTGGCGCCGCTGCCGGAGAATAGTTATTGTTTAGGTTGAATTTTTATTTTATTAGGTCTACTCACTAGATTCCTTTCTAGTGACATTTTTATTTTATTTTTCTAGGATTTCTTTAGTCTATCTATTTTCTTCGTGTTTTTGTTCGTAACCATTACCATCCGCCATCATGGAAGGTGGTAACATCCTTGAATGTTGTGCAATATTTTTTTAGAAGATAATTTGTTATATATTAAAATATTTTATAACACATACTTGCCGTAGCCGTTTCTTGAATTTTAGGATGTTGTTGTTTCCCGATACCATCCCCGTCCCCGTTTCCGTCTCCGTGCAACTTAGATTATTATTACCTCTTGATGTGTGTGATATGTAGATTTAACAGAGCTTAAAACGAACTCTTGATTTCACCCTTGAAACCCACGAACCTCTTAGAGCAATCAAAGGAGATTCCCTCTATAGATATCCATACTACACGACCACGTCACTGTGTATCACCTGAATGCTAGTTATTTATACCTCACGATAGCTTGTCGAGCACAACCCTTTGTCAAGCTTAGAAAAACCAAACCGAAACCCTAGATAGGGGTGTTTGTTCAACCAGTTTTTGGGAGAGAAGAGAGGAGAGATCATATTTGATTTGTTTTCTAAGTTATGAGATTAGGATGAATCATAATCCTATAATAAGAGTGGGTAATTAGACACGACACCAATACCAACAAGTCAGATAATGAGTTGATCTTATTGCTAAGATCAAATAAATTAATATCAAAACCATTTGTTAAATGCCAAGTTTGTTAAAAACTTCCCGTGAAACTCTTATACATAGATTTGTCCAGTAGTATACTACAAAATTAATGACAACTACTCACTAAAACTCTTACCCACTAAAGATACAAAAAAGTCACCAAATCTAAGCTATTAAAAATAAGAAAAATGATACAACCGCAATAAAACTTTCACAAAAAGTTTTATAAAATGAGATGTCATTTTATGGTACATTTTTAATACTTTTTATTTCTTCTCTCTGATTAAACAAATCACAAAATAACACCTCATTTTTTAAAAGTTTTTATGAATATATCATTTATCTAATCATAAAAAGCAACAAAAGATAAAAAAATATTAAAAAAAATATAAAAGTGAAAGACCGTGTCCCTCTATCTATCTAATCTCTCCACCATCATTATCAACCACCACCACCGTAATTTTGCCAATCGAAACCCTAACTCCGTCTTCAACCCAATCATCTCCACCGTTGCTATCGACCACCACCTAAACCCTACTCCGGCACCATCATCACCATAACCGTCTTCAATCGTCATCACCATTATCAAGTTAGGTATAATACAACTGTTGAATTATGTGTTGTTTACATATCATTTTGAATTTTCTGCTAATTAGATACTTATGTTGTTTACAGCTGTCTATATGTGTGCTTATTAATAGTTGAATTTTAGTAAGAAAATTTTATGTGCATTTGTTGTAGTTGAAGTGAATTTTTTAGGCTGATGCTTCAAATTTAACGAAAATGTAGTAGAATTATAGGTCTAAGTTGGTTGAATCCGGAGGAAAATGACTTTATAGAGTAGATGTAATATTACATAATTATCATTACTAACTATATATATGATGAGGCGAAAAATGATCCGTTTTTAGGGGGTCATTTAAGCCCGAATCCGAATTTATTTGATCAAATATTGCCCTAAATCGTTCCTTTTGTGATTTTAGGTGTTTGGAGAGTGAATTCTGGAAAAGAGGCTATTTTGGACGTTTTTGGAGCATAAAGTGAAGAAAACAACAAAGTACCAAATCCAAGCTGGAATTACAAGGTGACGGCGTCAAGAATTTACTCTTGACGGCGTCAGAAAGGATGAATATTTTACCGAAGGTTGTGAAGGCGTCAGATGAAGAGATGACGGCGTCAAAATGACCAAGATTAATTTACCGAGGGTGGTGACGGCGTCACATAGGCCGTCACGATTGGATCTAGGGCGTCCGAGGAAGTATATGGCGGCGAGTTGACGGCGTCAGATTCTACTCTTGACGCCGTCAGGACGATTTTCCTATATATAGTTTTCTAGTTTTTTCATTACAGAGGAGAAGTTTTGGTGAAACCCTAAAGACGATTTTGGTGCCTCTTTTACAGGTTTTTCAAGGGTTCCAAACCCTTGAGACCTTGCATTGTAATTGAGATAAGTATACTCTTAATTCAATCAATATGTCTATGTGTTGGTTGTCTATCTTTTGTTCTTATCTTAATTCTACTATGCTAGGCTAAATTTCCTTTGTGTTTGCTTAGATCTAATGAAACCTAGATGTTGATTATGTGTTGATTACTTGTCTATTCTTGTTTTGAATGAATGATATTATATGTTAGGCTTAAGAAAACTGGCAGATCTCCAAATGGTAACATGCTTGAACGTCTTAAGAAACATGAACCGAGGCGTACTAGGTCTTTATTGGTTGTATTTAATGCATGAGCCACTGTTTACAATCCCTATAGTTGTGCTGGGTCATGGTGTAGGAGGAGATAAGAGCTCATAGAGTTGGGGAGTTATGTATGCCACTCCACGAATGGTATTAAGGAATACAACCCGTCATTCATACAAGTGTAACAAGTAATTAACATGTAAAAGATATCTAGGGAGTAATGAAGTCTAAGTAAACACAATTTCTCCAACCACTGCTCACAACCTTAGTTTAATATTAGTTTAATTTTATTTTCATTAGTTAATTAGTTATAAAGTAGTTTTTGGGTTAGTTGATTAGCAACTAATTCCGCCCACTCCTTCAAAACCCGAGATTTTAATTGCTTTCATAAAATATAAAAACACAAAAATAAGCATCTTTCATCTCTAGAACTTTTAATTAGGTTTTCTAATCCTAGCGACACTATTCCTAAGCTGAACGATCAATCCCCCGGTACTTGTCACTATACTATACTACAACGATCAGGTACACTGCCTGGTGGGGGTTGTAAGCCTCGCGAGATCCCTCGAGAGGTAAAGCAAGGTGCGATTCCCACGCATCAAGTTTTTGGCGCCGCTGCCGGGGAATAGTTATTGTCTAGGTTAGGATTTCTTTTTATTAGGTCTACTTGCTAGATTCCTTTCTAGTAAGATTTTATTTTTATTTTTAGGTCTTCTTTAGTCTATCTTATTTCTTTGTGCATTTGTTAGTAAATTAAACTCATTGACTATTCCGTTGACCATTATGGAAAACGCGAATCCACCCCTTTCCCCTAGTGAAGTAGCTGTGTTACGTGAACAAATTGAGAGTGAGATTAGGGAGCTTAGAGAGCTTAATAGGTTGATCAAGATTGAACTCGAACATACGTTTAGCGACCTAGCAACCGTCTTGTATTCAAATAAGGACCTAGGGCCTGATGACTTTGTGAGTGTTATTAAGAGACCAGAAGAGGAAATGGATCCGAGGCTTAACGACCACTTTAACCTATACCCCACTAAGGAGGAGATTGCATACTATAATAACCTTATTGATAACCCGCGATCTCCCTTCACCATAATTGAACCTAAGATCAAGAGAGGCGATCCTAAGAGCGCTAAGATACCATGTATGATTGGATATAAGCACATTAGCAATGCTTACATTGACTTTAAATCTCCAATCAACATTATGTCCTCAACGGTTTATAATGATATAGTGAACATAAGACTTGAACCTAGAAGGGATCCCAAGTACCCTGGTGGAGTTTGTAACTTTGTCGGGAGAGTCAAAGGTTTATGTGTCTTTGTTGGTAATTTCACTTTTGTCACCGACTTTATGGTTGTGGAGGATCTTGCTAATGTTATTGATTGTCGATTATCCAATGTTGTGTTTGGCAAACCATTTGTTGAGGAGTCTAAGTTAGAATATGATGAGGTAGAGGGCACGATTCGATTTGCAAGCAACACCGATAGTATCACTTATAGGATGCCCAATAAGATGAAAGAATTCCGCTTTATATCTCGTCTTGATCAGGATAATGTTGGTGCTTTTGAGGATATTGATAAGGAGGATAAGAAAAAAGGCATGGACTATGTATGGGAAAAAAGGAGTCTTTACTACAAAAATTGCTTGGCCCTTGGACCAAGGTATAAAGTTGATGAAGAGTTTGCCCGAGCAATGATGGGGGCAATAGAGAAAAAGGTGATTGGTTTCTACAAGGAATATTTACAATCGGAGAATGGAACCAATGATGAAATCACGTAGTAACCCACAACTTTGAGTCTAGCTACAAGACTCGTAAATAAAGAAAAGCGCTTCTTGGGAGGCAACCCATGTTTTGTGTGATTTTAATTGTTTGATTGTTATTTGCTTCCGTATGCATGTTTTATTTTTATTGTTGGTTGATCATGTTTCTCAATTAAAATGTGAAATACTTTATTATGTTGTTTAGCCTAGTCTTAACTTCAACCTAAAGGTATTTTTGCAAAAGATAAGTGTAAGGGGAAACCCCAAATATGTTTTTTAAGAAACAAACCGATCATGATTCTCCACAATATTTAATGAACATGTGTATTCGTATTGTTAGAGTCAAATGCTTGTATTGAGTCATAATGTAGTTTTGCAGGATTTTCCAGGAAGTAGGACAAAGTTTTTCCAGAAATTTTCCGGAAACTTAACATAAAGATTTCTACAGGTTCATTCTGACGGCGTCAGGAGTCAAAAATCTGGAAATTTTACCGATTTTGTTTTTCTAACGGAGTCTTATAGTTTTTGTGAATTATTAAGTTTTATAATCTCCAGGAAATCTGCAAACTTCATTCCACAAGCATTATATCTTATTTTGTTTTCTAGGATTTAGTAACTTATATAGGATGCTGCCGATTTTACGCGAGGTTGCCTTGTCTACTTTTGTCAGGATTTACAGGTTATTTGAGACAAGAAGATGATTTATATTCTGGAAGGGAAGCTTTGATTGTTCGTTTTCTTGGAGGAAGATTTAACCTGGCCAACCTAAAATCCATACCGAGCGAATCAGGGGAGTATTTGAATTCATTCTCTTTACTTTTAACTTTTACATTCTTTACTTGAACATTGGGGACAATGTTCATCTTAAGTGTAAGGGGAGGGTAAAAAGATGATACCTTACATATGCACTTTCGCTTGAGTTTGTTTTGTTTGATAGTAGATGAGTAATAAAACTATGAGAAATACTTGTTAGTGCAATTTTAGCGCCAAATTTAAAATTTTTTACAACATTTAGGAGTGAAACTTTAGCCATAGCAAGTGTCTCATGGATAGGAGGTTGTATGACTAGCACATAACCGTATATTCAGAAAAATTTTCCACCCAAAAATGTGAGGTTCGCCTTTAGTTTTGATAGGAAAAGCATTTATTATTGGTGCTTATGAGTGTACCGGTAGCATTTAGATTCTAGAACTTGCGTTAGTGATGCATCCCGAGACCGCTAGTGAGACTACATTCGTGTAGTAGGATTTACTACATGATAAGAGGCATTAGGATCACCCTTGTGTTAAACCCGTATTACGATTACTTGACCATTTAAGTCATATTACTTGGCTAGTTAAGTCAACTAATTTTTCCCACACCCTTAGCGTTGTACTCATTTTTAGTACACGATACCCCTAGTACACCCCTCCGAGCCTATCTTTTCGTTTCTAACTTTAAGCATTTTACTTAAAGGAAGAATTTGTTACACCCCACTTAAATGTACACCCAAATCGCCTTAGCCTTCCGTGTATGCGCTCATTTTTAGTGCATTATTGTTATTTGTTAAACCCTAAGTTAACTTTCTAATTGATTACATGGTTGCAAAGTCGAGTCATATCCTTGTACATATTGTTTTGGGACGATTGGGACTCATGGGTAAGTACTTATTTTATGGAGTAATGGGGAAGAACAACACTTATTACCCCCATATGTACGTTAATCTTAAAAGTGCTCCAAGTGTTTTGATTTTCTTAATTCGAGTCATTAGAATAGTTTAATGTAAAGTATGTAAAGATTCAAGTGTAAGGGGAATGCTCAAACCCCTATGATGTATTATTTTGGATGGTAGGGTAAGAGTGTATGAAAAAAAAAAAAAAAAAAAAAAAAAAAATCGAAAAAATCAAGAAAAAGAAAAAAAAATAGAAAAAGAAAAGAAAAAAAAACATACGGACTACCATCCCGTTTTCATTCTATGTTCATTTTATGTTTTTAGTTATTTTTCATTTATTAGCTTAAGTCGAGTCTAGTCTTGGCTTAGCAACGCCATCTTGTACATGTAATTAACTAAGATTGTTAACTCGCCACCAGTAAAATCCCCTTTATCCAACAAAACCGTGTAATTCATATCCCTACACCTAACGTTATAACCCTTTAAAAGACCTCTTTGATAGTTTATCCTAGGTGCTTACGCCATGTGGTGGAGGTTTGATCCTTTCCCAAGCCTATGGTAATCTATTTTGCTATGACAGGTAGTGAGAGATATCTTCCATTTCCATAATGTTATATTACTTTATTACACCCGAGAGATGTGAGTATCTAAACACTATTTGTGAGGTGCTTGTGTATGACCTCCGTGCTTGTCTATTGGTCTTTAGTGGAACGATTATTTGTTGTAATTACTTTTATATTAGTGTTAAATGACCCCTAACTTGTCTTTTGAGTAGAATAAAAGCTCATTTGCTTGAGGACAAGCAAATCTCAAGTGTAAGGGTATATGATGAGGCGAAAAATGATCCGTTTTTAGGGGGTCATTTAAGCCCGAATCCGAATTTATTTGATCAAATATTGCCCTAAATCGTTCCTTTTGTGATTTTAGGTGTTTGGAGAGTGAATTCTGGAAAAGAGGCTATTTTGGACGTTTTTGGAGCATAAAGTGAAGAAAACAACAAAGTACCAAATCCAAGCTGGAATTACAAGGTGACGGCGTCAAGAATTTACTCTTGACGGCGTCAGAAAGGATGAATATTTTACCGAAGGTTGTGAAGGCGTCAGATGAAGAGATGACGGCGTCAAAATGACCAAGATTAATTTACCGAGGGTGGTGACGGCGTCACATAGGCCGTCACGATTGGATCTAGGGCGTCCGAGGAAGTATATGGCGGCGAGTTGACGGCGTCAGATTCTACTCTTGACGCCGTCAGGACGATTTTCCTATATATAGTTTTCTAGTTTTTTCATTACAGAGGAGAAGTTTTGGTGAAACCCTAAAGACGATTTTGGTGCCTCTTTTACAGGTTTTTCAAGGGTTCCAAACCCTTGAGAGCTTGCATTGTAATTGAGATAAGTATACTCTTAATTCAATCAATATGTCTATGTGTTGGTTGTCTATCTTTTGTTCTTATCTTAATTCTACTATGCTAGGCTAAATTTCCTTTGTGTTTGCTTAGATCTAATGAAACCTAGATGTTGATTATGTGTTGATTACTTGTCTATTCTTGTTTTGAATGAATGATATTATATGTTAGGCTTAAGAAAACTGGCAGATCTCCAAATGGTAACATGCTTGAACGTCTTAAGAAACATGAACCGAGGCGTACTAGGTCTTTATTGGTTGTATTTAATGCATGAGCCACTGTTTACAATCCCTATAGTTGTGCTGGGTCATGGTGTAGGAGGAGATAAGAGCTCATAGAGTTGGGGAGTTATGTATGCCACTCCACGAATGGTATTAAGGAATACAACCCGTCATTCATACAAGTGTAACAAGTAATTAACATGTAAAAGATATCTAGGGAGTAATGAAGTCTAAGTAAACACAATTTCTCCAACCACTGCTCACAACCTTAGTTTAATATTAGTTTAATTTTATTTTCATTAGTTAATTAGTTATAAAGTAGTTTTTGGGTTAGTTGATTAGCAACTAATTCCGCCCACTCCTTCAAAACCCGAGATTTTAATTGCTTTCATAAAATATAAAAACACAAAAATAATCATCTTTCATCTCTAGAACTTTTAATTAGGTTTTCTAATCCTAGCGACACTATTCCTAAGCTGAACGATCAATCCCCCGGTACTTGTCACTATACTATACTACAACGATCAGGTACACTGCCTGGTGGGGGTTGTAAGCCTCGCGAGATCCCTCGAGAGGTAAAGCAAGGTGCGATTCCCACGCATCAATATAAAACCAGTAATTGTTTCGGATAATACTATAGAGAGGATTTGTATGTGCTGTGAATTATTCCCCAAGTTGGAATAGTTAGTAGCCTTTCAAAATGTAAATTTGGTATTGAGGTTTTGATATATCAAGACTAAGAAGATACTTAAATTTAAAGAATATTTACTTTTTAGAGTTGATATAAAGTTGGATTTGGTTAGAGGGTGTTTAGGAATGCATATTGTGTTGTTAAAAGTGAAAAATACATCTCTAAGTGTTTGGATTGCTATGAGCTTATGCAATAATCACATTGGTAGGTGCGTATTTTGAAGTGCTTATAATCGGAACTTTTTTTGTTGCTCTGTTTATGATTTAAGGCATTAGTGCTTGAAGTTCATATGTCTTTTTTGACTTATGAGAGATGGGGTTTATACTTTTATCATGATTGTTTGATTGTATTTGTACTTGAACAAGCCTGTGATACGGCGTAGTAGGATTCTGATACTCATAAATGTAATGGTGTTTTGACATTTCTTTGTTGACCTTGTTATCTGCTCTTGAGAAGAACTCATACACCATTATCTTGTCCTCTTGATATCTTCGTATGCATGTTCGATATCCTAATCATGAAACTGATGAGATATTTAATCTAATATTGGATCGAATTTTATAGTTAGTCAAAGTATTATATTTTTATTTTCTTGTTAGTACTTATGTTCATATTATTCATTAGTCTTATCCTACAAAAGTGTTCGGATTCTGTCACTGATAAGCTGTTCATCATCTACAGAATCGTCTTCTTTTAGCATCATTGAGTTTCGATGATGAAGAAAAGCTCACTGAAGAAGCTGGGATCTTTAGTGGGTGTGATTCATTTGGTGACATCAATCCTGCTGTGACAGATCACTTAGATGAAGTTCCATTCATTGTCATGATAGAACCTTGTAGTAAGTCATATCATTCACCCAGAAGTATTAATAAACTACTTTTTTTTTTGATGCCATGTAAATAGTATAACTAAATGCCATTATTCTTTATCTTTGTAGAGCATAAGTTTCCATATGATTGGCAAACAATGGTTTGTATCTATTGAAGTATTCAGAGAGACTGCTATGAGTGCGATCAATCAAGTAGAATGGACTCCATCTCAGGTGCAAGTATTAAGTATGTATAACTGGCATAATATTATTGTTTTGATCTTCGAAACTTGAGATCTAACTGAGTTGCAAACTAATTGTTTGATAAAGACGTATCCTTCAATAGTTGTGTAAATTTTTCATATCATTTAGATCTTTTAGACTTGTTGTTGGATAGAAATATTTTGTGGACTTAAATGGCCTTTAAGAGAATGGCCTTTTTTTAGCGGAGTTTTGGTTTTTATTCAGCAAAATTGGATAAACTAGTAGCACCTATGAAACCTATTTGTTATATAAGGGAGTTGTGATATGCTGACTTCCTTTCATAGTGGTTATAGTTTAATAAAATTAGTAATAATCAAGGAGATGGTAATTTTTGAATGCTCATATAGATGCCAACTTTATGGTTATTTTGTTGTATTCTGAGTGTGTTTATTTTAACTTGAGCTGGTGGTAAGATTATGACTCTTTTAAATGTGATTATGTTTTGGACTTGTCTTTCATAATAATGAATTTGCAATGACTATATTCCATTGCTAGTTGGCGATAGTGTAGATTGAGATTCTTTCTACCTTGAGGATGCACCAACTGATGAATTGAAAAAGTACCATATTCCGGAGATAATTTGGTTCAAGGAGAGAAGAAAATATGGATTGGTGTTTCACTTGTAGAAGGTTCAAAATGTGAACATCTCGACTCAAGTTGGTTCTTTTCTTGGTCAAACATACTTTTTTTTGTGAGGTTTAACCACTCAAGTTTCATAAATGTTTTATTTTTCTGTAATTTTAAAATTTGTGTAGTCTTCTTTGATGACACATCTATTTTTGATGACATATATATTTTGTGTTGCTGACATGAACATATGATTTCGCAAAAATGTACTTTCTATCAAAGTAGTCATGAGAATGTCGTGAAAAAGTTGTTGGGTGTCTTAATTCCAATGTAATTTAAGAGCAGCGGAAAATGACATCAATGAAACTCACAAAATCTTTAGAGCAATTACTATCTATACTACATTATAAAGCATTTGGGACTTCCTATAAAAGGAAGTTTTAAAATTTTAAGACAAAAAACATTACTATAATAGGAAAAGTAGAAATTTAATGTAAAATCTGAAAATTTAAGTCTCATTTAAACCATATGTAACCGCCCTCTAGTAATGATACATTTGAAGGAAATTGTCTATAAGAATAGCTCACTAAACTTATAACCACCAATTTAATGCTAAAGTTTGAAAAATAAAAGTGTTAACCATTTACACTATTAATAATTTAGACGTTATACTTTGAAATACATATCTATACTACTTTTTAATATTTGAGACATGCTAAATAAGAAAGTTTAGAATGAAAAACATCTGCTCGCCACAAAAATAGTCACCGGATACCCACAGCCGTATTGCGCGGGTACCCTTCTAGTTACCTCTTGATGTGTGGTCTGTACATTTTACAAAGCTTAAAACAACCTCTTGATTTCACCCTTGAAACCCACAAACTTCTTAGAGCATTCAAAGGAGACTGCCTCTATAGATATCCACACTACACGACCACGTCACTGTATATCACCTGAATGCTAGTTATTTATACCTCACGACCTTGTGTAGCACAACCATTTGTCAAGCTTAGAAAACCAAACCGAAACCCTAGAGAGGGGTGTTTATTCGACCGGTTTTTGGGAGAGAAGAGAGAAGAGATATTCTTTGATTTATTTTCCAAGTTATAAGATTAGGATGAATCCTAATCCTATATTAAGATTATGTTGAACGGGAAACCGGTTAGGAGACCGGGACGGAGGTAAACGGGTTTTTGGCTGTTTCGGAACCGGATTAAACCGTCGGGTTTCTCATGACCCGGTTCGACCTGGTTTTGTAAAACCGCCCGGGTCAAGGCTTATATGAAAGAAACATGAAGAGACTGATGTAACAGATGATATTCGGACATTGTTGTTTGCATAATTGAGCCAAACGCTTTCTAATATTGTTATTAAGGGTGCTCATCGGTCCAAAACCGGACCGGACCGAGAAAAACTTGACCGGACCGAGACCAAATTCGGCAAAAAACTTAGACCGAGACCGGACCAAATGTGGTCGGTCCGGTCTTGGTCCAAATAGGCTAAATGTTCGGTTTTTAAGCCGGACCGAACCGGACCGAGACCGAAACTATGAAAAACCTTAGACTTAGACCGAGACCGGACCGAATGTGGTCGGTCCGGTCCGGTCCGATCGGTTTTGTCGGTCGGTCCGGTCCATCCGGTCCGTTTGCTCACCCTTAATTGTTATAGACCGACGACACTTTCAATTTTTTTTTTTTACGTTAGCATAGAGTAACATGACGTGGTGGTGAACTGGTGATGGTTGAAAATGGAATCACCGATCAGGCCATTAGGGTGAGGAAGTTTATGAAAGATTGCTAAAAAAAAAAGAAAGAAAAAAAAAATTGGAATGAGAAAGAAAGAAATATTGAGTTGTAGTCAAATGTACTTTTTAAATTGTGCTTATTGAAATTAGTCCGTATTTCTTTAAACTATAAAAATAATTTGCACAACTGTTATTGTTGGATGTTTAAAAACAATATATGAATACTACTTCTATATAAACTTGTCTGATATTGTATTGTTGCTATTTTGGAAACTGAAAGTGTGTGATACGTTTTTTTTGTAGGAACAATTCAAATATGTGTAATTTTTTCATTTGGTATAAAACTGGTTTGACCTGGCGGTTGAACCAATGAACCGATGACTCGGCCGGGTCAGTTAACCCGGGTTTTAAAACATCGGATGTTATTGCTAAGATCAAATAGATTAACATCAAAACCCATTTATGAAAGTCACCAAATATAGGCTATTAAAAAAATAAAAAGCAACAAAAGATAAAAATAAAAACAAAATATAAAAGTAAAGGCTTTTGTTCCTTTATCACCTAATTGCTCCACCGTCATTATCGACCACCACCACCGTAATTTTGCCAATCGAAACCCTAACTCCGTCGTCAACCTAATCATCTCCACCATCGTTATCGACCACCACCGAAACCCTAACTCCGGCACCATCATCACCGTAACCGTCTTCAATCGTCTTCACCGTTATCAAGTTACGTATAATACAACTGATTATGTGTTGTTTACATATTATTTTGAATTCTCTGCTCATTAGATATTTATATTGTTTACAGCTGTGCTTATTAACAGTTGAATTTTAGTAAGAATATTTTACGTGCTTAATTATTACTAGTTATGTTGTTTACAGTTGATTATGTATGTGCTTATTAATAGCTGAATTAGCAAGAAATTAAATGTTCATCTGTTGTAGTTGAAGTGAATTTAGCCTGATGCTTTAAATTTAACGTAAATGTAGTGAAAACAGATTAACGAAAATTTGAGCGTAGAATTATAGGTCTAAGTTGGTTCAATCCGGAGGAAAATGACTTTATAGAGTAGATGTAAAATTACATAATTATCATTACTAACTATAAAAGCAGTAATTGTTTGGATAATACTATAGAGAGTGTTTGGATGTTCTGTAAATTATTGTCAAATTTGGAATAGTTAGTAGTCTTTCAAAATGTAAATTTGGTATTCAGGTTTTGATAATATTAGGACTAAGAAGATACTTAAATTTAAAGAAATTTTACTTTTTAGAGTTGATATAAAGTTAGATTTGATTAGAGGGTGTTTGGGAATGCATATTGTGTTGTTAAAAGTGAAAAATACATCTCCAAGTGTTTGGATTGCTATGAGCTTATGCAATTATCACATTGGTAGGTGCTTATTTTGAAGTGCTTATAGAGCGTAAGCTGAAAATTTGCAATCCACAACCACCTCTTCTAATATAATTTTGTGGCAATTATCAATTTGGAGTTGCACATTGGTACACTTTTTTTATATTCAAGGTTTTAATTAGAGTTGCTGTTCTCAAATAATAGAAGTTTGTTTATCATGATGTATATACGTATAGAGGTATAAATGACTATTGGTATGTTTGGCTAGTTTAAGTTAACACGTATCTGTAGCCCCTTTGAGGGCGGACGCCAACACGTATGCTTCAACAGGTGTTTTTCTACCAATGATACATCCATCTCTACAAAAACATCTATTTCCTTATACCAGTTGTTCCATAGTTTATAAAATAGGTTTTCGAATGAAAATTTATAGCCTTCTTATGTATTCGTGCCTCTCCGTGCCATCCTTGTGTAAATGCTATACCTGAGATAAAACATGCTTAAAACAGTCAACACAAAGTTTGAGTGAAATCCATAGGTTTAGTTTAAGTCGTTGAACACAATAATCATAGTGTGAGTTACGTTGTTATACACTCATTGTTGAAAACAAAACAGTGTTTATTTCACTAAGCTCATGATAACCAAAGCGTAAACCTCGTACCAATAGAAATTGGCCAAATCGTTTCAGTGTTGCCTAGTAGGTAAATTGCCATTTTACCTAGTGTTCCAAATATAGTGCGTTCGATTTCCCCTATCTGGGTCAATAGGAACGGGAGTGTTAATTCCAATAGTACTATTCACAATATGCGCGCTCACTCGCAAGTGACTAATGGTTCATGATATAGGGACTTCAAGCATGGCAGACAGTTACTTAGTGACAATAAAACATGCGAACCAGTTTACAGTTTAAAACATTGTGTTCGAGTATAAAAGTAGTAGCATGCATCCCCCCCCCCCCCAACGGGATTGTAAAAACAGTTCAACAGTAGAAAGTGGGGCTACGAACTCACCTTGGTAGTACAGTAGTGGTAGTATTGTAAACTCAAACGATGTAAGGAAACGGCTCCAACAACACTCAACCTAGAATAATATGGTGAATTTTAGTTGATAGTCTAAGTCTAGTTTTTATCTCGAATAATGATTATTGATAGTGATTGAAACTCGTGTTCGTTTAAATGCCTTAAGTTCAAGAACAAAGTTATATACTATATAACTTGTCTTTAAGAATAAAGTATCGTTATTGTTTTTGTTCTCGTCTTAAATAATAATACGTATATAATTTATCAAAAATTAATTGGCGTAAATGTTGATGACGAGTAAATAATTACTAGACATCTAGTTTTTATTAAATACATTTGGTTTTCGAGGTGTACAAATATATATTTATAGAATTTGTGGTTAAATAATATATTTAGGTAAATATATTATTTATAGTTTACGTGGATGTGGTCATCAAATAAAATATGTGTTAGACAATTTCATTTAGCGAGAAATGGTAAAAATAATATAAGTTTATTAACTTACAAAAGTTTTAGGATGAAAAGTGTTCAAGTGTTCAACCTTGAGGGATTGAAGTTGTAAAAACTATATAAGTTACAAGCTTATAAAGATTTTTTTTTTTAGAAAATGTCAAGTGGTTTAAAGTTGAGGAGTTGAAAATGTAATAATTTATATAAGTTATAAAACTTATAAAAGTTTTTAAGTAAAATGACAAGTTACTAAAATTGGAGGGTCCGAACTTGTCAAATGTGGAAGTTGAAAAATAGCAAAAATGGCAAAACTGCCTTAGCGGAGGCTCGAACTCGAGACCTCTAGCTCACAACACAAAAAACAAAACCAACTGAGCTAGGGTGGGTTTTGATTATCCTTTACATTAAACTCTATTTAAGCCCTCGTTACAGTGTTTCTATCTTGTATAAATTTTACTCAGCATGTATATTGTCGTGGGATTCCATGCATGCGAGTTGGTTTTCGTTCGACAGCTTGTTAATCATTTCCAAAGTTTATTACACTTTAACATATGATTTAGTTGCTATGTTTCTTCGTTGCATGGCCACACGAGATTAATGATATGTTTTGAAATGTTTATAGTGAGCTTTCACGCCATATAGCGAAAATAAAATATGTTAAATATGAAACAAGGTTGCAAAGGAACCACATAACGTGACCCAAAACATTATGATACGTATTGAAAATGGAGCTTGGAAGAATTACCGTACTAAGCGTACCTGGTGGTGAGGAAGACTCGCATGGTAGACGTGAACGAGAGCTAGAAGGGGTTCAAACTCTTAAGGCTCCAAGCTCGTGATGAAAGTAATTAATTAAAAGGGGCAACACTAGATTTGGTGAAAGCACTCCACTGCCTTGCTCCTCCTTCTTTCTTGCTCGACAGTAAACAAGAGAGAATGGAGTTGTGGTCGTTTCTTGGCACACCAAGGATCACTACAAAATTTGTGACATTTACTCACTAAAATTTTTGCCTACTAAAATCTATAAAAGTAACTAAATAAAACTTTACCCACTAAAACTTATAAAAGTAACCAAATAAAAACTTTTACCCACTAAATAACAAATACCAAAATAAAAAACCACTTTCCAAATCAAATTTGTCAAAATAACATTTGCCTACTAAAACTTATGGGAGGTGATTTGCACACATCACAATTTGATTGGCACACTCCAATTTAGTGTGTATTGCTATTTATGCCCTTATAAAGGTGAAGAAGAGTACAAGTAATGTAAGGGTATAAATGGCAATACATACTAAATTGGAGTGTACCAATCAAATTGTGGAGTGTGCAAATCACTTCCCAAAACTTATGGAGTATAAAAGTAAGTAAATCAAAAAACAATAAAAAAGCAGAGTAAATAAAAAACGGAGTAAATACACACACTTTTCCCAAATTAATAAAAACCCGCTTCCTCACCCAATTCCCAAATCTCACCTCATCATCCCAAATCCCAATTCCCAAATGTATAAACCCTAACTTCGTCATCGTTATTGACAACCACCTCCGGCACCGTCGTCACCAGCTCCACCGTCGTCACGTCGTCGATTGATACCCCAACTCCGGCACCGTCATCACCAGCTCCACCGTCACCACCACCACTGGTCGTCGATCAATACCCCAACTCCGGCACCGTCATCACCAGCTCCACCGTCGTCACCACCACTGGTCGTCGATCAATACCCCAACTCCGGCACCGTCATCACCAGCTCCACCGTCGTCACCACCTCTGGTCGTCGATCGATACCGTAACTCCGGCACCGTACTCACAGTCGTTAGGTATAATACATATTCTTTTGAGTTTTCGTGTTAGTTAAAATTTTATCATATTATCGATATGTTGTTATAGCTGATTATGTGTTTGTAAATGTGTGTTTGATATGTTGCTGATTATTGGTTTGTAAATATGTGCTTATTAGGTTTTAGTACTTTATTTTGTGTATAATGGATGCATATGGAATTTTAATAGTTGAATTAGTAAGAGATTAGATGTTAATATGTGTATAAACGATGAATGATGTGAATTCAGGTCGATGCTTAAAGTAAATGTAGTGAAACATATTAACGAGAATTTGAGCATAGAATTTAGTTTTTATTTACCGGACTAAACTCGATTGCTGGTTTGTCAAAAAATGAAAAATCGATGAGTTGAAGTGAATGTTGGTTATAATATTTGATTAGGTTGATTTTTAATTTTAGGATTTTGTGCGTTGTGGATAGATAATGAGCTAATGTAGCGAAATAGATTAAGCGTTGGTTACAAGAGGTGTTTGGATGTTGCGCAGATTGTAATTTTTCTTACATGAGTTTCTATTATAAGTAACCAATTTGGTCTTGTAATTTGTATCAAGCTTCATAACTGACACACCGTGGTAGTAGTCTTGCTCTACTGCTTATCTTTATTTCGTAGTCAGTTTATACTTTATATAGACTTGAATTGATTTGCTTAAACAGCGCTTGTGTTTAAGCACTTATTTGTGTCTTGGCTATATATGTGTTTAGGCATATGTATCTAGTATTTAATGTGTTATGGCCTAGAACCATTAAAGATGAGTATTATGTTAAAGGCGCATGTTATTTGTTAAAACGTCTGTATCAAAGTCCATATTGATCTTTCTGGTAAATGTCTCAAAAGCAGACCCATTGAATCAAAGCACTAGAGCTCTACAGGTTGCTTTTTCAGAACCAAAATTAACTTTTCTGAACTTAAAATGTTAAACAACCAGATGTTATAATCTTTGCCGACTGTTAAGGGCACGTGATACTATAAACTGCACACAATGAATTGTGGGTGATCTTGATCCATTAATTTCAGGAATCTGGAGGTTTTCGATACGGGAAGTGATACTTACACCACTTTTTTTTAATTTGAGAGACTATTGACACTGCTTACTTGCTTTTCTTCCTTCCTTTACTTGCTGCCTTTATCACTTTCTCTGACTTATAAAATTTGTTTTTGATTGCTCATGCAGTAAATGCTGCAGAATTTGGCCTGGATGTTGAAGATTATCTTATTGGTAAGTGATTCATGTTCTTAGTATTTTACTGGCCAAACGTGTGGCAATCATCAAACTGACCGCCATTCTTTTGTTGTACCTGTATAGAATTGCCCAATTTTATTTCATTACTTTACTTAGCTTTGAACTTTCTAATATAGCATTCTTATTGCAGGTATCTGTTTCATGTCCAATGAATTGGTAAGAATTCCACTAAACTTTTTCTTATTCTTATTTTGGGCAGTTTATATATCTGATCAATTGTTAGCATTTTTAATTATGTGAAAAGCCAAACATTGTTTGTTCTAGGAGTGTTACGTTATATGACATCTTTTCCTAACTAGTCTGTAGGTCCAATCTAACTTCATGTCTTTTCAATGGTTGATAACATATGTCACTGGTAAAGGCTGGGAAACGAGTCACGGATCTTAAAACTTCTCTTCAGGTGATCATCCTACACATCTTTTGCATGTTGGTTGTTATTTGTGTGCAGTAGCGCAATGCTGATGACCATCTCATTTTCTTCTGTGCAGAATATTTTTGCAGATAATCTTGCTGAGACAAAAGATGAGTTCCTCAAAACGTTTTCCACAGAAAATCAGTATATCAAGTATGTAAAGTGTCTCCGTGGGTTCATTAATTTGATTCCTATCACCCTTTTTATTTTGATATCTTGGTTGATTTTTTATGCTTGTCAATGTACAGATCTAGGATTTCAGATGGGAAAATACTTCGGCCATTTGTGAATAGCAAGGGGTTAAAGGATTCGAAAGCAGATGAGCTTGGGTGCGTATTTCATTTACCATTTACATGTAAGGTCTTGCCATGTTTAACACCATTTCTGATTCACGTTTTACAGAGTAAATAATAGAGGTCTTTAGTGTCTATTGAAAAGTCGTGTTTTATTTGCATGTATCACATTTTAATATGTTGGGATGCAGTTGCTCAATCCTATCTGTTATGATTAGGTTGTCTGTGTCGAGGGCGAATCTATGGGTCTTCTTTACTGTAGATTGGTACCAGTTGTTCTTCTCCTTGTTGATGGTAACATTCAGCTGCTCTTGATTAATAAATAAATATGTGGTTTTGCATGCTTATCTGCATATATTAGAGCTAAATTATCCATTTCAACTGTTTGTGTATCAGGTAGCAATCCCATTGATGTTACTGAGACTGGCAGATGTATCTTCTAGTTGAGAAGAAAAGTGATCAGCAGGACATTCCACAAAAAACTGCTTGGTTTTGCAGCCCTTTACCCGTTCTTCCATTACCCTGACAGCCACCGGTTGAGACTTGGTCAGGTATATTCCTTGTTTTATGTTCTCCTTCAGCCTTTCTGATCAATTCCATAATTGCCCTGGCAAAGGGAGTGGGTCAGACAACGGGCTAAAATGGGTAACTTTATAGGAAGGGTGAAATGAGTTGGGTTGGGTAGGGCACACACCTAATAAAGCAGTTCTAAACTAACAACTCAGTTTCCTCTAATAAAGCAGTTCTATAGGCTGTAAACTAGATGTGGCAATATCAAGCCATTTATTTTTTATCTTTCCATTTGGCCGGCTGCATTTTTTGCTGATTTTTAGTTGTCGGGTGGGATTGTTTTGAAAGGTACTTGGGTTTTGCAAGTTGGGTTGTCATTGTATAGTGATGAGTTTGCATTTAAAGGGTGTGGTAAAGTGGTGATTGTTCGTGGTGAGGGAGTGCTGATGTTAACTGTTCTTGATGAGGATAGATTGAGGGGTATGGCGTTGTTGAATTTGTTGTTTGGTGGGCATTCGATTGTGGTACTGATATTGTGTTTTGTGATAATGGGATTATTGAATCGTAATAAGTTGCCTCAGCCCTCTACTAGTTCAATCCGATGAGCTTATAATGAGTTATGTTTTCCAAATATCGTGATAATGGGATGGATTATGTTTTCCATATTTTGTCCAGTGGAAATTAGCGTTCTTTGCTCAACTGCTTTTGTGTTTTTCCTAGAGAGCATTACATACTGCATTTTAGTGGAAATAATTTCCTGTTAACTTTTTAACATTTCTGTTATTTCTAGTTTTAATTGTGTATTTGTTTGATGTTGCAGAAAAATAGACGACTGAAGAAGACGTGTTGTGCTTCATCACGAACTGCGGGTTTTTATCTAACCACTAGATCCCAAATTTTCATCATATGCCAGCGTTAAATTTGCTACTCTATTTTAAACACTAGACTCCCATATTGACTTCAATGGTCGAATGAGTCATTTTCATGTTATTAAACGATCGAGCTTTGCCAAAAACAATCCTTTAGTGGGACTTTAATGTACTATAATGAATCTATTCTCTAAGACGTAACTTCATATCCTAAGCTAATTACAACTATTTTGTTCGTACACAGCATTTGAAGGAGATGATTAAAGACTTCGTCGAGAAACAAACAAAAGGATGCTGCACAAACTTGATTCTGAGCAGCATTTGGAAAAACAAAGTGAAAAGTTTTAGTTATAAACCTTTGTGGTTTTCATCCATTTTACTACATTACATCTGTAAATGAAATTTCAGATTTTGTCACACGTAGATTCGTAACAAACACGGTATGGGATGTCGTGTATGTTGCAATTAATTGGAACCATATTACCACCACTCCACTACATGTATTCATGTAACGTGTTTGATGAGATGTGTCGTTGTCACAGAAATGTTTCTAAAATTCGGAAACCACATGTTTTGGGTCACTTGACGAAATATGTTACTC
Source organism: Artemisia argyi (assembly GCA_030686995.1). Lineage (NCBI taxonomy): Eukaryota > Viridiplantae > Streptophyta > Magnoliopsida > Asterales > Asteraceae > Artemisia > Artemisia argyi. Next base: position 218,224,889 of record CM060685.1, on the reverse strand, counting down.
CATTTTATGTATATGATTAAACCTGGAATAGATTCTATGTCCGGATTGGCTTGTTCACCTGGTTAATGACAAAAGTATGTAGATTATAGTATTATACATTAAAGTGTCATGCATGTATAGTATAACTGTATAAGTTACCACCACTTCATTAGTTGTAATTGGAACCATATTATAAGGATCACCTAAAAAAATAAATTAAGACCACTAGGCTGTAGCAGCCCTTGAAGACCTGTTTAACATTTATCATTTTTCAAAGAGAAGTGCTATGATCACATAAAAATTTCCAAAAATACCACTAGGCTGGGAAGGTGCATGCATATCATATTCATGTTTGTTGTACGTTTTGTTATTTTTTTATTTCAAACTTTGAATAAGTCAGTAAAAGGGGTGGTTACTATACACTATAGACAATTTGTATGAACTTAATAGTACGTCAAAAAGTCAATAGTCTACTACAACAATAATGCAACTACCACACTTGACAATTACTCTGTAGTAGTTTATAATTTTCTTTGAAAAAATATGTTTATTTGGTGGATGTTAAAAGGCATACCAATCCATCAAATCTCAAATCTATCTAGTTGTTCACGACACCAATACCAACAAGTTAGATAATGAGTTGATCTTATTGCTAAGATCAATAGATTAACATCAAAACCATTTGTACAGTAGTGACTAGTAGGATAACAGTATACAGACTTTGATGGTCCTGAACAAGCACGTCAGTATGAGATATCACCAAGTACCAACACATTAGAGTAATAAGACATTAAACTACCTGAGGCAGCAGACCATAATCTTCAGGTTAATGAGTCTCATGCCTAATGCGATTATATAAGTCACAAAACTTCATACACAAAAGAAATGCTAACATTCACTTGATGGCTTGATGCCACAAAATGAAATATACTACTATGACTAGTTTATCACACCAACTGCAACCATTTGTGCCATACAAACTTTTCCATCTTCATCCAACTGATCAAACATCACAGAAAGTGGCTTAATGATACCAATTACGGACATCGTCACAAGACGCTTATCGAGTGTACGTAAGACCACGTAAATCTTTCATCTGAGTTGCTATTTTGCCCATAATGCCAATCACGTACCGCATTCTTTTGCCACTAGGCACTAGCAGCAGCCTTTAACGACCAGTTTAACATCTATGACAATTTGGTGAGAAGGTGCCATTATGTTTGTTGTTTTGTTATTTACTATTTTCAAACTTTGAATTATTCAATAAAAGGGACATTTCCTATACGCTATAGACAATTGCTTCTAGATGATTTACCACACTGTTTAAGCTATTACCACCTCTGATGCATCTCTCCTTTCTATTTATCACATTCCATACTTTCCAAGAATAAGGGCATTCAAAAAACAAATGGCTATAATTATCAACACAACTTTTACATAGAGCGCACCTCAAATCATTTCCTTGAGCCCATACCATTCTATCTTGAGTCAGTAGCTTAAAATTGTTCCTATAAGAAACCGGCACTTTTTTTAGTGGAGATTCTGTTTTTAATTGAGTGATATCATATAAACCAGCATCACTCTTGAAACCTCTTTATTAAAGAATGGAGCATCAAATGTCATGATCATGCAAAATATTTTACATAGTGTTTATATTTTAATCAACATTAGTAGTAATCAAGATGTCTAAATAACTGAATACTCATAGATATGAGTATTCAACGTGCTTATTGCATTGTAAGAATTGGGTTCATGCCAACTGTTTAACTTGTAACTGATATGAGGTATGTCACATGCTTACATTATTTGAATTTATTTCATTCCCTTTATTACATATTAATCGTGATTACGAAAACCTCAAGAAAGCATTTTCATGTTATTATCTTTATCATCTCAATATCTCTGCGTGCATTTTTTCAAATCACCAAGTATTATTCATTGGATTGTTCATGTAATATCTATTCGAATTTTTGAAAGTCAGGTTTCATATTATTTATTGACATTTCATAGAAGTTGCTAAGAAGTTTCTCATCATGTACATTTAGTTTTCCAGTACTTGTGGTGTATTAATGTTTCAAATCAAATTCAAATTAGTTACTTTCAGTGTTTGTTGTTTTGTTAGGCTGGTGACAATGGCTCGGAAATAATCGAGCGTGTACATTGGTCGACCCATATTGCAAATCAATCGAGCCATTGTGGGAAGAAAAAGGAAATCGGTTGCCGGCCATGAAAACCATGAATCGGTCACATTTCCAACCGATTTTGAACACACAATTTGCAATAAATATTCTCACATTCCAACCTAAATTTGACCGTTTGTTTACTAAAAAAAAAAAAAAAAAAAAAAAAAAAAAAAAAAAAAAAACTGGTTCAGACCGAACATACAATTCAATCATGTGATAGGCTACTTTGTCAAAGAAACTGGTTCAGACCGGACATACAATTCGATCATGTCCAAATGGAAGACTAGAATTCGCCCTCCAGTTACGAATTTTTGTGCAATTATGGATAATGTCAAGTATACGCATGGAAGTGGTAAAAATGACGATGACGATATGTCCAAAGCTCTTAAGGAGTATCGTGTGAGTTACGGCCATGATTTCAATTTGGTGGAGTGTTGGGAACTATTGAAGGGGCATGATGCTTGGAAGCAGGAGGTGCCTATATGGAAATCGGGAGCAAGAAAGAAAGTAAATGGTTCAACAACTACGTCGGGGTCAACACAAGGTCCCCCAAATTTTCAAGACTTGGATTATGATGATGATGATGATACGAAGGATGGTACTAGAGAATCACGACCACAAGGTCGTGACGGGGCAAGGAAGAAATCATCCACCTCCTCCTCTCGTGAAACATCAAAGAAATCATGGATGAGTGGGCTAGCATCGTGTAACACCCCCAAAATCGGGTCCAGCGGAAGCGTACATGTCACTGGGGTGCTACTAAATTGGTAACACAACACAAGGTATAGAAAACGGATTTACCTTATCCGTTTAAAAGAAATTTTAGATTCAAAAGTATAAGTTTACATCATTTGAAAATTTTGCGGAAATATAAGCCCATAAAAGAAATAAAGCGGTCCCAAATATATCAGAGTCATCTATGACCATGCCATGCCATGCCAAAAGCCTTCAACAGTTAGCTATTGCCTTAAACCTGAAAATACATGCTAAACAGTGTCAACACGAGGTTGGTGAGTTCATAGGTTTGCAAAAAAATATTGAGAGTTCAAAAGAGAGCTTTGCGATCATTGTGTCACCCACAATGTCGTGAAAACAAAGTTTACTTTGAAGTACATTAGTAATGTAGACCACAAGGTTGTCAGGTGTGAATAATTGTTCACCGACAAGTCAAGTTTGGTATTAGTGACCACTGCTTTACTCACAGCGTCAAGAAAAATATCAGTAAAGTGGACCATAAGTATTAGGCATAAAGTTGGACCATTGGCAAAGTATGTGATCATTACAACGAATATAATGTCACACAAAATTTAAAATTCTATTACGCTAGCACTAAGTTCATGCAACCAAAGCTACGACAGTGTGCATGCTCTAGAAGCATGTTAGATATAAAGGCCCGGCAAGTGTTTATCCCGATACACATGTAATTCGACATGTTATACGTTCACGTTTGCCTATCCGGTCAAACCGAACGGGGGAGTCACCCCCAATAGATCTATTTATAACATTCGCACTTCCCAGCAGGAATTGATGGTTCATGAGTTTGGGCATAGTGGGATTCAAGGGCTTAGGCTAATCCGCGTAATAGTTTAAATAAAGCATAAGTTTCAGTGTGGTCCATAAAAGTGTTTGCATAAAAGCAATAATTCATAGAGTGTATTGCATAAAAGCAAGAGTCCATAAAGTTTGTCGCATACAAGCAATAACTCATAAAGTGTGTTTCATAAAAGCAAGAATTCATAAAGTGTTTGCACGTTTCTCACCCCAAGTTTGTAAAGCAAGGTAAAGTAAAGTGTGGGGCTATAAACTTACAGTAATATGAAAATGTTTAGGGTACTTGTGAAAGTAAAAAAAATAAGTAGTTGAGCATGTATCTCCCCAAAAAAATTTATAAAGTAATTAAGCGAGTAAAAGTGGGGCTATGACTCACCTCAGAAATAAGTCCTCTGAAATGAATAGTCAAGTAGCAAAACGGCACCGACACGCGACCAAAATTAGTATGGAAATCCTTAGTTATTACATTTTTATAAAGTGTTATAAAAAAAATATACTAGATCGGGTCCAAAAATAATAGCCAAAACGCTTATCATAAAAATAATAACAAAAAGTGTCCACGACAAGATTTGAACTCAGGTTATTAGGTTGACAAAATGAATAGCCCACCCACTGGACTACAATTGCTTTGTTGTTAAACCTTGCAAACATATATATTTAAGGGACAATTAATGTGTTAAAAGTTTGTTATATTTCTACTCAGTTTGCATGCATACGTCTTTTGTATTTTGGTTTTGCTTTTGTTTTACCAAAACTGTTGCCATAGTTTTTCTAATATGCACATCAAGCTTATAATTAATCACTAAGGTAGCATCTGAGATTTAATAAGCACCAAAATAAGTCATAAGCTTGCTGAAATAAGCAGTCTGAGACCCCTCATGGGCTTCTCGGTTCAACAGCGGCCCAACGAGCCAAACACAAAAACGAAAACGAGATAAGCTAAAGTAAGCAATAAGCTACACTTTCGTCCAAAAAGCCAACACTTAAGTTTAGTTTCTATGGTTTCTTTTAGTCTTTTTGGGTTCGAAATGTCAAATAACTCTACAATGTATGCTTATGTCGTTTTAGAAAACAAGAGTATGCTAGTTTTCATAAGTGTTAATCACGTTAGTGATTACTACCACACAAACTCAACAACACAACTTCTTAGCTATCTATGTATGCATGTGTCGAATGCAAAGACAAACAAGAAGTACGTTTTTGGTTTTCAAAAACTTTTCAACATACACATATATCCTTCATTGACACATGCTCATAACTCAAAAGCAAAGTAATTGTACAAGTTCATAATAGTCGAGAAAAAACAAAGGTTTCGATATTGTTTTCATTTTAACGAGTGTATGAAATTATAGACTAGGCATATGTTGTAAATATAAAAACTTGTATTGAATGAAATACGTATGAACAAAGATGTGAGTCGAGTTTGCTTACAGAGGTGAAGAGTGTAGGGAATGGACCAAAGAATTTAGAACTCGAATAGCTTTCCAAAATATAACCCGGTTATTTCCAAAATATGAAACCTGCTTCCTCCTGCCTTTGAATGTGTTTGTAAGAAAAGAAAAATGAATGTGTTTAAGTGTAGGTGTGGATCGGTTATAAGGTGCAAGACAAGAGGAGCGTTTCGTTTAAGCATTTAATGAGAATGTGCTTGTTTAGCTCACAAAACAGTTGAGTGTGGTGTTGATGAATAGGTCGAAAGGCAAAAGGGGAGAGGGAAAGCCAAGACTTGCGCCTTACCTTGGCCACGTGGGAAATTAGTCAAAATGGTATAGTGTTTGAGGTGACATGATTTCTACTGAAGCATGGGAGGGAGAGGGAACAAAACCTTTGGTCAACTTTTTCAAAGTAGTACTACACAAGGATTTGGTAATTCACATGTGGTAGAAGATTTGTTTCAGAAGACTTTTTGTGCATCTCTTTTGTACATTTCTCGTATGTTTTGAACATTTAGAAGTCGCTTGTCGGGTTTAGTGCCGAATAAAACATGTCACTCGACATTACTTGAATTTGAGAAAGGTTTAACTTATTCAACAACTTGACATGTTTGTTTAAGTTGGCGTACAAATGTGTCTTGATACAAGATAAAGTGTACGCATAAAGGAAAACGTAAACCTTCGAGTTTAGTCGTGTTTGGTTGAAAAAAAAATATCGCGACATATCTAATTTAGAAAATAGTGGAAAGCTAAAACGTCAATTCCCATAATGTTTTATGTATCATGTTTAAGTTTCAACGTGAGTTGGGATATTTTGGTTCCAAATTGTGTTTATTAGACTAAACCATACTATCTAAGGATTGGTTCGTGCGCGAGCTCGTGTTTCAGGTAAAGCGAGATACCCTCTCGTTGTTGAGTTTGAAAACTCATAAATTGTCAGAAAATTAATATCTCACATTTTCTGATAATAACAATTAGTTTTAGTGTGTGAGATAACTTCCCAAGATTTAGTCAAGTGAGCTAAAGCATGCTCAATAATTAAGTATAATAATAATTATTAACTTTTCATTATAATAAAATCAAATGTGCTCTAGTAGTTAAATGAGCGTCATAGTAGTACCAATATACTAAAATATGTAGACCAAAATTTGGTCCGAAGTCATAGTGCACCATGAGGTGTTTCTTGGTTACGCGATTTAACTAAAAAGTTTTGTGTTAAAAGTGTTCTTGTAAAATTTCAAAGTAATAAATTTTGGATTGGAATTAAATGTTGATGTTGAGAATTACGGGTTGTTACACATCGGACTTTTGGAAGGCAAAACCATCAAAGAAGGAGAAAGGTAAAGAGCGTGAAGAGTCGTGGAAAGAATTCAAGGAACGAGAGCTAGCGATCAAAAAAGAAAAAAATGGAACTTCAACGAAAGCTAGTGGAAATCCAAGAGAACCAAAATAAAATCACGAGCATCACAAAACGGGAGCAAAACTTGATTTTCTACAATTCGGCAATCGACCCAAATTTGCCCGAATGACAACGGATGGAACTTTTGCAAATTAAGGCACAAATCAAGGAATGATACGAGTTAGATTACTAGTTTTTAATAAGTGTTGTCATGTTTAATTTTTAGTATTGTAATGGTTTAATTCCGTATCATTTCGTTTATGTAATGTTTACGTTTTATTAATAAAATTAAAGTTTGTGTTAAAAATAGTTTTTTTTTTTTTTTTTTTTTTAAATGATGCAATATGAGTCGCCAAACGATAAAGCTGAGATGACAGCCGAAAAAATAATGCAATATATGTTGCCATTGGCACCAACCTTATTAATGGTCAAAAATTCAATAGTCTACTATATCTAATAATGCAACAACCAGATCTACATGGTGCATACATTAAAGATAAGACGGGACCCACACGCTTATCCACATCTTGTAATCTTGTATATATAAAAAACACAAACCGAACACATTTCTGTATATCAACCAAACACTCCTTCACCTCTTTTTTTAACAATCCACACACCCTTTTTTGTTCAGATTAACAAACAGATACATCATGATGTCTTCAGTCAATCATGCCGACTTTGCTCACTTGAAAATCCCCCTTGAAGATGTACAATCTGCCACCAACAACTTTGATGAAGAAAGAGCCTTCAACTTTGAATTTGAAAAGAGATACTGGGGACAGTTTCGGTGGTCTGGTGAGTTGATTAAAATCCATGCTCGGAGGTGGTTAAATAAAGAATGGTATGATGAAAAAGAAGAACAGTTTTGGATGGAGATTTCAATGCTTTCAAGTCTCAAGCATAAAAATGTGGTTTCTCTTGTTGGGTTTTGTGATGAGAATGATGAGAAAATCATCATTATCAAGCTTCCAACCAGGGGAAGTCTCAGCCAATATTTAAGTGACCCGATGTTGTTGACATGGGTGCGAAGATTGGCGATATCTCTCGGTGTTGCGCGTGCATTGAGCTACATTCATTATGACGAGCCACGCGACTTCAGCGTAATACATCGAGACATCGACAGTAACGCAGTTGTATTAAATGATGACTGGGAACCCATGTTAGCAAATTTTGACCGTTCCATAGAGATTAAAGCATCTCAAAGGCAACATTCTTTCAATACCGATAAAGTTTACAACAACCCCGGGTATACAGACCCAGCATATTTAGAGACTAAAAATGTGAGCCACAAATCAGATATCTACTCCTTTGGGATAGTATTGTTTGAAGTGCTCTGTGGTAGAAAATCAATATTCGACAGCGATAGTAACAAGTATTTGGCTCCGCTGGCCATTACCCATTATAGAGAGAAAAGACTCGATGAAGTAATTGATTGGGATCTGCGGAATCAAATGGACTCGCAGTCATTTGACATTTTCGCTGAAACAGCGTATGACTGCTTGAACGAAGATCGATTGCAGCGGCCAAATATTGATGAGATTGTCACGAGACTTGAGAAAGCGTTGGAACTTCAACTAGAACATCAAAATGAGGTAAGACGGTTTTTCCTCTTCCATCTTTCTATCATAAAAAGTACTGCTATCTGTTTCTGATACGAGTTGACATGGTCCAACAAGAAGTGGTTTACAGTTGTTTCTTAGTATTGCATTATGGCCATGATGTGCCCATTATTTTAGGCTAGTGTTATTCACGTTTCCATTTTCATGCAAGTTACTAATTCTTAGGCTAGTGGGTAAAGTAGTTAGAGTAGTAGTTTTCATGCATCTTTACTATATAAATGTAATCTTGGAATGAGTAGTAATCAGAGAAGAGAAAAATTGCAGTAAGTCTAATATTGTTTTAGTTAGTCGTTAGTTAGAAGTAGAAGGAGAGTAACCATCTCGAATCGGTTTCTATCAATGGTGCTTTCATCGACTTACTCGACACCTCCAAGACGATGCCCACCTTCCCTACACGAATCCATGGTGTCCCTGGCCGACAATATATCCAAATTCATTGCATCTCAAACCGCATTCACCGCCCAACTCAAGATTAACATGGAAAAACATAAACAAACCTTAGCCTTCATCTCATCGATCTACCAAGCTAACCAACGAGAAACCAACACACCAACTATCGCCACACCACACACATGCATACAACAAGTTATCACACCACCACCACCACTAAATACCGAGACACCTGAAATCACCTCGAAAGACATTGTCCCCCAAAACATCACTACTACCGTCAACATTACTACAACCATCACCAAGACCGACATCGAGGTCACCACCTATACACCTCCTGTGTTGTCGCCAATAATCCAACGTGATATGTTCACCTTCCATTCAACCAACATTCATCAAACCTGCGACTTTTCCACAGTGGAGGACAAGTTAGAAGCCAAACAAGTTCGATTTTCGCCCTCACTCTTCATCACCCTTGGTTTTCGATGCGTGAAGACATGTCATTCCGGTCACCAATGCTATCCACCAAAGTTTGTTTTTATCCAAATTGTACCGGAACCACCTTGGAAGCCAAGTGACACGAGAGACGAAGCCATGAGCCTTGAGGACAAGGCTCGTTTTGAGCCGCGGAGTATTGATACGTGGAAACCACGTGATACATGTACAAAATCATGAGCCTTGAGGACAAGGCTCGTTTTAAGGAGAGGAGTATTGATACGAGTTGACATGGTCCAACAAGAAGTGGTTTACAGTTGTTTCTTAGTATTGCATTATGGCCATGATGTGCCCATTATTTTAGGCTAGTGTTATTCACGTTTCCATTTTCATGCAAGTTACTAATTCTTAGGCTAGTGGGTAAAGTAGTTAGAGTAGTAGTTTTCATGCATCTTTACTATATAAATGTAATCTTGGAATGAGTAGTAATCAGAGAAGAGAAAAATTGCAGTAAGTCTAATATTGTTTTAGTTAGTCGTTAGTTAGAAGTAGAAGGAGAGTAACCATCTCGAATCGGTTTCTATCAGTTTCTTTGAGTGCAAGTTGGCTAATAAGTACGGTTATACTATACGAGTTAGTGACAAGTTTTATGAATTTCTTTTATTTACCACTTTATAAGACTTTACATAATTTGTTTTTTCTTGTAATTAAATATATATATCAATAACAGTATGTAACTTAATAGTGACAAGTTTTTCATATGAATTTAAAATAAGGAGTAATAATTAGTCGTATTCTATTACTGAATTATTATTTAAATTTTCATGTAATTATCATTTTATATTATATCAATACAAATAGTTGTTGGCGAAGATGACCATTATGAATTATTTATAATTATAAATAAAAATACACAAATATATAGTTAAACCATTTTAGTATGACTAATGTCACAACTAGAGTTTTTGGCAAAAATGATTTCGTTTTCATATTATTGCTTGCAAATTATGTAGATACGGGTTATTTTGGTGTTGGTGGACCCATTAAGTTTCTTTCAAGCTTCAAAAAATTTTAATTATAAACTCTAACTTATACAAGAGTATGAATGATTTTTCTACTTTGTATAGCATGTATCTTTTTTAAAATTTTCAATTATAAAAGCCCAATATTATTATTATATTTTTTAATAAGAAAACTATAAGCTCACTATTATCGTTTATTCTTATGTGACTACAAAACTTTCAGTAATTACAGTAACAAACAGGAAACCCATGGAGGAATAAATATAAACAAACCAAAGAGATATTCGTACTCAACAACGTGAACAATATTTGTGGGCTACATTTCTTGCTTATAGGTAATTATGTGAATGTATATTAACTAGAGCCGGTGACTTTCGCTCTATATACACAACAATTAAAGTCACCGATTTCTTTTTAAATTTAGCGATTCTTGAAATTTTCAGAATTTCTTTTATTTACATCTTGAAATTATCAAATGTCGCAAACTAGCAAAATTATCAAAAGTTAAACGCCTTAGGCAACTAATTTATAATGTTTAACTCCAAACTACCACATAAGTTGATGTTGGCTACATACAGGGATGTGAATAGGGTCAAAGTAATTAGTGAGGTTCGGTTTCATTTGCGTTGTGTCAATTATGATCATGTCCAAAAGAAAACCCACCCGCACTCCACCCTACAAAACGTTCGGGTTTGGGTAAATTCCGAAAGGACCAACCCCCATCCATTCGAGTCCCAGTTCGGATCAACTAAAGCCATTGATGCATAACAGAGAAAACAATAAAACAATATTTGCCCTATATGTGTACTAGTAACTAGCCAAACAAATATGGGTTATTAATAAAATAATAAAATAAAAAATAAAAACTATCCTATTGGGAAGAGAAAGGTTTGACATAAATAAATAAGATAAAGGAAATATATTAGCTACAATTTATTGTAGCTAATTGGTTAAAATATCATGATATAAATGTGGGTCATGATTCTTTTTTGTGGGTCACTGATTCTTTCCTGTGGGTCTCTGACTCATTGCATGTGTATTTTATATGAAGAATTATAGCTAGATGGCTACAAAAATTGTAGCCAAGTTATCCCCTAAGATAAATGTTTGAAACAATATTCTAAAGAGAAGACAAATATAAACAAAACACCCTTATATGTTTGACTAGTAAGTCATCTCATTTCGTCAGCTTAATGGGGTCACTTAAGTCAACTAACCCGTGTTTAAAATTGAACCCATGTTTGCAAACAATGAAGAAAACCAAACCATTTTTGCAAAAAAAAAAACTCATGACAACTGTGTGTTGAAGGTTTAAAACTAGTAAATGAAGAATAAGAATGAGAATATGAATATGGATGGTTAAGGTAATCCAAACCCATATTATTCGACCCGCCACCCACACCAAAGCTTATTTGTTAATCACCCATTTTACATAAACAACTGGCTTAGCAACTTGCTAGACCAACACACGTATCAGTTAAAGCAACAACTAATTGTTTTTGGTTAGCGAGAGTCTTAAACCAAAGTCACCTACAAACATGTAATTGCTCCAAAAAAACATGGCTGCTGTAAAAAACTACGTCGGAACAGCATATGAAAGCTGTAATTCCTGCTAAAAAACAACATACAAATATGTAATTGCTTTTAAAAAAAGAGCATGTAATTGCTGCAAAAACTTGTTTCCAAACAGCCAAGTAAATGCTATGTCCAAACAACATATAAAAGCTGTTAAAACAGCATATAAGCCTGTCCAAACAGCCCATCTTTCTGCTGTCCAAATAGCATATAGAAAGTGTTTAAAACACCATCTAAACCTGTCTAAACAGCTTATAAAGCCTTTAAAAACTTGTAAAAAGCAATGTGGAACACATATAAGAGATTTAATGACAAACCCAGCCGGAATTATAGAAACGGGTAAACCCAGCGGGTCACACTGGGTTTTAAATTCTTAAAAACCGCTTTCTTTTGACCCGTTATCTAAGCCGGAACCGATTCGACCGGTCAAACCAGCGGGGTCGAACCGGGTTTCAAAACACTGAAAACAAGAAAAGTGGTATAGTAAAAGTACTTGTTCATGTCTACAAACATTTGGGAACTATGACCACCCCAACCAAGATTTTGATAGGACGTACTGCAAATCTTATTTTTTATGAAACTGGGGGAGTGTCCCTGGTAGACGATTAAAATTAGAAACCAGGGGATTGCTGAGTTATAAAGTAAAATCAAAATTTTAAAAATAGTAAAGTTATAAAATCTACCTGTAGTTTAGCAAGTTCATTACGATATACACAAGGTAGTTATATATGGCCTTGCACTGTAGCTTGTCCAAGCTGTAGATCAAACTAATGTTCTTCAAAATTACATGTAAGCTACATATGAGTTGTCCATCCCCTTTTTGTTTGTGTCTTTTACAGACTCTAATCTCCAAGTATTTTCCCATTTCAAAACTATCTACGAAAGAAAACCACAAATATTAACAGACTTATGACGCATTGACAGGAAGAGAAGCAACTTCCCTTATACGGGTTCGACTCATTTAGTTGTAAATTTGTCTGTCCAGGTTATGATTTGGCTCTATATTGCCATACAAAAACGAATAACTGAATGGTCAATTAGGTCACTGGTTAAGACTTGATAGTCACCCACAGTGTATTTTTAGTGAATAAAACTTTCTAAATCCATTTTTATTAAAAAAAAATAATAGAAAATAAAAAAACATTATTATTGTGCACACTGAAGTTAATGTTAGAGATTAAACACAACATACCTAGAAACATCAGCCAATATAAGCAACATTAATATCCCATAAGCACCATGAAACACCAAAAACCGACATGTTAAAAAGACAAAAAAGGTAGCTAAATGATAGCCAATAAACAAAACATCTCGAAAACGAAACAACTACCTTCTCAATACAACACCATAAACCAAAACTCAATATTATCCATAATCCTTTTGACCTTGGTTATCTTAGCCTTCAGTTTTGACAGTATACTTATTTAATATGATCCCTTGGCCTCTTTATTCCGCCTAACAGAGTAACAGAGGCATAAACGGAAAACATAAGACACATATTAGTTTCAGACTAGAATACTCAATGAAGTAACTTATGACATCTACACTCAACACGCACCGAACTCCTTATTAATTTTGTATGCAAGCAATGGATAACAAACTTTTGGGCTTGCTGATCTGCTTTGAAAGTGGAAACAGTGCTACGGGTCAAATGGGTAACAGCCTTCTAATTTCATCGTTTATTCGTTTATTGTATTATATAAGCAGTTATCAGTTGACTTTTTTGGGATTATTGATCTGCTTTGAAACATTACCTTGCCACTTTTCAAGCCTTTCCATATATAGTCCTTCAATTGGTCCTTGGTATTACGGGTCCCCTTCCCATACGATTTGGAAAAATCATTTTGTTCCTGAAACAAGAATTAGCATATAAGATCTGGAATGAATGCAGCAATAGCATAATCATTTGATTTCAAAAAGTCTACAGAAAGATTACTCATACTCTAACAGATTTTGATATTTCGCCACAAGATAAGATGGTAAAGGAAAAAATCATTCATAAGTGAGTTCCATAGAGTTCGAATACAAGCTCTTGATCTTCCTCAACAGTTTTATATTCAAGTTCCTCCTTTTCAAATTCATCAATCTGTGATAAGACAGTATGATCATAAGTTAAGTATATACAGTTTAATTGGGATGAACAAATCTCAAAGTATGAGATGAACATCATCAACCTCTAATAGAATTATAATTGCTTATTCTCAATAGGATATCGCCAGTTACATCATGCACTATGACACAATATGGCTTAAAAACCAACACACAGGCTAATGCTATTTTCTTAGTTAGTATTACTAACAAATGGACAACTTGATGCAAGGTGTAAAACTACAATCGCACTACTTTTAAGTAAAAACCCAAACCAACCTAGCCAAAAAGTTTATATATATGAAGCCATAATTGGTCACCATGTCCCATATCGCCTGTTACATCATGCACTATGACAAAAAGTTTATATATACGGAGCCATAATTAGTCACCATGATTTATACAATAAGATAGTAAAATTTATACAAGTGTCGCATAGTGAAAATAACCAACCTATTACATTTTAGTTTGAAATTGACTTTTGGGGCATTCAACCCCAAAATTCGAATGTTGCAATTAATTGATTATAGAAGGAAATATTGTTCACCTGAAACTATTAACGAAAAGGAGAAACTCAAACACAAATCAATTTGATATTAGAATTTAGTTACAGATAATAAATGTAAGTAAATTAACTCACTAAAACTTAAGAACAGATGTCGCAGGTTAATTTTATTATCGATCAGTAGTTGTTAAGGATTTCGAATTCTAATATTTGAAATAGAGGAGCACAGAGCTCGGGCCGTAAAATACCCGGGCTTTTATAATTAAAAAAGCCCGGGCCTTAAAAAATTGGGGCCGAGTTAAGCCCGACCCTAACCAAAATATTAGGCCTAAATAATAATGTTGTTATAATTTAATCATTCATTTCTAAATAGTAATTTTGTTGTATATGTTATTATATAAAAATGACACATAATTTAGGGCTTTTTTTCTTTGGAAAACACTAGGGCATTTTTCTATAAAAAGTTCAGGCTTTTTGGCTTTTTAACGGGTTTTTCAAAAGCCCGCGCTTTTGACGGGCTATGGGCTCTTAGCCCGAGCTGTTGATGGGCTTTAGGCTTAGCCTGGCCCGGACGACTAGGCTTTGGTGGAAAATATAAGGACCATTTAGGCCTATTGGGTCATATCGGGCTTCGGGTCGCACTTTTTCGGGCGTTTTTTGGGTTGGGCCGATGCTCGAGCTTGGGCTTTCTAATTCGAAATATTAATAAGTATAGCAAATCTTGTAGATCTATATTTTAGAAATGAAGATGGTTGGAGGAAGTTGACTATATTTTTACACAGGATGGAAATAATTAAATATTAACCAAGACTTTATCACTAATACTACCGCAAGATACTTTCCAACATCTTCATGTGTTTCATTCACAAGTTGGACAATCATCTTGATATTCAACCCTTGCATACATCTCAAACTTCAGAATACTATCAACATCTCTACTAGTTTTGTTTTTTTATACTAGTATCAACCATGAGCTTTTTTTTTAGTAAGGCAACATTTATTAAGGACCAACCAAAAACAAGATACAAAAGAAATAGCAACCCACCTTCTTAACAAGAAAATTGAAAAGGACGAGCCCCAAACCAAAGAAAACAAGAAAAAGTAAAACCACAAGGAAATACCTAACAGAAACTAAAACATAAAGCCGACCCAAACAAGGACCTGCACTAAGACTATCCCACTAGGCCTGCACTATAAAACCTACGAAAACCAAAACACAACTGAATCTAAATTGGGCCGCATAACATTGACCACAAGAGAATGACAGCAAGGAGCAAAAAGATACACATCGGTTGTCGGACACACTCACTAACAACCACTGTGCACTAATCATCCCTTACAGCATTCCACAAAGACTGCCCACTGTCAAACGAATACACAAGAAGCTGATGTAGCAGCAGACACATAAACCTCGTATATAGACAAGAAGCTGATGTAGCAGCACACACATAAACCTCGTAACTTTCACTGAAGCAGACCTGCACCACATTTCTGAACAACCAGAACACACTCGGAAAAATCAAGCTTTACCACACGGTAACGCACTGTAGCATTCAAAAATTACATATTATAAGTCCTTACTGTAACCGAATATTTTGCGGATCCCTTAACCAAAGTTGCCAATCAATCAGTTTATATTTGTATGATCTTCTCACCATCCATTCGTAACGTTTGAGTTGTATATCAACCATGAGCTGATACAACGTATTTCTGAAACTTTTAACACAAAAGGATAGTTCTTCACTTTCATAGTCAACAGTTTGGCTTTAAAACTATCCAATACAACATCAAACAATGTCACTCCATTCCTTTGAACATTCTCAAAAATCCTCCAATTCCTGTTTTGCCAAATACCAAATAAAGTATCCCGCAGCAGCTACAAAAACATGTCTTTGGAAACAATTTCAAACTTCAGATGACCAAATATCAACATCAAACAATAAAGTATAATGCCAAATTAAACAATTTAGTATTACACAAAGCACATGCCATAGTTTTTTTCTAGATACCACTTTATGAACATATCTATGTAGGCAACCTGCCCTTAATTGTCATCTGCAAGACAAAAACATGTCTTTGAATGCAATAAGGGAACGAAACAAGACAATTCCAATCTGTAGTATCCATTCAAAACTACATTGGTAGACAAAGAACATGTAATAGCCTAATATGGACGAACTCCACTCACCACTATGCAAAGTCTCTATCACCTATGTAGTAACATACTTACACCGTCTGATTATGGACCAAAATATGCTTTAAAAACACCACAGGAGCAAATTTAACTGCACTATCCAAGACTAGTATAACATACAAGTAAAGTATATATCAGTAACATGAGTTTGAAAAGGCTCAGGAATTTCATCAAACACTTTGTAGGCACTTCATCAAACTCTCTTATTGTGTATTAATTCACGTTTTTACTTGATAAACAGATAATGTCTTCACCAAAGGACGATCTTGCTCACCTCAAAATCCCCCTTGAAACCATACTATCCGCCACCAACAACTTTAATCGGAATAATTACATCAGGGCAACGAGATTTGCAATGGAATACAAGGGTCAGCTCTTGTGGTCCGGTGAGTTGATTAATATCAATGCACGGAGGTTATATAAAGGAAGGAATGAACAAGAGTTTTGGACGGATTTTTACATGCTTTCTAGTCTCAAGCATAAGAATGTGGTTTCTCTTGTTGGGTTTTGTGATGAAAAAGATGAGAAGATCATCATTACCAAGTATGATGAAACCAGGGGAATGCTCAAAAAATATCTAAGTGACCCAATGTTGTTGACATGGGTGCAAAGATTGAAGATTTCTGTGGGTCTTGCACATGCATTGAGTTACATTCATTATGATGAGTCACACGACTTTAGCGTAATACACCGGCTCATTAGGAGTGACACAGTTCTATTAACTCATGACTGGGAACCCAAGTTATCTGACTTTGAACATTCCATGAGGATTGAAGCGTCTCAAAGGCACCATTCATTTCATACTAATAAACGTGAGTATGTGGAAGGGTATGGAGACCCAACATATATTGAGACTAACAATGTGAACCACAAGTCGGATATGTACTCGTTTGGGATAGTTTTGTTTGAACTACTATGTGGCAGGGATTCAATAATTGACGACAAAGTTGATAATCATTTGGCTCCACTAGCCATTACCCATTATCAAGAGAAAAAACTCGATAATATAATTGATAAAGATCTGTGGAAACAAATAGACTTGCATTCATTCAACATGTTTGCGGAAATAGCGTATGAGTGTTTGGACGAAGAACGATCGCGACGCCCAAATATAGTTGACATTCTTCCAAGACTTGAGAAAGCTTTGGAACTAGCACGCGAAAATAGGCCGGTATATTTTCTCTTTTATGGTTCCACCACAATATGTTTTCCCTTTTCATTTTATTTGTTTTAAACAAATTTTAAGACATAAACAAACCAATTTTAGCATATTGAATCACTTTTGATAAAACAAAGACATATCTTCGTTATATATAAAGAAAAATCGCATTTGCTTAAAACTAGTGAAAAATGTGAAATTGTTAATCTACCCATACTTCCTATTCCTTTCAATATTGTACTTTACATCCATGTATTATTTTCCTTTCATGACTAATTATAAGCTGAAAGTTTGACCCGATAAAAATATACATCTATTTCATACACGAAACACTTAATAGCAAGTTCACAACTATAATTACTTGCCACTTTAAATTTTATCTGATATGCATGGGTACTCACCTAGTCTATATAAGTGGTATAATTAGT
This sequence comes from Artemisia argyi, assembly GCA_030686995.1. Lineage (NCBI taxonomy): Eukaryota > Viridiplantae > Streptophyta > Magnoliopsida > Asterales > Asteraceae > Artemisia > Artemisia argyi. The sequence goes on along the minus strand of CM060685.1, from coordinate 218,206,926 downwards.
ATTTAACACTTCATATTTTATTCATATATTTTACAACTACTTGATAGTATGGCCTTAAATTTTAGGGTCAATTATTATTCAACAATAATCTCTTTAGTCTTGGTCAATTATTGATATAACCATTTAACCACTTTTCGTAATGTTTTTATTCTTAACTTTCTTTGACAATTTAAAAAGACCGTTTAACTTTCCATGATTGTTTGATATAAATAACTTTGGATAACCATTTGACAAAATCTTTTAGCTAAAATCGATAACTTTTTTAATGTATTATATTAAATGACCTATTATATTGATTACCCATTCCGACAAATGATACGTCGCGTTTTGCGGTTTTTAGAAGTTAACAATTTTTCTTGTGTTTAATTAAATCAAGGGGATCGTAAGTTTGTTTTGACCATTATAACTTCTTGTTCCTTTAAAGGGTAGCATGTATAGTTGACATTCTACATAGATAACTAAAATAAATTAAATTAAAATTTTTAGGAATAGTAATAATCCCCTTTTACTAAAAAAGAATTGATAACTTAAGCACCAAAATCCGACGTATCATGGGTCTTGTTGGATAGTCTAAGTAATAAGAAATGTAATATAGGATATGACGTTGACACCAAGCAATACAACCTTCAGTGAAAATAAATAAAAAAGAAATAAAACCAACTTTATGGATATCACTTAAAATAAAAAATAATGATTAAAAAAAGGGACGTTCGGTCGATATCGCCAAGTATACATATGTACTGGTGATGCATCATTTGCTGTTAATTTGTGTATTAATTTAATATCGTAATCTCACATCCTTTTGTAACCCAAACTCTGCTTGTTTTTGTAATAGATTCACTCTGCACCCAACCACCTTGCTCACCTAAGAATCCCCCTTGAAGATATTTTATCCGCCACCAACTACTTTGATAAAGGAAATATCACAGGCACAAGTGGATTTGGAAAGAGCTACAAGGGACAGCTCTCTTGGTCAGCTGAGTTGATTAACATCGATGCTCATAGGATATCTTATAAAGAATGGGATGATGAGAAAGAACAACAGTTTTGGACCGAGATTTCGATGCTATCTAGTCTCAAGCATAAGAATCTTCTTTCTGTTGTTGGGTTTTGTAATGAAGGTGGTGCAGAGACCATCATTTACAAGCACGAGATCACCAGGGGAAGGCTCGACAACTATCTAAGTAACCCCGTGTTGTTGACATGGGTGAAAAGATTGGAGATATCTGTGGGTGTTGCGCATGCATTGAATTACATTCATTATGACGAGCCACGCGATTTTAGCGTTATACACTGGAACATCAGCAGTGAAACAGTTCGACTGAATAATGACTGGGAACCCAAGTTATTTGAATTTCAGCATTCCATGAAGATTAAAGCATCGGAAAGGCACCATTCTTTCCATACTGATTCCGTTTGGTCTACGAAGGGTTATACAGACCCAACATATGTAGAGACTAGCAGTGTGAACCACACGTCAGATATCTACTCCTTTGGGATAGTATTGTTTGAAATATTGTGTGGTAGGAAATCGGTAATTGATGATCATGATAATAAGTACTTGGCTCCGGTGGCAATTTTTCATTATAGAGAGAAAATACTCGATGATATAATCGATCCGGATCTTTTGAAACAAGTGGATCCAGAATCATTCAATGTTTTCACGAAAACAGCGTATGACTGCTTGAATGAGGAACTATTGCAACGCCCAAACATAGATGAGATTGTCAAAAGACTTGAGAAGGCTTTGAAACTTCAATTGGAACGTCAAAATGCAGTAAGACATTTGTTTATCTTTCGTCTTTCTACCATAGCAACTACTCTCTAGTTATTTACTAATTAGTGTATTTATAATATCAAAGGAACACCCAATTGTTGCGGCTGAAGTTGACGGTACATCATCCACTGATGAGAAGGTAATTTTTTTCTGTTAGTTACTAAAATTTTAAAAATGAATTGAGATTCTTTTATGTTGAAGCCATGCCAACATATAAATAATTGTGTTTAAACATGGTGAAAAATCATATTCCCTAAACTATTGTTCCAACGAATAACTACTAATTTGTATTAAACAAGAAAAATAAATAACTCTCTCTTGTTTTGTACATATAGGGATCAGTGAGCTTCATATCCACAGGCGTTGAATCCCATGTCAGCAAAAAGACAATGTCTTCCCTTAAAGATCTTTCGTACCTAAAACTCAGCTATAAAGATATAGCATCTGCAACCAACAGTTTTGCTCAAGAAAATATCGTTAGAAAATTTAGGTTTGGAAGAATTTACAAAGGCTGTCTCTTACACTCTGAACAGTTCATCAATATTATTGTAAAGAGGTTTTATCGAAATTATGTAAAAGATGAGAGCAAAAGGTTTTGGACGGAAGTTTCAATGCTTTCTAGTCTTAAACATAAGGATCTAGTGTTTGTTATTGGGTTTTATGATGATGAGAACGAAAAGATTATCATATACAAGGAGGCCAATCGAAGTCTCAATGAACATCTAGGTGACCAGACCCTCACATGGATGCAAATGTTGAGAATATGTGTTGGTGTTGCAAATGCATTGAGTTACATCCATTACGATGTTGAACGCGATTTTAGTGTCATACATTGCAACATCAAGAGCTCGAAAATTCTACTAGATGACAAATGGGAACCCAAGTTATCTGGTTTTGAGCTTTCGTTGAAAAATCCAGTAGCTCGGAGGCACCGTCTTCTTCTTACTCGTGATATTGTTAAGAATGCATACCTGGACCCAAAATATAAAAAGACGGGCGGTGTGACCCACAAGTCGGATGTGTATTCGTTCGGTGTTGTATTATTTGAAGTCTTATGCGGGAGGAGTGCAGTTATCCCAGATGCAGAGTTGGGAGAGGGGTTATTAAGTCAACTGAAAAAATCTCATTTGGATGATATGATCGATCCACATCTACGAAAACAGATGGACCCAGAAGCATTTAAAATCTTCTCAGAAATAGCACATTACTGCATACAAGAGGAACGGGCGAAGCGTCCGCATATAGATCAGGTTGTCAAAAGACTTGAGAAAGCTTTGGAACTTCAGTGGAAACATGATAATCCTGTTGACCGTACATCATTCAATCGCTTGAAGGTACGTAATTGATTTACTTAAACTTTTTAATTTAAGGCCGATCATCCTTATTAATAAACAAGTACGTTTCTAGTCAAGTATATAATCACTATCTATCCTCACTACAAATGCCAGTAAATTTCGTGTCAAGTATCAAAAATTATTACCTTGTATACTAAAACGTGCATGTGATTTTGATTTTACATTATTATAGTTTTTTTAACATTGTATTTTTTATTTCTTAGATTATAATATCATACAACTAAAAAGTATTATCTAAAACTAAAATTTTTATGATAAATGTGGTGAACGAGTGTTACATGGCCGCTTTTCGCTGTGGAACATGATTGCATGATAATTCTATCAGATAAAATATATTATTATGGTGCATGACTTTATTTTTTTTGTTTATAAACGATTAGAGTTAGAAATTTTTAAAACTTAAGCTAAGCATGTAATAAAAATATGTAGTACGTTCATTTTTGATATATACACATTAATAATTGATTATCTCAACAAATGTTAACCATGATGGCGCGATCTTCGTTTCATTAAACTAAGAGTTAGTTTAAATAGTTATTGATATGAATTAACATTGTTGAGATAATCAATTACTAATGTGTAAATAGCTTCATATTTATAAATAATTGTTTTATATAAATAACATGAAAAAAGAAGTTAATATGATAAAAACCTTTCAAAGACACTATATTTCGCAAGATGTACCTGTAAATATTATAAGAAAGTTATATTACTATTTTCAAAGAAGTAATTGTCAGAATCTTATCTAAAGGAAACAAAAAAATAAAGTAAGAATATAAAAGTATAGAAATATACACATACATCTCATTCACTCTATTTTGTTTAATAATTATAAAAACATGCATGTAGTCATAAACCATTCGATTGAATAGCAAAAGAGTAATACAAAAATTAAAAAAAAGTGACAAAAAAGGTGTACGTGAGGGTAGAACTCATATCCTCTTGCATGAAGAGAGAAGTGTTAACTAACCAAGCTACAACAGCATTTGATAAAACACTCCATAACTAAGACTTAGGATCAAATGAGAAACATAATTAAGATGAGAAGAATGAGAAGAAATTACAACCACAAATATTAGATGCACCCATAAAAAATAGATGCATCTCTTATTATTTCTCTTTTCTTATTTAATATATGTGGCGATAATTATTTCTCACTCTTCTCATTTCATTAATTCTTCTCACTAGATCCATACTCCTATAACTAAAATATTGATCATTGGTTTGATAGCTTAGCTTATGAATAGGAAAACATGGTCCGATCAAAAGTTTGAAGTTAAAATTAGGGATTTTAACTAATGACCTTTAGCGTGAAATAGATCAAATTTATGTTCGATGACCACTTTGGCTAATCGCTATTTTGTGAACATTTCTTTTCTTATTATATAATGGAGTGTGGATCTAGTGAGAATAATTAATGAAATGAGAAGAGTGAGAAATAATTATAGCCACATATATTAAATAAGAAAAGAGAAATAATAGGAGATGCATCTATTTTTTATGGGTGCATCTAATATTTGTGGTTGTAATCTTCTCATTCTTCTCATCTTAATTATGTTTAAATTAAACTTCGCAAAAGTAAACCACAATCCATGAATGTATATATGATTATTATGCATAATATAATATGAGTTAGGATCAAATGAGAAATATAATTAAGATAAGAAAATGATAAAAAACCACAACCACAAATATTAGATGCACCAACAAAAATAGGTGCTATAATTTCTTCTCACTTTTCTTATTTCATTTATTCCTTTAATATAATATATAATATGAACGTATAAAAATAAATTTACGTTTATTAATACTTTAATAGTGGGTTCATTTTGAGTGCGTTGAGGAGATTTTTTTGATAATAAGTATCGAAATAATTGTCTTCTGTTTTATAAATTGTAATAATAGATAAACAATTAAAAATATTTGAAAGTTATTACTATAGTTATTTTCAATGTTTTGAAAATCAGTTTTTCAATTGATTTGGTCGAGCTACTGGTTCACGGTTCAATTAGTTTTTTTTCCTCAAAATAGGCTTACGATTATCTAGTCGGTTCACGGTCCAACCGGTTGAATCATCCAGGTCAACCCGGATTTTAAAACATTGATTATTTTTGTGAAATACTATAAGAGGCAATCATATTAGCGTTAATTGAGAGGTGATGGTGAGGGGACGGGGATGATTTTTTATATAATAAGAGAAATAAGTTTTTTGTGCAAAAGAAATTTGGTTGGAAAACTAAGTTGTATAAATAAAAGATTTTCATTTTGCCACAAGGTAAGTGCCCTTATCACTTTTAGGCGTTAGTTTTAGGGATGAAAATCATCTTTTTAATAGTTAACGTAAAACAAATCATTCTATTGTTTTTGAACGTTCTCATATTTTATAAAGGGTGAAGTTACGATTTTATCCATTATTTTGAGTTAATATATAGTTTAACAAATTAGCCTTTTTGGACAATGTTTTTGTGTTTAACTTTTACTAACCATTTGATTAAACCCTTTAAAGTTATCTTACGACATTTTATCATTGTGAGTAAATTGCAGAAATGGTCCCTATGGTTTGCTCAGATTGCATGTTTAGTCTCTGGTCTTTTGAAATTGCAGGCGGCCTCCCTGTGGGGAGTTTTTGTTCCGTTTTTGTCCCTGGCCAGGGACTAAACGTGCATTCTGAGCAAACCATAAGGACCATTTCTGCAATGGCTAGGGACCAAAACGGAACCAAAAACTCCCCACAGGGAGGCCGCCTGCAATTTCGAAAGACCAGGGACTAAACATGCAATCTGAGCAAACCACAAGGACTATTTCTGCAATTTACTCTTTTATCATTAAATATACATGCTTCTATATTTAATACTCTTACGTTATATTTAATACTCTTACGTTTGAATGTTCATTTGATTCTTAATCTACATGACAATTTAATAAATCCTGAACTATTTATCGGCAAGGTTTTTTTTTTTTTTTTTTTTTTTTTTTTTTTTTTTTTTTTTTTTTTTTCTTCTTCATTTTACTAAACTTACATGATACTGGTTCAAATAAAGAATACTAGGTCATGACTACGGGTGTTAAAAAACGTGCCTGAAAACTGAACCGGTCTACTTGATCTGAAAATGGGAAAAGTTACAAGTAGGGGTGACAATTCGGGACAAGATACAAAACACAGCTAAACCATCATGAAATTAAATTGGTTTGAGTTAGGGATAGACAAAGTTAAAGACTAAAACATTTTCAAAAAAAAAATTAAGTGTTAAACCTGTTGCTAATCAAAGACGAAACAAACAAATAATTTCGACAAACGAGACAGAAGCTTTATTCAAATTACCAAACCAAATATAGAACCAAATTCAAAGGTAACAACACAAAAACTAATTTAAAAGGTACTAAACACAAATTCCAAAAGTACCAAACTGTTATTCGAAATGTACAAAGAATTCTAATGCTAATAATCCTTATTTATAGGCAAAACTAACCGTCATATGATAGTTTACTAATTTCAAACAAACTTGTAGAACAAGTCAAACAAATTACCAAAGTTACCAAACAACCCTTAAAGTTTAAGTCACTATTCTAACAATCTCCACTGTGACTTAAACTCCTCCACCTTCTTCAAATCAAATTCAAAGTTCCAAACACTAGAGATACAAGCTAAATTCAAATCAAACGATCGATTCCCAAAAGCAATCCAAAATAATTTCGATCCAAAGCAAATGTCGATGACTTCGAAACGAACAATCAAACATTAACCGAAAAATTCAAAACCAATCAAATTCAATAACAATCAAATTCAGGCGACAAACTTCAAAAGCCCGGCGAACGAAGATCCAAATTTTCAAACTAACAAATTCCCAATGATCGATCAAATTCCAAATGACCTAATAATCAAGTCTTCAAACACCAAATCAATCTTCAAATTCTAAATACCAGATTCAAATTCTAACGACCCACTTATTTTATAAGTATTATGGTCCAACTTCAAACTTATTATCGGTATCAAATAAATTCAAGTTAATAATAACTTGACAAATGGGCTCTAATAATTCAAACACCCCAAATATGATCCGAATAATAATTCTAATGACCCACTTATATAAAAAGGATTATGGTCCAAACCCAAATACCAAGTAAATGAAACCCAAACAATTAACCAATGCAAATTCCAAAATCGTTCCAGTACACAACCGAATGTAAAAGACCATTTACTAATTGCCCAAATATTTAATTGGACCAAAACTAAAACAAAGTCAATAGTCAAACCTGAATCCAATATCAAACTAGATACCAAAATCTTGATATGTCAAACAATCGAATGAACGAATCCCGAAACCATGAAAGTCGGTCCATTTTTTTTCTTTTTCTCTTCATGGCTAAGCAAACCTAGTTCTTGATATCACTTATTGGTAATTCAAAGAATGAAACAAACAAACAAAATCAAAAGAACGAAACAAATAACAAAATTCGAACAAACTAAGCGGAAGCTTTATTCAAATTACCAACCTAAATAAAAAATTCAAATGTACCAACACAAAATTAATTCAAAAGGTACTAAACACAAATTCCAAAATTACCAAACTGTTATTCGAAATGTACAAAGAATTCTAATGATAATAATGCAAAACTAACCTTCATAAGATAGTTTCCTAATTTCAAACAAACTTGTAGAACAAGTCAAACAAATTACCAAGGTTACCAAACAACCCTTAAAGTTTAAGTAACTATTTTAACAATATCCACCATGACTTAAACTCTGCTTCAAATCAAATTCAAAGTTCCAGACGCTAGCGATACTAGCCAAATTCGAATCAAATGATCGATTCCCAGAAGCAATCCAAAACAAATTCGATCCAAAGCAAATGTCGATGACTTTGAAACCAACAATCAAACATTAACCGACAAATTCAAAACGGTCAACCAAACAAAACCAAATCGACTCAAACGATCTTCAATAGAGACGATCAAATTCAGGCAACAAAACCAACTCAAAGTTTAGGATAAAACCATTATTATTTACCGTTTTATAAATATCACTTTACTATAAAAACTTCTCTTCTTTTAATATCAATACAATCCTTAAAGTTGCACAACTTCATAATGTTGCAGGGGAAAAACTTGGAAAACTTGAAGATTGGACTGAATGAAATAAAAGAGGCTACAAAGAATTTTGATGAAGCATATTGCATCGGGTCTGGCGGATTCGGTAAAGTATACAAAGCAGATCTGGAACATTTTGATAGCAGTAATTCATCCTCGATAAAAGGGGTGGATAAATGCTATTTACCAAGAAAACGAAGCACAGTAGCCATAAAGCGCATTCACAATAAAAAAGGAGAACAAGGGTTCATTCAAGAAATTGAAACTCTAACTAGTTGTAAGCATGAGAATATAATCTCTCTTCTTGGTTTTTGTGATGAAGGTAATGGGGCAATGATCCTAGTTTATGAGCATGCTTCGAAAGGAAGTCTTGAAAACTATTTGGGAAGTAGTGATAAGATGATTACTCTTACTTGGGTGCAACGTCTAAATATATGTTCTGATATTGCACATGGTTTGAATTACATTCACAACAACACAGATGATGGCAAACAAAAGATGATCCACCGTGACATCAAGAGCGATAATATTCTATTGGGAGATAATTGGAAGGCAAAGATTGCGGATTTTGGTCTCTCCAAATTCCAGCCAGCAGCGGCCAACACTATCTATACCAATAACATTGCAGGTACAAATATGTATTTGGATCCAGAATATCAGGAGCATGGTAGATTAAATAACAAATCGGACATTTACTCGTTTGGAGTGGTGTTGCTTGAGATCTTGACCGGGAGGCTGGCCTATGATTCTTTATACACCAAGGTGAATGAGAATGGAATTGCACCCATTGCAAGAGATCATTTTGAAAAGGGAACAATAATGGAAATTGTTGATCACCAGATAAAGGAGGAGACCGATGAACATGTCTTTTGTAAAGGTCCCAATAAAGAGTCTTTGGACATCTTTTTAGAAATCGCATCTCGATGTGTGGCAACAACTCAAGAGCAACGTCCAACCATAGAAGTTGTCATCAAAGAACTCAAAAAAGCATTAAATTGTCAGGTAAGTCACAATGACAAATTTAGATAGAAGGTATTAGTTTCAGTTTATGTTTTACTTATCAAATTAACTTACCAACCCTTGATTCACAGGAGAACCATAAGGACAACCTTAAACTGTCACTTGAAGACGTAAAGTTAGCCACGCAAGACTTCAGTCAAGACAATATCATTGGGAATGGAGATTTTGGGGACGTTTACAGAGGAGTAGTTACTCACGCTCATGGACATAATATCATTGCGGCAAAGTGGTTAAATAAGGAGTCTGTTGCAAAAGATACTGAATTTATGACAGAGCTGGAAATCCTTTTGGAGTATAAACATGAAAATGTCATTGGTCTTGTAGGCTACTGTGATGAAGAGGATGAAAAAGTTATTGTATATGAGTATGAATCCAGAGGTAGTCTTGATAAGTACTTGAGCGATAATAGTCTTACGTGGGTGATGCGGCTTAAAATATGCATTGATATTGCAATTGGATTGGAGTTTCTTCATGGAACGGTTTCATGTCCAGAAATAGTTATACATAGGGACATCAACAGCAGCAACATTCTACTATTTGATGAGTGGAAAGCAAAAATTAGTGGTTTTGTGCTTTCCTTAGTATGTCAAGTCAGAAATCAGAATGTAGACTATGGCATCGACAATGTTGCAGGCACAGTCGGCTATCGTGACCCACTACACTCGAAAACAGGCTTCTTAACCAAAGAGTCTGATATATTCTCATTGGGGGCGGTCTTGTTTGACATATTGTGTGGGAAACTATCATCCGTAGAACTAGATGGCGAGTATCGTTATTTACCCTTTTTGGCTAAACACCACTATCAAGTAGGAAAACTTGATGAGTTAGTGTTTAAGGGTATAAAGGAACAAATTGAGACACAGTCATTTATTACATTTGCAAGGATTGCCTATCAATGCATACATCACATGAGAGAAAGACGGCCAACAGCTAATGAAGTGGTCATACAGCTTAAGAAAGCATTGGAGTTCCAAGTAAGTTTCTATATTTTGACAAAACTGGCTAACTTTTGATTCATATATATCTAAACTATGGCCGTTAATTGTTTTATCAACTGAAAGAAAGTAACTGTATGAAACATGACATTATAAATTGATTAATGTATATACAGGAGGATTATGAGAAATGGGAACCCAAATTGCCCACAGACTATAAAGAAATAATCCAGATGTCAAAGTGCCCTGAAATCTATTCTACCAAAAAGAAAGAGGATCTTTACAACAGTTTTTGTAAGGGAATCCTCCTTCAACAAGACAAAGTGGTAGCTTGTTCATTCTAATATCTCCTTTATTGGGTGTTTCCCATTTCTATGTATCCTTATTGAGAGATAATTCAAAATCAGACCTGCATTTATACATCTTTGTATTTCGGTTGTATAACAGTTGTTGTCATTCGTTGGTAATGGAGAAAGAAATGAAATGGTTTCAGCCACAATGTTTTCCTACATAAACAGCTGTTCACATGAGTGGAAATCTCTTTCAGAATCAAGGTTATTCTCTCTACCTCTCTGCCTTTGTTAGTTTTAAGTGATAAGCAAACATATGTATTATTGGTAGAAGTATGTTATACTTTTTAATGTGAAAGTATTAGGTTATTCTCTTTACCGTTTAATGCATGACAAGTTGTTTACGGTAGCATAAAATGATTATTAATTATATAATTATAATTATGATCAAATAGGATCAAACTTAAGAACCCCTTTGATAAGTTCACATTTTGCCCGTGTAATACACCCCACAAAAAATATTTGAATCCCTTTGACTCTATTCTGCTAGAACAGCTAATCCCCTGCGTTAATCAACAAAGGAGAAGTGCTTCATCTTTAGCTCTTTTACACTTCAGACCTCATCTCATCAGGTTAATAACAAGACTAGTCATGCATAAATGCATATAAACAATGAGAAATGATGTTGTACATGGCAAAATAGATTTTAATGCTCACTATATGATTGGGAACTATAATTTTATAAACCTTCTAATAAGGTAGTTGAGGTATGCCCCGTTTTGGGTCCTTTGTTCTCATGACCGTGAATTATAAATTTTGCTAGCATCTTGATAGTATTTTTATAATATTCTTACCTTAATTTAAATAGACATTTGTCTGGTATAATAAATTCTAATATAGAATCTAAACTCTTGTTCCAAAAATTAAAAAATTCAAAAGTAGAAGTGTATGAGAATAAAGGCTATGACTGATTTAGACTTGAATGTTTATAATCTGCGCAGGTTTGGGACAGTGGTGGAGATGTCAGATATTTCCGAATTGAACATCGAAATCAAGACAAGTGCTCAATTTTTATCTCCTAATGTTGTTTATGGGGTCTATTTAGTCTTCAAATTTTGTGATTCAAGAAACTGTTCAAATAAACCTATGTATGTTAACCTAAAGTATAGAAAGGGACACGAAAGTCTGCATGCATATTTCGCAACATGGAGAGATGAGCAGTGGATGATGATTGAGTTGCACCGTTTCTCGAATTAGAACGAACATGTCATTTTTGAGTTTCTACTAGAGAGCTTTTCAACGTACTATTGTGGAGATGGTGCAATTTTTCTTGAAGGCATTGAATTCCGAGCCGTTGACAGAGTGAGTTTACAAATATTTCTTTGATCCATTTTATATTCTTGTTTTATATTGTGCTAAAGGGGTTGGATGCATGGCGGAAAAAGTTAAACTAAAACCCATGTTCAATGTTGCATATTTAACATGATTTGTACACAGGTGAAATATGAAGAAAATAGAAAGTTGAAGGAAGTCCAACAAGTCATGAAATCAAACTTTAATGCGGATCAGGTGCAACAATTGCCAACTAAATTTGAAGAAATATTCAAGATACACGACAACTATGACGAGTTGTTTTGGTTGGGGCAAGTAAATGGAAAGAAACTTCTAGTTCTTTCGCCGAAGGCGGCTTTATACAAATTCTCTAATGTGGGTCTTTTTACTTCAATACCATCAGCCGAGTCCAGGTTTGCTTTTTAAAACAATTTTGTTATACGTTAGACTCTTTCTAATCGTACATGCACAATGTGCTCATCTATTAAAATACCAAATTAGGATTTGTAAATATATGTTTGACAATAGTTTCACTTACTCCGTATTTTTTAAACCAATAGTTCATTTCTGTGAATTATGTATATATATGCAGATTTCCAGACGTGATTGAGGTTTTGCCACAACAAGTATTTTATCTCAAATGCACTGTTAGAGGTCAAATGTTGTCACCGGATACAGAATATGTGTGTTATCTTGTGTTCAAGCTTTCAGAAAAATGTCAGGGGTTGCATTGTCCAGTAAAAGTACGAGACGTACTGCACAAAGAAAACAATGAGGCTGAATTTGTTTATTTTACAACCCCAAGCTCATTGAACATTAATGGTAACACTCGAGTTCCAAGACATAGGGAAGATGGATGGATGGAGATTCAAGTGTGGAAATTTAACTCAACTCATGAATTTAAGGATGGCTCTCTTTCTGTTGATATGAAATTTACAAGTCATGAAGGAACTATGTCTGGCCTAATTGTATGTTGCCTCGAGTTTCGACCAGTGTAAAAGAATTTTCCCTGTTCTCATTAACATTCGTTTTTTACTATGAGTATCAGAAAGATGCTCTGTGAAACCTGGATAGTTATAAAATCATGTAAGTGTGAAGGTTCATGTTCTTTATGCGTGTATACATTAGGTGATTTATATTGATAAGTTAATAAGTTATTTCTTTTATCTATTTATGTTTTGTGACAAATATAACGGAAGATGATTACACAGATAACTTTCTGATTGATTCACACCAACTTATGCGTTAAAAGGTTGTGCTACATCTATACCCTGCTTTCTATATTTGTACACTGATGTGTTGTAAATACTAAATAAAGAAAAAAAACGTGCAAATCATTTACAGATATAATGGGATTGACAATGGATTAATGTGTAGCATGTTTTTGAAGAGCTCATCTTCTATTGGGAAAAAATTTAAGACATAAAATTTTAAAAACGATTGTGATTTCTAAGAAGTTGCTGTCCAGATGCAACATATTAAATGCAATTATGCAACTCCAATACATAGATTTGTCATTAGTTACACTAGAATAAATAGCTTACAGAAATACAGAACTTTGATGTTGCTGAAAAACCACAGTTGACAAACAAACCTCATACTAAATCCAAATCATAAAGACTTTAAACTAACTACCTAAGGCTGCAGACCATAATAATATGGGCTAATGATTCACACGCCTAGCAACACGATATCAAATGACAAAACCAAATGGGAAGAGACATGTGAGAATATTGGCTGTTAAACAAGTTCCACAAAATGCCACAAAACTAAACATGCTACTTTTGTTGATTTTTCACAGGTTCCATACTTCATACTTCCAGGATCGTCTATAATAAAACAAGCATCATGTATGCATCATCATCAAGAATAATAAGAACAAGAGAATGGGTTGAACCCTTTAAATAATACTGATATATAATGAAACGTGGGTTACATGTTGTTTACAGAATCCTACCTTTAAATACACACTGAAACGGCACCAATCAAGAGGTGTATACCGTTTCCCTAAAACTAAACGTCATTAAGCTTTTAACCGTTTCTTTTGGACCCAGCCCAATACCGGTTTACAGACTTCTAAACTAAAATACATAATACATACCTATACTTTCTAACTTGACAATTAACGAACAAAGATTTGTGGATTAACTTTCCAACAGATTCCCCCTTAATCTATAAATCTTTGTTTACTTCAATCTTCTTGTTCCTGATCTCTTCTTCTTGAACCTTCGCGGTTGTTGTTCTTGCTTTCGACTTCGAGACCTTCACAGCCTTGTTCCTTCAACTTCGAGACCATCACAGCCCCGCTTTCTTTAATCTTTGAGACCATCACAGCCTCTCCTTCATCATCATAATGGTTTTTCTTAGTTTTCTTGATCATATAATCTATCACAGATTGTCCTCTTGGATAGTTGCCTCACACAATTTTCCTTCATAATCTATCACAGATTATCTCTTCTTCGCGGTTGCTTCACACAATATGGCTTCACACCGTCTTCACTTTGATGATCTGTTCTTCTTTCTCTCTTTCTCTGAAACGATTCCCTGAATCGTTGTTCTTCTTAATTGATTCCCTGAATCAATTGTCTCTTCGGATCTTTTACAATAGCACTATCAACCTTCTTTGGATCTTTTACGTTAGTACCATCAACCTCTTCTTTCTCTCTTCTCTATTCGACTTTTCTGAGTCGAATTTGGATTTCTTCTTCTTTTCTGGATTCTTGAGTGATGATCAAAACATGAATTGTTGTGTTGTTTTATTCCTTGCCTCTCTGATACCATGTTGATTTTTCACAGGTTCCATACTTCATACTTCCAGGATCGTCTATAATAAAACAAGCATCATGTATGCATCATCATCAAGAATAATAAGAACAAGAGAATGGGTTGAACCCTTTAAATAATACTGATATATAATGAAACGTGGGTTACATGTTGTTTACAGAATCCTACCTTTAAATACACACTGAAACGGCACCAATCAAGAGGTGTATACCGTTTCCCTAAAACTAAACGTCATTAAGCTTTTAACTGTTTCTTTTGGACCCAGCCCAATACCGGTTTACAGACTTCTAAACTAAAATACATAATACATACCTATACTTTCTAACTTGACAATTAACGAACAAAGATTTGTGGATTAACTTTCCAACAACTTTGACTATTTAATGACACCGACTGCAACCATTTGTGCCACACGAACTTTTCCATCCTCATCCAACTGATCAAACATCACATAGAGTGGCTCACTCCTACCAATCACAGACATAGCCAAAAGAAGCTCATCAAGTTTGAGACGAGTTAAATCTTTTATCTGACTTGCTAGTTTGCCCATAGTGTCATTTACTGCATTGCTTCCTTGATTAGCTACTTTTGATTCCACACAATTATTACCTACCTCGTCTCCCTCATTTCTTTTGCATTTACTGCTTTCACTCACTTGAACTCCATAGAATGAAGAAAGATTCCCACTAACGTGTAACTCCTTATCTTCCAAACACAGAATAGTTTGGTTTTCTTTTACCATGTCTTTAGCTTTGACTCCAAGACTGTCAGCTTTAGAACCCTTAGCTGTGTCCTTAACAAAGATAGTACCAAGCATGTCGTAAAATCGTTTGGTTGGATCTTATGAACGATGCTAC
Source organism: Artemisia argyi (assembly GCA_030686995.1). Classification (NCBI taxonomy): domain Eukaryota; kingdom Viridiplantae; phylum Streptophyta; class Magnoliopsida; order Asterales; family Asteraceae; genus Artemisia; species Artemisia argyi. The sequence goes on along the minus strand of CM060685.1, from coordinate 218,191,488 downwards.
AAGGAAAGGATGCGAACAAGCATTATGTCATGTCATATTCTCATCAACTATTAACAATCACCGATGTTATAATCAGGTTGATCATTGTGAATGTGTAACTGGTCAAGTTGCGAAAAGTCATCTTTGAAGCATTTTTTCTTTTTAAATCACTATGATAGCATCGTGTTCTAATATCAAGAACAAAAGAAATAGTAATACAAAGTTGTTGAGAACATACTAAGTGGTACTCCTGGAAGTCATCTTTGATAGTCGCCATCCTGTGCCTTAAAGAATTCATCGGAAAAGAAATTATCTGGATATTGCTTATCAGAATCTATCAACTGGTGCACTGCATTCACATAGTTGGATTCAATATGAGCATGAACAAACTTTGCTGATACATGTAGTTCCAAGAGTGCATCAACTAGCATTTTATCTTCCTCTTCTGTCCATGGTGCCTTTACCTTCATAGACTATATTGCCACCACAGAAACCATAACGGTAACCTGCACGAGCTACACTTGCCATGTCTGCAACAAACAGTGTTGATATCTATCATATGTGAATATACAGGACCTGGCTACAATTATATAGTATAAACCATAAATATTAACCACAAAAAGAATGCCAAAATAAGTAGAGGTCCATACTAATCCCTTTATAATTCTTCATTGGGTCTTGTAATCCATTGGTGTTGCCATCAAGTTTATTTAAGTTACTAAAACGGGTTGAAGCTTTTGGCCACTTGAAGGCTACTAATAATGTTTCACGCCAATAAACTTATACGGAGTATTGTAATAAGCAGGTAAGTTGATAACTAAGCTTATAAATATGTGGTGTTCGTCTAAGCTTACTGTGTAGACTTAAGCTTATGAGCTTATCTCCAATCAGCATATTATGGATTAAGATAATAAACTCATAAGCTCTTGTCGAGTGTTGATTAGCTTATGATAAAAAGAGCTTACAAGCTTGTATAAGCCCATAAGCCACATAAAATTAAATTATTAAAACCTTCTAAATAAGCACATAATCTTGAGAATAGGGGGTGTTTCTTTAACCTTAGTTGTCCGGCTTAATGGCCTTATTGACCTCTTAAAAAGCTAATAAGCTTAACTTTAAGGGCTTATGAGCTTATGAACTTGAATAAGCCATAAGCTCAAGTTGACAAGCGCATAAGCCCTAAGGGGGTGTTTGTTTAAGCTTATTTTTGAGCCTATTTAACTATGCTTATATTTCCTAAGTTCATTTTTCAGGCTTATTTTCCAACTTACGGGCTTATTTTTCATCTTTAAGCCATATTAAGCTCATTAGTCTAAAAAATAAGCGTGGAAAACTAGACTTACAAAAAATAAGGAGAGTCAAATAAGCTTATTGACCATTAAGGTTCTTACGTTTAAAGTTCAATTTGCTCATAAGCCGAGCAGATATCCTTGGGACGGTACCATGGAACCAGAACTACAAATGACCCGGTGCATTTACAAAAAGCTAAACATGATTATAAGCTTTTTTTTTTTTTTTTTTTTTTTTTTTTTGGACGGGTGCTTTTAAGGATTTTTTTTACAAGAATTAACACTATGTTGCGTGTCACAAAAATCCAATAGCGGTTGTCCTAAAGAAAAATATAAATGTCCCTTTATGTAATAAGGATTCATAATATACAACATCAATGCTTCTATGATTAAATTGACTTGAGGTAATGTTTGGTAATGCTTATTAAAACTGCTTATGCTTTCATGAAATAAGCAATTGCTATAACAGAAGGCAATGCTGCCAAAAGTGTGTAGATAAGCTTCTACAGTAACGAAAACAGATAATCACATATCACATTTGTTTAAGTTTTTGGCAATCAGCTAATTAGGGATTTAAAACGTATAATAATCAGAATCGCATATGCTGTTTGAATAGGCAACTCCGAAACTGTTACTTATAGCTGCTGCTTAGTTCATCATCAAATGAGCCTATAATCATATCCAAACACTTATTACTGCTGATCTACTGTATCAAAACGCAACAAGGGGTGTTTGGCATTACTAAGTTAAACAGCTTATGCTCATAGCCAGAAGATCAACTTATCCAAAATAGCTCAATTTCACCCGTACTTATGATTCTGAATACGCCAACACTAACCGGTTCAAACTAAACAATCTGAAACTCCTTACTGAAAAACACCTTATTTCACCCCTAAACTAAGTAGATAAGCATAGTCAAATTTATGCATCTGCTCAAAAAACACAATAAGCAGATAATCAAGTACGAGTACTAGGAATGGTAATACGAACGCTAGTAGAATCTAACCGTAGGTCCGATTGTCTATCACAATCCTTGCACCCTTCGGTTTTGCTCCATATGCAATAGCTTTTCCAGCACCGCCAGCACCAATAACCACAAATAGTCTACCAGCCAAGAGTAATCCTGTTGCACCATTTTGAACGCCTGAACCTGTAAACAGTTGCAACAATTTAGGATTTAAGTAAACCTCAAACGGGTCAAATGGGTTAAACGGGTTGAAAGTCACACGTGAAATATAATATGAAACTTTTATAAGTGGACAAAAGGCATGGTTTTGACCCAACAGCCCAAATTACCACTTCTAATAGAAAGTACAGAAAGAAACCTCGTAGACTATCCTCGATAGCAGAAATAAAGCCTACATAGTCTGTATTACACCCATGTAACGTCCCATCTTTTGGTCTCCTGATAGCGCAGTTGACTGCTCCTATTGACTGTAGCATACAATCAATAACAGAATACATAAAAAGCTGTAATTTAATAATCTTCTACATCAGCCTCAACGCTTAAGGTTTCTATAAAAATGAAACTTACCTTTGCAACCGGATCAACCTCATCACAACATTGAAGTAAAGATTCTTTGTGAGGAATGGTACTACTGCATCAAAAAATGATACATTTTTCTAATCTGAATAAGTAGAAATACGGGTTTTTCTCCATAAAATATCAACGTACTTTCACATGTGTGCCCTTTTAGTCATTGTTTGGTTATATAACATTTGATTCAATAAAAGATGGCTTTGTATGCCGTTTGGGCATTCGGTACCAGGTTACCCAATGGTCAATATGATTACTTTAAATAAAAAATGTCAACTTTATTTATATAAATTTCAAATTTATATATACCAGTTGTTAAAAGACCCAACCAGTACAACAAAGCCACCATTCAATGACTTGTAAGCGCAGAGAAAGTTAAATAAGTATGAAGGCACATATATGAGAGGATGTAGATATTTTACGGGAAAAAAAGACCCTAGAAACTGAAATCCTAGCCCCGATAATATAAATAAAACTCAACCTGAACCCAGCGAAATCTGTGGACGAGTAAGTATCAAGGAAATTCTTTACATTATCCACCAACAAATGTACATGAACTCCATTAAAACCAACTGATCAGAAAGCTTTATTGTATAACAAAGGTGATTTGCTCTGTCCAACGGCCTGCATTTGAGTTACGAATAACAGTATCGTACTTTAGACGAGCCTATGAGCACGAAGAGATTCATTTAATGTCAAGAAGAAAGGAACCTTAAGCTCAACATCAATGTGATCAGCTCCTAATTCCATTGCTAATCGAAGAGCAGCCAATCTACTCTGTTCATCTCCATCATACTGACCACCTTCCCATGTTGGTCTAGAATATAACATAGAATCAGAAACCTGTTACAGGAATATAAATTGTTATAACATCATGTAATTCAGCGTAAATTTATCAACACTTCGACACCCCTAGTTGCTTCAAGGAAAATTTACATGTCCCTATTTGTAAGAAGGGAGTCATAGTACTAATAACTCGGAAGGACTAGTTTGCTGTCAGCTTGACATACAGAATCAATACAAGACTAGCCAAATCACTAAACTAGTTGCTAATCAATTACTTTTATGGTTGCATAGACTTCAGGGGGTGTTTGAGATTGAAATTAAACCTGCTTATGCCTTTCTGAGATAAGCATTGACTGTAACATATGCAATTCAAGATATAGTGTCACAATAACTAGATACGTAGCTATTTAAGTGTTTGGCAATTCTGCTAATAACGGATATAAGAGGTAAACTAATCAGATTCAACCAAGATATATGAATAAGCAGCCCCAAAACTGTTACTCATAACTGCTGCTTAATTCACCATCAACGGATGATATAATCATATCCTAACACTCAAAACTGCTTATCTATTGTATTCAAACACAGTAGGGGGTGTTTGGGATCACTATTTTAAACAGCTTATGCTCATAATCAGATGATCAACTTATGAAAAACAACATATTTTACCTACGAGCAAACTTGTAATGATTAATCCAGCAAGTATAATCAGCTTAAAATAAACAATCTCAAACTGCTTAATGAATAATGTACAAACCATATCTCAAGAAGAGTCACATGTCAAACAGCAATCAGCTACGCGATTTATGAGTTTGGCAATTCTGCTAAGAGTACTTCAAAGATACAGAAGCAAATACACCATCTAAATAAGCAACTCCCAAACTGCTTATTTCAGCCCAAAAAGAGCATATAATCACATCCAAACACTCAAATCTGCTTATCTGCCACATCAACGCAATAAGGGGTGTTTAGGATTACTATTTTTAATAACTTATGCTCATAACCAGTTAATCAACTTATTTAAAGCAGCTTATCTCAGAGTAATCTTAAATATCAAATCCACCACTATATTCAGTTTGGAATAAACAAACTCAGAGTGCCGAAACACTAACAAGTGCATATCTATTTCCAGAAACACGATAAGCAGATAAATTGTTTCAATAAGGCAATCCCAAACACCACCTAGCAAGTATCTAATTTCAATAAAACAATCCCAAACACCCTCATCACATGTCGAACAATTCAGTCTACTAACAGAAGAAAACTGCATTCACATCATAACAGTTCTAACAAGATCATAAACATACTGCATAATCACTCTTTTCATCAACCACTCGAAAAAAGCTTATCCATTAGCAGATCCCAATTCCAAAACACACCCCTACACACTATTAAACTTGAATATACTTCACATTTCATCCTAAACTTAAAATGCTAATTTGACAGAGCTTATTCACCCTAATCTAAGTAGACAAGCATAGTTACATTTCATCATATGTCTAAAAAGACCAATAAGAAGATAAGCTGTTTACATAAGCAAAAATCCCAAACATCCCACATCACATATCAAACAATTCAGCATACTAAACACATCATAACAGTTTCAACTCAAAAGTCAACAATCTTAATTCCCACATCAAGCAATTCACAATACTAATGAATCCAACATTCATATCATAGAAACAGTTTCAAATATCGAAAAATAGTCCCAAAAAACGGCACCTGCAAGTAAAAAGAGTAGGCAAAGGACTTAGTTTGTTTGATATCGTATTTATCAGTAAACCTTTCGTGTTTCTAACTATCATATCTAATCTCGATTAGGTCAGCAGCTTATTTCACCCTCAAATAAGCATATATAATCATGTCCAGACACTCAAACCTTATCCACAATATCAAAACACGATAAGGGGGTGTCTAGGATTACTATTTCAAACAGCTTATAAGCAACTGATCAGCTTGTTCAACCTAAGAAAACAGCTTATTTCACCGTAAGAGCAAATTTGTTATTTCAAAATAACAGCAAATAAACAATTTGAACAATTGCCAATCATCTTATTTAACCCCCAAATAAGCATATAATCATGTACAGAGCCCATACATTCAAAACTGCTTATCCCTAAAATCAAAGTGCAATAAGAGGTAATAAGCATATGATCAGCTTATCAAAAACAGCTTATTTCACCCTAATAGAAAATTTGTAATATCAAATCCACAAAAACTTATCAGTTCATAATAAGCATGAGGTGTTTGTTTAAGCTTGTTTGTGGGCTTATGAACTTATATGATTTCGGCTTACTTTATATAAGCTGAAATTTTTCAGCTAATTTTGATACCTTATGGGATTATATTAATTTATTACAGTACATCATAATAAGCTTATGTGAGCCAATAAGTCTCAAAATAACCGAAATCATATAAGCTCATAAGCTCACAAATAAGTTTCCCAAGCTCAATGGATTAGAAGGAGTAATTTTGATATTGCGGTTTGTATAATATTTTTTTTTAACAAATTGATGAAATTAAAAGATGGGTTTTGTAAAAAGATTGGAGATATTACATAAAAATGTGAACTTTTTATGAAATTGAAGGTTAATTTTGTGGGATTAAAAAGTTAGGGTTTCGGTTTTGATTTGGGGGGGGGGGGGGGGGGGGGGGGGGGGGGGAAATTGAATTTGGTTTTGGGATGGTGAAATTTTGGGGGGGGGGTTTTTTAGAGGGGAAATTGATTTTGGTTTTTGCACGTGTTTTTGGGGATTTATTTTTTTTAGTTAACTACATTTTTGGTCCTTGTGGTTTGGTGCAGATTTCATTTTTGGTCCATTTTTTCAAAAAGTTGCGGTTTTAGTCCAAAATTGATAGTTTCATTTCACTTTTGGTTCAATTTTCTAACAATAATGCTTACTTGAGAATTAGCAGTAATGTGAAAGACTCATGCTACATCAGTTATATCTACAGCGGTTCTTGCAAACTTCACAATGTCAGCTCCCGTTGACTGTATTTTGGCCACAAGGTTCCCAAGCTCTTCTATCGAAGGAGTATTTTGATAATTGTGGGAAGAAACTATGAGTTTGCACTTTGTAGGCTTTTCTCCATGGATTAAGTTGTTGAAATCGTCAACGGCCTGCATTTGAGTAACTAAAATGAGATATCTGATAGAAATATTATGTCTTATATAGTATAACAGGAACTTACTATGTAAGAATACTAGTAATAGTACTTTAGACGAGCCTATGAACACGAATAGAAGCATTTAATGTCAAGAAGAAAGGAACCTTAAGGTCAACCTCGATGTGATCAGCTCCTAATTCCATTGATAAACGAAGAGAAGCCAATCGACTTTGTTCATCTCCATGGTACTGACCACCTTCCCATGTTGGTCTAGAATAGAATATAACATAGAATCAGAAACCTTTTCGGGAAAGATAAAGTGTTACAACATCATGTAATATGCAAAGACTTTCTGAATCACTAAACTAGTTGTTAATCATACACTAATTCGTTTGCATAGACTTCAGGGGGTGTTTGGGAATCAGATTCGGCTGTAACATAATGTAACGCCAGAGATTTACGAGGCTGTAACATGTTTGATAGTATAGTAGATAACACCATTAGTATCTATGTCACAATAACTAGAAAAGTAGCTATCTAAGTGTTTGACAGTTCTGCTTATTAAAGATTTACGAGTCTGTTTAGTTCACCATCAAATGAGCCTATACTCATATCCAAGCACTCAGAACTGCTGATCTACTTTATCAAAATGAAACAAGGGGTGTTTAGGATTACTGTATTAAACAGCTTATGCTCATAACCAGAAGATCAACTTATCCAAAATTGCTTATTTCACCCACCCCAAAGGTTAAACTTACGATACTGAATCCACCAACAATAACCGGTTCAAACTAAACAATATGAAACTTCTTGCTGAAAGACCTTATTTCACCCCTAAACTAAGTAGATAAGCATAGTCAAATTTATGCATCCACTCAAAAAACACAATAAGCAGATAATCTGTTATAAAGACAATCCAAATTCTGAAACATCCCCATCACACGTCAGACGGTTCAGTATACCATCAGAAGAAAACTGCATTCGCATTATAACAGTATCAACAAGATCATAAGCATAAGCACATTTCTAATCTAGACACTCGAAAGACAATCAGATACCCAATTATATGGGTTTGGCAATTCTGCTAAGAGTACTACAAACATCAAAGATACAGAAGCAAATGAATTGTCTGAATAAGGAACTCCCAAACTGCTTATTTCACTCTCAAATAAAGATACAATCACATACAAACACTCAACTCTGCTTATCTACTACATTAAAACGCAACAAGAGGTATTTAGGATTATTAATTTTGAACTTAAACTCCCAAACTGCTTATTTCATCCTAAACTTGAACTGCTAATTACAAATAGCTTATTATAGTCACATTTCATCATCCGCTTAAAAAAAGCAAAAAGAAGATAAGTTGTTTACATAAGCAAAAATACCAAATACCACACATCACATGTCAAACAATTCAGTATACTAACACATCATAACAGTTTCAAATCAAAAGTCAACCATCCCCATTCCCACATCAAGCAATTCACAATACAAATGAATCCAACATCCATTCATAGAAACAGTTTTGAATATCGAAATATAGTCCCAAAAAACCGCACCTGCAAGTAAAACGAGTAGGCAAAGGACTTGGTTTATAAAGAGTTTGATATCATATTTATCAGTAAACCTTTCTTGTTTCGAAGTATCCTATCTAATCTCAATTAGGTCAGCAGCTTATTTCACCCTCAAATAAGCATATAATCATGTCCAGACACTCAAACTTTATCCACAATATCAAAACGCGATAAGGGGGTGTCTGGGATTACTATTTCAAACAGCTTATAAGCAGATGATCATCTTATTTCACCCTAAGAAAACAGCTTATTTCACCCTAAGAGCAAATCTGTAATATCAAATTCACCAATACTAATCAGCTCAAAATAAGCAATCTGAAGGTGTCCAAACACTCAAAAACAAAATATCAAACAATTCAGTATGCTAACACATCATAACATTTTCAACTCAAAACTGCTTATCTGTCAACAATCCCAAATCCAACATCAAGCAACTCACAATACTAATAAACCCAACATTCATATCATAGAAACAGTTTCCAACATCGAAAAAAAGTCCGAAAAAACCGCACATGTAAGTAAAAAGACTAGGCAAAGAGGTTTAGGGGGTGTTTGTTTCGGCTTATCGCTTATTTGGTTTTGGCTTATGTTTCATAAGCTAACTTTTTGTGCCTTATTTTAACACTTTCCGGCTTATATAAATTCTTTTGAATGAACTTACATAAGCCAGGAAGTTTCAAAATAAGCCAAAAAAAGTGAGCTTATGAAACATAAGCCCAAAACCAAATAAGCCATAAGCCAGCAATATAAGCCGAAACAAACACCCCCTTAATTTAACAAGGGTCTGAATATGTTCTGTATCACTAAATATCAAACAATTCAGTATCCTAAAAAAACATATAAAAAACGATTTTCGGGTATCGAAAAAAAAAAGAATCTACTCACGTGTAAGTAAAAAGTGTAGGCAAAGGGGTTAACTTAACAAGGGTCTGAATACTTTCTCTGACATTAAACCCCTCTAAAAAGAGGTTTCAAACTATCCAATCTAATCTCAACAAGATCAGCGCCATAAGACTTAGTCAATATCATCAGCCATTATTGATGCACATATCAATGTGCTGTTATTCCTTCTTACTCTGTTTTCAATTTCACCGCCCATTTTCTCAACAGCAGCTTTATGATTAAAATAAGTAAAGATATGAAGTTAATGAAAATGGGTCTTTTTTAAAGATTGGTTTCTTTTGACTTACCTGATTCATCCTCACTACCCATTATTATCAATCTCACCTGCAACCAAAAAAACAATAAAAATCATTTTTTTTTAATAAATTGATGAAATTGGTGGAAATAAAAGATGGGTTTTGTGAAAAGACCGGAGATATTACATAAAAATGTGAACTTTCTATGGAATGAAGGTTAATTTTGTGGGATTGGAAAGTTAGGGTTAGGGTTTTGATTCGGGGGAAAAAGTGGAGGGAAGGAAATTGAATTGGCTTGGGGGAATTTGATGAAATTTTGGGGGTTTTTTTAGGGGAAAATTTTTGGTGGTTTTTTTTACTGTTGGTAAGATTGTACTAGTAAAGAAAGAGAAAGAATGACCTTTGTGTGATGTTAATACTTAAGGGAGTCTTATCAGTTATGCACAATGTTTTAAAAATCAGGTTTTTTATCGACTCGGTTGAGTTATTGGGTACCGTTTTAACTGGTTCGACTACCAAGTCAACCCGATTTTCCATTTAAATATTTTTTTATTTTTTTTACCAGGTCAACCAGTTCGACCGTTAAGTCAACCCGGCCGGATTTCAAAACCAAACCCATTTATTTAAAAATTTTGAAAAAAACCATACCCGGGTTTCAAAACCCGGGTTGACCCGAGTCACTCAAAACCCGGCGGGTCTAACCAGTTAACCAGGTTTTAGAAACCCGGGTTTTTTTTTACCCGTTTTTGTGCCCGGGCAACGGTCCGACCGGTTGAACCGGCCGGGTCAACCCGGTTTGAAAACATTGGTTATGCACACTAATGTTATAACCTCTAGAATCTAGATGAACAGATGTTGTTATCAAAAAAATTAGTCTTGCAATTTAATAAGCGCTAACGGCGTAGCTAGTTTTTCGTTGACCTTCCACCTTTATGTAAAAAATAATAATAATAATAATAATAATAATAATAATAATAATAATAATAATAATAATAATAATAATAATAATAATAATAATAATAATAAATAGTACCGAAAATTTAAATAAGGAACACAAACATTCGTACGCGATGTTATACCTTGTGCATTACGAATGTGATTTCATGATATGCACATAAATTTTGATGTTGCATTTCAATTTATACAAGTAAATTGCACATATGTCCTGTAATTGGTTCAAATCATAGACGCACACCCCATAACTTTAGAATTACAAGTGTAGTTTTGTAAAGAAAATTTGATTCTTTACGTTCTTGACAATAACCAAGATGCAACATTTTTTCCCAAATGATAATGGTCATTTCACTTATGCAAGGACGGAAAAATGAACAAAGATTCCCCTAAAACCCATGTACTTTCAAAGTTTTATAAATCGCGCTTGC